>JAOXYM010000016.1:20044942-20056292 GCA_028567055.1 Leptatherina wallacei | reverse complement strand
GCGAAACCTGCACGTGCTGATTGTTCAAATATAAATGCATATACCGGAGTAAGGGAAAGTCATGATGAAAGCTCTATAACATTGCGTCCAAGGATGAGCCATTTAAATTTGCTTGGCCTTGAGATGCCTTGAGACGAAAGTTTGCTCTTTAAATTATGAAAAGAAAATGTAAAGAACTTCAGTTTGGTTGGACAAAAGGGTTGCGAGGCTGCTTTTAGTTCCTGCTGGAAAGATGGAGAATATAACACGTGCAACTGAAACCAGTGGCGGAGATAGAAACTTTTACATGGGGTGGCCAGAGGCCCTGCCACAGTGGTGTTGGACGCGCTCAGTGCAGTATGTGGAAACTCTCTGTGTGAATTAAATCTTTAAAAGTATTCATCATTAAAAATCCAAAGAAAACAAAGACAATATTTCAGCTTCATTTTTAAAAATCCTCAAAATAAGTACAGAAAACGATTTTAAAATACAGCGCAGGAGGGATATTAGCCATCTTTTTTAGGGGGGCTAAGATGACAACTAGAAGCATTTAGAGAGCACAGACCTCCGCCAAGCCATCGGGTCGGTCATCTGAGAAAACCCCGAAAGGCCAAACAGCCCAACCAGTATCCTCTATATTTAGAACCTTCTGGATCACCAAATCCAGAATATCAACATGATCCGGGTCATGATGTCGGATTATAACACCTACCATGATGTCATCTTGTCATTTTTTTTTAATTATTTGCCAGTTATCTGTTGAGTTAGAAGCTTTAATGGCAAAATTATCCCCGTCTCCTAACAGTAATGAATCCTTAAAAACTTCCTGGATCCAGATCACTCCCAAAACCGTATCAGTTGTTCCGTATCCCACTTCAAAGACTTCCTGAAAATTTCATCCAAATCTGTCTTTTACTGACAGGAATATAAATTCCACACCTTCCACAGTGTTTATCATAGGATGTTCAGTTTTACACTGATTACATAATCTCACCTCAACACACCTGTAGGCTGTTTGTTTTTTTACTTAAACCATGTTATTTCATTGTGCACCATCAAATGTCTGAACTGGAGTTTATACCCAGAATAAAAACGTATCATGTGGTCCAGCTGGAATAAAAGATGGATCCTCTGCCTCCACTGTTTGCTTCTTTCTCTCTTTCTGAATCTGAAATCTTCACCTCTTCATGCGTTGCACTCCGTCCTCTTCCTCACCTTTACTTCTTTATTTGCTGGCCTTCTTTCACTCTGACCCTCCTGGTCTCTCTACCGTTCTTTCTTCTTCATTTCTCTCTGCATTTTCCTGCTTGCATTTGGCATGCAGGTGCTTTGTCACAGCAGTGAACAGAATCCACCAAAAACCACTTTATCTTCCTTATTCATGAAGATTCGGAGAGTTTTCCAGCCTTAAGGATGGCTGCAGGACGACCCATTTGATATATCACACAATTTACCATTGTATTGTCACGTCTGACATCCTGGTCCACACTTTTTACCAGGGAAGTCAAATGTAAGAACTTGAATTTGTACTCGGTATGAAAAAAATTGGTATTGGTGCATCTAATGCTAGTTAAACTGACCTCACCTGGAGCAACTTGGGCGGCTCAGTTGCAGACGGATGATCTCCAACATATCAGTAATGCACCACTGCATGTATGATGCAGGGCTGTAAGTATGTTTTTGAGAGGCCTAAGATTAGATTTATAATTATTATTTTATGTGAATCATTTTATTTCATTGCTGAGTGCCTTTTGGACATATATAAGTATAATAACTACTCCAAAGTAGTTTCGCCCCTGCCTGAGACTTAAGGGTGGCTTGTTGTTGCTATCAGTGTTTTGAAGCCAGAAATGGCCGTATTTGGGTAAAAAGGTGGAGCTGGAGATGGTTGAAATGGACACTTTGAATCTTACACCAGTCAGAAGAATCTGTCTAATTACAGAATCAGAAATTCCTTTATTGTCATCGAACCAGTTTCCATGCACAATGAGATTTTCATTCCAGTACAACCTGCCCAAGAACAGACAAACAACAGAACATAAACGGGTATTGTGTAGACTGAGGCAGCGGCCACAGAATGGCTGGATGAGGAGAAAAAAGAGGCATCCTAGCCTGCACCATGAGAGGGCACAGTCGAGGGATGTAAAAATCTCAGTACAGGAAATTCAGACAGTCACAGCATAACTGTCATGGGGGGGGGGGGGGTATACATTTTTGTATTTTTAAGCTTCGAGAAGCAAAGACTTTGTTCTTGTTCTTGAGGCAAGAACAAAAAGTAAGAACAAGAAAAAGTTGGTCGGGTAATTTTATCCTCCATGAGAGGTTTTTGTCCAATACAGGGGGGGGGGGGTTACTGCAGCGGGGTCATCTGTGTTTTCTGTTCAATGAGCAATTGACCCGGTTATTTTATATTTGACGTGAAACTTCATCCGTGGCAAGGCGGGGTTGTGTACGCTGCAGGATCCGTGTCTTTATGTGTGTTGGATACATTTTTGTACTTTCTCACCAGCTCGATCAGCTGTTAATTAAAACTATCGCTTCATGCTTCCCCAGGCTATCTACGCCCAGTCGCCCACCTCAAATGTCCGACCAATCACACAATACTTCTCAGAGCCCCACGAGAAGAAAGTTCTGCCGGCCCGATGCGTCGAGAACTGTCTTCGACCACGTCCACGAGAACAAAATGATGTCATTTTGTTCTCGTGGACGTGGAGTATGTAAGAACCTTAAGAACGTGATGCTGTATGGAGAAGAATCTACTGGAGCTACTGTTAGCTTCACTTTTTACAATCACAGCGCCAACATTTAGCCTTTGTATTCAGCCTGAGTTCATACTATATAACTTATTGAGTTCCTCCTATGTATACTGTGATTGTTGGGTACATTTAGAAAGCTTTTAAGGAGCAGTGAGGAGACTTTAGCAACATCTTTTGGTGTTGCAAATTGCAAATTGCAACCAAGTTAATTCTCCACCTTAACCTTTTAGCATCCAGTAAAAACTAGAGGCTGCAAAAATCATGAAAGCAGCGTCCCAATTATTGGTCTACAATCCATAATGCTGGGATTTTATCATTGGTAGGAAATATTGCCAGAATTTATCTGTTCATTTCAAGGTATTTCTTCAAATAAACACTTCAATTTACTTTAGCTGCTGTGAGTATCGGATCTTACACCTTATCTCTTTTTGAAAGATGTCACCATAAAAACTGCACGTATCAGACCAACCTGGAGGGAATGAAAACACGAGAACAGCAGATAATCTACCTGGATCTGAAGTAAAACGGCAGGTGCATACTTCCAGTCCCTTCATCGTGTTGATCTAACTGCTGGAAACAACACCAAAAATAACTGGTCATATTTCCAACTGCTGACGTCTTTACAAGGACACCAGAAAAGAGTAGAAATGAAGTGCGGGAATTTATGGAACGGGAAGAAATACCTCAGAAATGCATCATTTACCCAACTGACTTCAGCTTGAACAGACAAGATGTTCCCATTCTGAAGTACTTTGTCATGAAATCCTGAGGTCAGAACAACAAATAATTAGTTCTAATATTCCAATAATGTTTGCGCGATGACCCTGAAAAGTTTTTGGTCTGCATCTGATTATAAGATCCAAACACAAAAAGTTTTTGACTGCTAAGAAGCAGAAGAAACAAACAAGTATGGGAGTTTGACAGGGAGGTGGGAGATAAAGAGGATGGAGGACACGCAGTCAGAAACTGCAGGTGCAGATGAAATGTTGCCAACAAGTTCCTGTCGGAAACCAGCACAGCGATGTCGGCCACACACTGAATAATGAATCTTGGACTGGAGGAAAAACTTTGAGATGGTTCTCTACTTGACTCCCCCTTCACCTCAGCAAGCACTCATGAATTACTTAGGCTAAAAACAAGCCCACACACACACACACATCCAGAAGGTGCATAACTGCATTAGAGCCTGGAGGACATCACCTAAAAATTGATATGGAGCCAGAGGACGGGCTGCTGCGTCCTTCAGCATTACAGCACCTTAAACAAATCAGCTCATTTTAGTGGTCTGATGACAGCCCCCCCCCCACACACACACACACACACACACACACACACACACACACACACACAACAACACCTCGTCCTTCTTTAGCCCTGGGAAGTGCACTTTGTGAGGATAAATATCAAAATGATGAATTTTTATGTGTGTGATTGTGCACAGCCAGAATCTTTCAGCAATAAACATTAATTTTAATAGTTAGAAACTATATATTGCAGAGTGGTGTTTGGAGAGTACAGTCGTCTGCCAGCACCTCATCAGTCACTTTACCAACATTTACACACGATCCACATCCTCAAGTTTCATGGCATGGGCATGAGTAGTTTATCTCCAATGTTGTGTCTTCCCCCCCCAAAACAGAAAGGTGTTTATAAGGATAAGAATGTGGGGAGGATGTGCCTCATGCATACTTCAGACTCTTTTCAGAGCAAATCAAGCCTGAATTGGTGAAGTAGAAAGGAAAAATAAGGTGAAACCAAATTTACCATCAAATAGAATAGACTATTTTACAGAGCCTGCATTTCTTATTATCGTTATAATACACCTCTGCCAGGGTCTCTTGCTCTGAACGTCGCTGATAGCCTCTGTTTTCTCTGTTCAGTGGTTTTTCTTCTGTTTGTGATTCCAAATCTGAACTCATGAAATAAAATAGATTTCTTCGTCTCTGCTTCTGCGATGAGTATCTCAGTTTCACATGCAGGGGAATTGAGCTCGTTCTTTCCTGTCATGCAGCAAAAAGTGATTTTATATGCTAGTGACTAATTAAGGGAGTATTTATATCCATTAAATGATGAAGATGGGAGCGGAATTCAGGCTCATGTGCATGGTTGCATGATGACTTGCTGATTTTCCAGCAGAATGAGGTCTGGTATCGCCCTGCTGAAATAACCACAGAACTCCCTGGAAAAGAAGTCCCTTCATGGGAGCATTTATCCCAACATCCACCTCCGTTCACACACCATCGCAGATGCTGGTTGGACCTTCACCTTGAAGTTGTCCAGGGGGCACCCTAACCAGATCCTGATAATCCAGGAGCTATGTTGTCGGGGACTTTATGCCCCTGATAGGGTCACTCATGGCGAACAGGTCTCTTGGGGAGGGACCAGACAAAGTTTGGCTCATATGACCCCATGATGTATAAAACTATTGGAGCTGATTTTCCCTTGCCTGGATGCGGATCAGTGGGGCCCCCCTCTGGGGCCAGGCCTAGAGGTGGGGTACAGAGATGACCGCCTGGTAGCTGAAAGGGTGACATAGCCCCCCCCTACTGTGGGCTCACCACCTGTGGGAGAGGCTGAAGGGGTCGGGTGGAGTGGCCGAAGGCGGGGACCTTGGCGGTCCAATCTTCGGCTGCAGAAGCTAGCTGGACGAGGAACGTCACCTCTCACTTTCCAATCTCCAAAATTCAGACGTTGTCACTAGGACTGGGTATCATCACTAATTCCCTGAATCGATTCGATTCACTATAGTCTATTTCGATACGATTTTGATTTTTTTCGATTCGATTTCGATTCATTTACAGCTAATTGTTTAACAACACTTATTTTTCTTTAATCTCACGTAACTTTTCTTTAATAAAACACGGAGCATGATAATAAAATTGCTCTAAATTGGGTAACATCATCAGAAAATATGGACATACCTGCAACAACCAAAAAAAATAAATAAAAAATTTGAGATAAAAAAATCGATCCTTAGTTTTATGAATCGATATTGAATTAATTTAACTTGAATTGATTTAAATCGATGAATCGATTTTTTAATCCCACCCCTAGTTGTCACTGGTCACATTGTTCCTCTGAGGAGCCAGAAGCACAAAAACAGCCAATATTGTGTCTTTGGGCTCAAATTTATAAAGTTTTTGGCAAATGGACTGTACTTATAATGCTTTTCTGGTCATGTGACCACTCAAAGCACTTTGACACTACATGTCACATTCACCCATTTACACACACATTCATACAGCACGATCCATTCATACCCCTGATAGGCACATCGGGAGGCAACTTAGGGTTCAGTGTCTTGTCAAAGGACACTTCAACATGTAGTCAAGGGGCCGTGAATCGAAGCAGACAACTGCTCTTCCTCCTGGGTTACAGCCGAGAGTGTTTCTGATCATTCTATGTTTTCTCTTGGACTGAGTTAAATCTCCATCAAAGTTCATCCATGTGACCTCTTCCTTAACGTATTCTGTTGTAATCAGGGCTCTTAATGAACTTTTTGGATCACCAACTAATGTAGCTAATGTAAATACCAGCCAATCAAGCGTTAGCTTTGCTTGCTCCACACCTGGTTTCAGTTGTTGGTATTCCTCAGTACTCTACTTACTGCCGTGCTCTCTCTGTCTGACAGATCATCCTGGTGGTTTTATCCTTTCCAGTCTCCTCTTCTGTTTTTGGATTTGCTGCTACTACAACCCTCCTTGGAGAGCTTTTTATTTGTCAGCCTGCCACCTGCCTGTATGTAATGTTGCATTTAGGGCCTTCTCTGCTTCGCACAACTTGTAACAAACATGACAGAGATACTTTTTAGAACGGATGGGAAATGAACTCAGCCAAGGGTCAGAAACATTTTCAGCCTTTTAAGTCGGAAGTTTTTGCCTGTAAAACCCAATAAACATTCCAGAACAATTGTTTTTCTCTGCTTAATGCCAATGATGTGACCCTTCTTAAACAGACTAACATCTTCTCCACGATCCCGGGGTGTGTCTTTCATCAGTTGGGGTTAAATAACTTGTTTACAGCTGAAATATAATCGCAAATGCAGTAATTATCCAATTGGAGGCACGGGCCCTATTTGCTTATTTAAATCCAAGTGGCGACAATCTTTTTGCATATATCTCTTCTTTTTATTTTTTTCACCTTTTCTTATTTTTCTGACATTTTCCTTGTTCCTAATTATTTTTCTTACCCACCCTTCTTTCCTTCACCTTCCCCCTCCATGAATGTATGCATTTTCTACATCCTTGCGATCTGTTTTATCTGACTTCCACTCTTCTGCCCAATTACTGACAAGTCCAACATATGGCCTGGCATGGATTTAAAAAAGAAAAGCCTCTGAATTCACAGTAAATAATTTTGTTTGTCTGGGATGTACTGCTCAGTAAATCAGTGTTTGTCTGTACGCATGAGTGTTTTTTTGTTGTTAGTGCAATTGTATACATATGCGTGAGCACGGATGCTCTCTGGGGGGTAGGGAGAAAATCTGAGAGCCTACTTCTTTTCCACTAATTACCCAGCAACCATCCTCACTAATTGTTAGGGCCTCACATGCATTTGATGTCTTTAAATATCCAGCCGCATGAAGCCACATAAATGAAGTGGGGAAATGGTTGAGGGGGAAGAAAAGGGCAGAACAAAGCAGGTCAGTGCATCTGCTTTGAAGTTGTGTACAAGCCGTAACCTGCAGAAATACTGCCGCTGGATGTGGATCCATCTCCTCTGAAGGAAGGAGGCAGATGAGTTCTGCACAAACATCCACACGAAATAAACGGCCGACGTGCCGTGGCGTCAGCCCAGGATGACTGTTGTCTACGGTTCCTCGCTCAATGCAATGCTTTTTCAATCCAACATAGAATAAGAATGGATGTCATAAAGTGAGCAGCAATAGAATCGAAGGAAATGTGCAACGGTTGTGCTGCCAGCATTGACTTTGTGAGCAAGTAATAATAAGAGGTATTGATTCCCATTGTAGTGTGTGATGTCGGGAGGGAGCTGGCAGGAGAAAGAAGCTTCATCTGAATGTGACGGCAGTTCTGATGTCATTTTGAACCTTTCTGCATCTACATGCAAGGAGCTTAACAATGCATCCATTCAACGATCAACGATCCAAAAACAAAGATCAAAATTGAAAATATCGATCAAGTGTAAACACGGTGATCATTTGTAAGATGTTCTTAAGCACGAACATGTGGACTTCTTATTTCCATTTGGTGAGGAAAATGTCGATATCCAAAGGTATTGTGTGTAACTGTGATAGATACAGACTGTGTAGTAGTTTTCTGCATACTTTATTTAATTAAATATGCATTATTTAGTCCTTGTGAATTAGTCTGTCATTCTACAAAAAAAAAAATTATAAGGATTTCATACATTGAATCCATTAAATATCCCATACTCTGCCAAACAACATTTATTTTCCGGTGTAATTACTATTTGTAAAAGCTTGAATGCGAAATATAAAGAGAAAATGTGCAGGCTAGTCTCAGACAATAAGGTACCTCATTGAACCTTTACAGGTACAAAGGATTTATAAAGACCAGTTTTGTTAAATGAGGGTACAAGAATGTACAATAGAGGTGCAATACTGCTCATTATAAAGTACAAACTGCTAGCGTAAGAGGCTTTGTGTGTCATGTTTCTTACCCGATTAGCGTAAATCATTCAGGTTAAATGTCCAATAAAGAGGGGGGTCAGAAGAAGCTGAAGAAAGGTGAATTATTAGAGATTGACTAAAGTTATTCTAATCTGTTTAAGAAGCCGTCTAAAGCATCTCTAGTTACCATTTCTAAAGCTTAACTAGTCGACTTTGCCGACGGAGAAAACCAAGATGCTGTGAAGCAGGGGGACAGAACTAGCATTGGCCATCTAAAAGAAGATTTCGGAGCTCCCTCATTGGTTCTCCCGCCTCTGAATGATGACAATCCAACATTACAATCGTATTAAATCTCTCCATCATGTAAACACACAACTGATCACATGATTTTATCCAGCGTCCATGTAAACATGTCAGCTGGAATCTCTGGATAGACGACATTTGCCGATGTAAAAGTAGCTAATGATGCCAATTTATTCAATTGTAGAGTTTATAGATTAAGTGGGTCAGTGATGACGGTGACTGAAATGCAGTAAACACGGTGGGCGCTGTGCAGACCTGGGCAATTTCACAGCGATTGCCTCGTGCTGCCTCCTACTTGGGCTGCTGTCTCTAGACTTCATGTCCACAGACGGGCAATAGTCCACATCTTTGTTGTCATTAGACGAACAACTGGAGACAAAGTGGGGATTGCATACTCTGTGCCAGGGCATAGATTTCCATTCTACACGGCCGATTGCACGAATCCAGGCTACTCGCTGGTGTTTTCTTCACGAGAAACTCCTGAAAACGTATTTCCCTGTTCGTGTGTGTCCCTGCCTCGACGAGGACAAGTCAAACACACAACAACTGTACAGCATCGCTCTAACTTCCTCAGTGAAGACGGACACAGACTTAGTTCACTTAACAGCTGCGCTTTTTGCCCTTCAGAAGCAGTTATGCATAGATTAAGAAAAGGGTCTGTTGCTTTACTTTATTTTCCTGAGAGTGCAATAAAATTCTCTGAGTTTATTCCAACCTGTCAAGTATTTGAAGGCCTGGGTTTCACCTCACATCACATCCGCCTCATTAGTTGTGTGCAGAATGAAGCGGGGGTCAACCTTGTAGAGGCATAACTAGATGTCCATCCACATCAAAAAACTTTGATTCAGTGATCAACAAGCCAACATTATTGATCCAATATGAAGATATTGATCAACTACAGAGACAGTAATTGTTTGTAAGATGCACTTTAGAAAAAACGCGGGATTGTTTTCATTTGCTTTGTTCGACTGGCTCGTATAACGTCTTTATTCTCTATAGAAATCTTTTCTTTTAGTTTTCAGTTACATGGTGTGGACTTTTAAAGCTCAACATGCAGAATGTGCTTCAGTCTATTTTTGTTTGGAGAACAGATTGTTTTTCAGTGAAAACTGAGCTCTGGAAAAAAATTAGGTTTTGATATTTTAGTTGAATGAAAGTGACTGTTTCATCTGCATGCTGATCGCTGGCTCCTGACATGAATTGAAAGCGTATTGTTGCAGAACGTGTAATATTGTCAAACACCTGTCGACACCTGTACTGTGTTTGTTTTTTAGTTTCCAGTCGTTTAGTCTATTTTTGTGCCTTTTCCAGGTCATCCTCAACTTCTTCAGTGATTTTGAGTCTCTCTTGTTGTTTTGGGTATTTTATTATTTTTCTCTGGCTCATCTGGTGGTATGTGTTTTAAACAAAATGAACCTTGGCTCTTTGAGCTTGTTAAGTAAGTGCATGTGTAGCCACCACTAATCTAATAACATTCGATAACATCATTTGTGTCAATAACATAGCCAAAAAAGCAATAAGATTTTGCCAATAATGATCATTTATCACATTATTGGCCTTAGCTATTACATTTCCCAGGTATTCTTTTAACGCTTGGCCAATAATATAATACCTGCAGCCAATAATGTCCCATTTTATTATATTATTGGCAGAATGTTGTTACATTATTGGCTCAAAAACATTATAAACTTATTGGCGAGTTATTACACCTGTTTAATTTAAAATGGCCAAAATGATGATGTTATTGCCAGGTATTACATTATGGGTTGCTACATCATGCTAGACTTGTCACAATGGCAGCATTTAAAATTTATACAGACACCACAGAAAATGATCCATAACAATTTTTTATGCCATAAAAAGAAGAAAGACCATTTAAAAGGCATAATTAACAGCACCCAGTCGAACTTTCCCCACCCGAGCCCATTAAATGAAATTATCAGCTCAAACACAAAATTTAGGAGCATTAAATAACCTCTTCCATGCTTCTTTTACAATCATGACTTCATTACTGACAAATGATTCAGTCATAAACCCTCAACTACCCTCAAGTTTTTGTCATGATCTGCTTTTTTGGTTTGGGATTGTTTTAGTTTAGGCTGTTTAGGCTCCCCTTCTGTATTTTGTTTGCTTCACTTCCTGTTCATCAGCACACCTGCTTTCTTCCTGTTAGTTCACCTCTGTATATATACGCCTTGGTTTCATCTATCACCTGTCAGAGCATCGTCGTGCTTCCCCAGTGTCGTCGTTGCCTCGTCTTTTGTTTCTCTGTTTTCCTGTAACCTGCTGTAGCAGCAACTTTTTGATTTTAACCATTAAACTATTGATTCCTGTATCTATTCCACATCTGGGTCCACACCTCCCACAAACCATGACAGTTTTAGGAAGAAAATACAAAGGACAAATAAACAAATGTCTGAATATCTATTATTCTTTTAAAATAGTAAAGTAATTGGGTATTTTTGTAGGATAAACTGTTGATCCATTACCAAACTACAGATTTGATCTCGGTGGAAATCCATGCCTCTACCCCAGCAGCCTGCTGGATCAGCTCCTAGCTGGACTCGTGATTAGCATCCTGAGGCTAGCAGCATCCTGAGGCTAGCAGCATCCTGAGGCTAGCAGCATCCTGAGGCTAGCAACATCCTGAGGCTAGCAGCATCCTGAGGCTAGCAGCATCCTGAGGCTAGCAGCATCCTGAGGCTAGCAGCATCCTGAG
>JAOXYM010000016.1:20027158-20037886 GCA_028567055.1 Leptatherina wallacei | reverse complement strand
CCCACGCGAAAAATGACCCAGAAAACGGGGGTGTGCGCTTATTAGAGCATGTGCGGTAATTGGATCACTTACGGTATAGGGTGACTTGAGAGGTACCAGCAAATAAAATTGATTATTATTAAAAGGGTTTGTTAGTGTCTGTTTGACATTTTATCATGGGACTGGGTTATTACAATGCAAATTGGGGGAACTAGATACGAGTCCGAGGAGTGTTTTGAAACACAGATGTCTTTTTGGCATGAATTTACGGCGTCCTCCCACAAACCACTCAGACTTTTGAAGGGGGGCTAAAGAACATGCATTGATTTGTTTGTCAAAGGGGTTGAATAATTCTGATGAGATATCGACTGTTGTAAATCAAGACATAAGTCTCCTTGGTTTAGAGCAGATAGGCGCTTCTGATAGATTATATGATATATGTATGATTACTGAACCTTGAGACAAGGCAGTGAAAAATGACCACTTTGCTAACTGGCTGTTAAAGCTCATAATTCACACAGAGATTTTTATTGACAAGTTCATGAGGATCACAAATGCTGAACAGTGATGGAATGATGGAGGAAAATAAACTGAATCGGTGGCTCTACATTCGGGCATGGGCGTTGCTTAATTAGGATGGGGTGTTGTCTTAGAGAGGCAGAGTAATGGAAGGGGAGAGTATCGGAACAAGAGCAAACGAGAGGTTCAAAAGGCAGAAAACAAGACATGAACTTAAAAGACTTGATGACACAGAGTGCTTGAGATATAAGGAAAGAAGGGCGAAATAAGCTGAACAGAGAAAACTTTACAGAAGCGAGAAGATTAGAAACGATGACAGTCACACCGAAATGAAATAGTTTGAGGCGAAAGGAGACGGATAATGAAGAGGAATGGAGCAAAAAGTGAAGAGAATCCAATTATATGTGGCTCCGAGATGTTCTCATCATACATGATGGTCATGTTCTCCATGTTCTCGCTCACCCCATCTGCACTCTCGGCTTGTTTTGTGTCGTTGCTGTCGGTCTCTAAGAAGGATTAATTTGCAGGAAATAAGTACTCATTCATCAGTCAGCACTGCTTTAGTGGAGGTGACCACTAAATTAGACCGGATTAAAAGTGCAGTTTGAGGATTTTGGTTTTTCCCTCAGCTCTTTGAAATCACCTGTCATGCTGCCGCTCTCTTTATCCTGCAAGTTTGCAGCTGCAGCATCAGCAGTGTTAGCAGAGCTGAGGTAGAGCGATTGCACATCAGTCAGAATCCAGCATTTCCTTGCAACGTGTATCTTACTCGTAGGTTGATTTGGATAAAAGCATCTGCTAATGCAGGGGTGTCCAGCTCTGGTCCTCGAGGGCCGCTGACCTGCAGGTTTTCAATATGTCCCTGCTTCAGCACACCTAACTCAAATTAAATGGATCCAGCAGCCTTTGAAGTTCTACACAATGATGAATTTATTTGAGTCAGGTGTGTTGGAGCAGGGATACATGGAAAACCTGCAGGATTGTGGCCCTCGGGGACCGAAGCTGGACACCCCTGTGCTAATGGATGTTGAATCTTCTTCGCACACTACTGGCAGAGTCGAAACAGAGCCCTCTCAGGTCCTGTTGGACGCACTAGCTATGTTTACATGGACAAGTATTTCTTCATTCTGAGACATGTTTACAGACGAAGGGATCTGATCAGTTGTGTGTTTACATGATGGAAAGATTTGACACAAGTTTTAACACGTTTGACACGTGAAATGTGTTCGGAGTCTTTCGATCGTCGAGGTGCCCAATAATCTTTAACTCTTTCAGAGTTTCCATCAAAAATGTTGTATCTGCCACAGTCCCATTCCATTTTACTGCCTCCATTTTTCAAGTCTTTCCTGAAGCTCATTACATAACCCTACCCCCTACATGGTTCAAGCATGCACAGGAACACGATTCATCATAGAAACCATCGGAATTTTTTTCCTGTTGATTTGATTGCGGAAAGGTTGAAATCACCCCACCAAGCTGGGGTGTTAATATGAAACATATTTTTTTCTAATTGGACAAAGTATTTAAATTTTGCTGGCTTTTGTCGTTTTGTTTGTCATGATTTAAAGTACATCTTCAAAATAAAGGTATCGTCATCAAAAGTGCTCCATGTAAACCCAACTACGAATTGCATTCCTCAGTTGAGAAAGTATAAAGACCCATGAAAGTCCAGTTGAGAGACCTTGTAGAGGTGATGACCACCAGATGAGGAACTGCCATTCCCTGGGTGTATTCTTTAGTCTTATTGGGTTTCTTTGC
Source organism: Leptatherina wallacei (assembly GCA_028567055.1). Classification (NCBI taxonomy): domain Eukaryota; kingdom Metazoa; phylum Chordata; class Actinopteri; order Atheriniformes; family Atherinidae; genus Leptatherina; species Leptatherina wallacei. The sequence goes on along the minus strand of JAOXYM010000016.1, from coordinate 20,035,630 downwards.
TGAATCAGCCAGGTTCAAAACAGCCGGTGTGTTTATATCCACGGTGCGAAAGTCAGCTGGAATGTCACGCAGCGTCCCTAAAAAAAAAAGTTTTATAGAACGGGGTTCTCAGCCTTGGGACACTTCTGGGCTGTGATGGATCCAGAAATGTCACTGTACCATCAAACCCACCTGGAACGCAGAGTTTTAACGTCAGAAAGTTACTTAGTGTGTCTTTAAGATGCTGACCGTAAGGCACAACCACCTGGGGTGTGTGAAGTCTTGAATGTTTGTTGCATTGCTCTAACGCAGTGATGGGGAACATTGGCCCTCATCCTGCAAGTTTTCCATGCATCCCTGCTCCAACACACCTGATTCAAATGAATGAGCCACTGTGATAGGCTGTGGGATCCATTTGATTTGATTCAGGTGTGTTGGAGCAGGGATGCATGGAAAACTTGCAGGAATGCGGCCCCTCGAGGACCAGGGTTCCCCACCCTTGCTCTAATGCAATGTGATCTGGATGAGGAACCACAGACTGCCGGCACGATGGTGACATCTTGTTCAAAGCTGCTTTTTCGTTTATCATTTCTTTTCTCTGTTTATTCATGTTGGTTATTGTTGCTCATGTAACATCACTGACTTTTATTTCAAACGAACCTGCTTGAAGTGGCTGGCTCAATGTAGTGTTATTTTGCTCAACTTGGAAGCAAAGCAGACACATTGTGAGAAAATGTATCATCTGGTTTGCTTTAAATGATACCTCAGGGGGAAATACAAGCAAAAAACAGTGCTTTCCCTCCATATTGTGCTGTGGAAAAAATCCATACCTGTATGCTATCGGGCACTTTGCAAACACTTTTTTTTAGTTTCCAAAAAAGCCATTGTTGCATATGATAAAATCTCATATTGTGTGAAAACACTTATTAAGTTTCAGTGAGACACTTTCATGGATGGTGATGCACTTGTGTGCTTCTGAATCCCTGCACAAGAAGAACTTGTGTAAATAAACCATGTAAGCAAATGTGCTGCTTTCCAGTCGATTATTTGGGTGTGTATATAAAAGTGCATTAGTTGGCGTGTCTCGGTGTGTATTTATGCATGTTCTGTGCTGTAGCACTTTTATGTTGCGTTCACATAAAAGAGAAAATCACCACTGGCTTTCAGACAAGACTCCTTCTCCATAAGCCACGGAGGAAATTAAATGAGTCAGGATGTAAAATTTATTCATTATTTGATTTCCATCTCCCCGTGCTGGCCACTGAATCCCTCTGCTGTAACCGGCTGTAGAAAGTGCCCCTAGCACATGGCTATAAGTGCACAATAACATAGCCATATCAATCTAATGCATGTTCCTGCAAAAGAAATTCCTCCAGCAATGGTCAGAAAAAGAATATTATAATATTATGTTAATCTGAGCTGAAGCTTTTGTTTATCTTAATTTATTTTCATTGAATATTTACAGTCACTTACTGCACTGTGCATAGATCTTAAACCAGCCCCCATTTCTGTCTATTTTACTTCCAAGTAGCCGACCTTTATTTCAATCTTTTAAAATGGTCTTAATCTCAATCATAGTTTTCCAGACTTTCTAAAAGTCTTTTAAAGTTTTTCTCTGGCTACTGGATACTTTTTAAACAAATTGTTCATCCAGTCATTGTACCTGATTATTTTCAGAAGTGTTTGATTTTTGTTTATTAAGCCACTTAATAATCAATTATGAATGTTTGAAACATAAAAAACAACAACTTCCTAACTCAGGGTAACTTGGCAAAGAACAGTTTAAAATGGATATTTAGCTGCATCAATGAAGATAAGATAATTTAATGGACAGGAGGAAGGATTTTAGCAGCAACGCTTCCCAGAGCTGTGAGCTGAAGACTTCACATATCTGAGCATAGTGCAGAAAATGGAAACGTGGAGGACAAAAGAATAGTTTTTAATACAATTTTTATACATAATTGCACTTTTTTCTTGTTTTTCTATAGACATTAAAAGAAATGAGTGGTGGTTTGAGATTTTGGCACAATAATAATAATAATAATAATTATAATGATGATGATGATGATGATAATGTATTGGATTTATATGGCACACTCAAAGCGCCTACATTGGATTAATCATCCACTCCTCATTGGTGATGGTTAAGCTACATGTGCAGCCGCAGCTGCCCTGATGGAAAAAATGACATCTTAATATCTACAGACTGGAATTCACATATATTAAATTAGCTTTTACAGTGTTAATAAATTAGAATCTTTTGTTTCCTTAAAAAAAAAAAAAAAAAAAAGCCACACAATGTAGCCTATATTTGCAAGGTTAGTTGTTTACCTGAGTGCAGAATTAGCCCCAAGGGATCCAGAGTCTGAATTGCAGAGGTTAGCAGAATTATGAGCTAATATTGACTGGATGAGTGATGGTCATATTTACCTGTTGAATGGATGGCTGCTTTGACTAATGATACCTGATTTTTCATTTTCTTAACCCCCGAGTTTGCAGGGAGGATGGTGTAAATTAAAAGGTATGGAAGGGGATGGAGGAAGAGGAGGGGGAGGATAGGGGCGAGGGGAGATGAAAAATAGGTAATTATTGAGAACGTCCACAAATCCTTTGTGGGCATATTTCAAGTATACAGAGTGTTTGTCACATGCAAATAGTTATATCCTCCAGTTAAGTGTTGCTGAAGTAAAAACGCCAAAAGTTGTGACCTCTTGTCAGGTTTAATCTCCAAACTCTTGCCTCAAGTGAAGAATCCCTCGGATGCTTTTTCCAAATATTTGCTTCTGTAGAGTGGATCTCTGTGATGGAAAAAAGTAGGACATATTAACAGTATTGGTTTCTCTGCAGACTGCTGCTGCATGGAGAGAAAAATAAATTCATCCAGCTGACAGAATATTCTGATGGGACCAGTAAAAATATTGCACACCTTAATTGTGATAAAGGTTGAATTTGGACTGAGGTTTTTAAATGAAAAACTACCCACTCGAGCAAATGACCCTTAAAAATGATAGAAAAATCTCTCTCTGAGCTGACTAGATAACCGTTAATGAATCTGAAGTATTGCTTACCAAATTTGCTTCTTCAGAAAATGATTAATCTTCCACTTTGGTGTCGAATCGATGTTATTACACGTGAAAATTTATAATTGGAAATCAAGAAACTTGCATGTTAATCTGCATTAATCATTGCTCTAAAATTGACTTTACTAATCATTTTCCACGACTGAGTGTGATGGTAGGAAGACTTCATCGAACACAGAGGAGGCGGTAAATTCTGCAGCCTTTCTTATTGCTGATAAATCAGGACTTTCCATCCACCATCCTTTTTCAATAACAACCTTTCATCACATCTGTGAAGATAAAATAAATGAAGAAATGGTCTTAGAGTCTGTTGATTTAATTTTACAGCATTTATATCTGTTACTATTCTTATTTTCTGTTAATTATTATAGATATCAGGAAGTGTTGAAGGGGGATGACACAAACCTGCTCCCATCCAAAGCGAATTCATGAATAAGAGATTTTTGGGATCTGAGATGGGAGTAAAAATTGGTTCTCCTGGTAGTCCGTGATATAATGCCAGCATCACCTTCTGCCTCTTTATAATCATTTTAAGATGCATATTAATAATGTAATATCACATTTGAACAGTTTCATATCATGCAAAATATAAGTATGCAACATTTTGCAATGTAAATGGAGGCGTGTAACATTTCTAACCTTAAAAATTGCACGATTTTGGCCGATCTTTTTACATTTGGCTGATAACTGATACGGAGATATCATCTCCCACACCTGTATGCAGAGATTATCTAGTTTCCTCGCTTGTGGAATTAAAATCCAGTATTAATCTGCATACTCTTTGTCATGTTGGCAAATGCAGAGTAGAAAATAACTGAAAATGATGTAATATTCACTCCTTGTGCAAAATAAAAAAAATATTTCATTTTGCAATATGGGCAACATGCCAGTTGAATCATGCCAATTGTTTTTAATCAAAAGAAATAAGATATGTGCATCCTATTATAGTTAAAATGGATTTGGATGATTATCTTCCAGCACTGGTTATTTTATCGGTTAATTACATCGGTGGAATGGCCAATATCCGATATTTAATTTTGAAGCCGATATTTGCCGATACTGATATTGTACAGATAATAGTTTGCGTCTTTACTTTAAAAACTATATTGTGACTTGCTGTTTTGTTATGTGGATCATCACAAATTCTGGTGCAACACCACTCTATTTAATGGTTAGCTATGAGCGCAATATGCTAACGAACTTCTGACTAAAATCAAACCAAGCAGACCACAACCCCACCTGGAGAAATTTTCTTTAAAATTGTTAACTTCCTTCTTGCCAGCATCTTTCGAATAAATTGCATCCATCATAACTGTACACAAGAAGCAAATATGATCTTAGCATATGTCCATATGGGCAATAGTTTCAGAATACACCATTCTTGGATCCATCTGGAATCATCGGTTCATGATAAAATTAGCTGCTGTTGTCTTGTAGCAGCCTCTCTGCAGCCCTTCTCATCTGTCTCCTCAGATATTTTACAGGTTGTACTGAGTCAGTTCTGGCCTGGATGCAGCAGCTCTCTCCCTAGTCTCTGCTGTCTTAAGGCCACAGCTGGTCCTACATAATAAGTTTTTCTCTCAACTGCGATTCTCTGATTTGTTTCCTCAAAACGTTCCTTCACCTTTTTTTGTTTTTCTCCAGCATGCCTCAACCTTTTCCTGCCTTGTTTTTCTGTTCTCTTTCAATCTATTTGTGCATTGGCTGAGAGCTTTGTTTGTCCACCTGCAAACAAACACACAGTACCACACTACCTTGAGGGGAACACTGTGTGGATTTGGAAGTCGTATACAGTGTTTACCTATCATACTTTAGAAATACTGCCCGACAGCCCCGGGGGTTTGCCAGAATGCAAATGTCTTGCAAACCGTCGCATGTTTGAGTAGTACGCTGCAGTGAAACATTGCTACTGAGAACAGCAGGCAGCACAAACAGACCACATGTTTCAGTCTTGAACGTGGACCTGAGGATGGTCGAGGAATACGTAACACTATCTCACCGTCTGTGAAAATATCACATAGCATTGTCTATTGATTCAAGCTTTAGGACACAACTTTCGTCTTATTTTTGGGGAAGTAAACACAAAACAACTGTATCAGAGTCTCAAAGCTTAAAATATCAATGAGTGGCAGAATATATATTGAAAACTCATGTTTGTCTCACAGTCAACAAGGTTTAAACTTCCTGTTTAATTTCAGTTTGCCTCCAATCCTTCCCATTTGACCATTATTCCCCTCTAAGAGGTAGGGGAAGAAATCCATTTCAGCAAAGACCACATGTTTCAGTAATGGACAGTTGGCAAAAAGATGCTCCGTGAATATACAACACAGTCTCCCCATCTAAATATCACAAAATATGTATTGATTCAAGCCTTAAGACACAACTTTCATCTTGTTTTTGGGTAAGTGGACACAAAACAACTGTAATGAAGTAAAGTATCAAAATGTCAATAGGTGACAGAGTCTAGATGGGATTTAACTTGGGCCCTCACCCTATTCCTACTGCTGGCATTACTCTTAGAGGCCCCTTTTCCTTCTAGTAGTGTAGGCACTCTATTTTTTTTTAAACAGTGGACTAAATCCAAGAATTCACAACATAGTCTCAAAGCTTGTAAAACAAAATGTCAGCAGGGATGGACAACTCCGGTCCTCAAGGGCTGCAGTCCTGCAGCTTTTAGAGGTTTTCCAGCTCCAACACGGCTGATTCTAATTAAATAGCTTCTTCTAAACAGCTTGTTGTCAAGTTCTGCCCAATCATGTTGCCATTAATCTGATTAAGGTGTGCTGCAACGGGAAACGTCCCAAACCTGCAGGACTGCGGGGCTCGAGGGCCAAATTTCCTCTTCCCTGGGGTAGATTGTGGATTGAAAACCCATATTTTGTCTACCAATCCAAAATTTGGATTTCACTTTTCCTACCATTGACCTCTATAGGACTCTTTTTTTTACTTCTAACAGGTACAGTGGGCACTTCATTCCTTTCGAGATTCAAGCAGTAATACTCATCTAACCATCTCCTAAACAGCTCATTTGAAGCGTAGATGACCATTATTCACTGATCTCAAAAGGATAAGAGGCATCTTAAACCTGAAAGATGATGCTCACAGGTTGATTATACGTGGTTACTGAAAAGCCCAGGACCAACCTTTTCCCCACTGCAGATGGTCCTCATGGAGGACCAAAATCGTCTGTAAGAGTCTGGAAGATCACAAGAAACTGTGAGCTACATGGCAGTCTGCAGAGAGCCGTATGTATGTACGTACATCTTCTGATGACCACGTTTAGATCAGTGGCAGCCAGTGCAGCATCGGAAAACTCATTGATGTGCAAACATTATATGATTCAAGCCAGGAAAGCTTTTACATACACTGATTCACAGCATCAACACGACGTGGAAAATCGACTTTATTTTCTTGCTTCTAATGAGTGCCCCCCTTCTGCAAATGGAAAAGAGCTGCAGACATGAAAGATGCATCCCTCTGGAAACTGATTACCAGCGACTCTGCTACTGTTCGATAACATAGCTGATTTTTATCGTGCATTCCTGGATCAATCACGTTACAGGCTCAGCTGATGATTTTAATATTTCTTCATCAGTTTGGCTTCCTTCAAAAAAGAAACATAAAAACTATGAGATGCTGAATTGTACTGCATGACCCGCTGTCAGGGAAAGAAAGCTCTATGGGGCCTATCTTTTATACACCATGCAGAGGCCTGAATTCAAGTCTCCGACTCTCTCTCTTTTTGTTGTTTTTTCTTTTAGTTTGTGAAGGCACATACTGAGCGCGGATGGAATGAAGTAGTTACTTCCATCCCTGTGGCCTGTCACTGATATCAAACTGCAGCCCTGGTTTAGTGGTAACACAATATGTCAGGCTCTTGTCCAATGAACTGTACTGTATTTGCAGCAGTGTGGCAGCCTCCTGTCACATGCCATCAGACACATCGGGTCCGGGTGAACAACCACTTTGTCCTCACAATGAAACAAGCTGGATTTTCTTTCTTTCTTTTTTTAACCTTGTGAGTCAGCGATCCTCTTAGCGCTGCAGCAGAAGATTGCCTACAATTCTCCAGGTTTTCTTTTTCAAACACTACTAATCCACTGTGGGCTGAATGGCTGCTTTTGTCCTCCTCTAAGCACAGAAGTGAAAGTCTCATGGAAATTACTGGTGGGTGCATATTGGAGTGTCTGATTTATGACGACAAAGCTCATAAAATCCCCATTGATGTATTTCATCACNNNNTTGATGTATTTCATCACAGGCCACACATTTGAGTCAAACTAGTATGGAAATATAGCTTTTGTGTGAGTGTGAACTCACCTTTTCTAATGTCTGGTTAAAAGAGAATATCCCTGACATTGAAACATGCACACCATAGGAATATAAATGATATTTTTACTTCGATCACACGTAAAAGATTACAACAGTTGATATTGTTGGAGCACGCTTTGTAAAAAAAACCTCACCCCCTCTTTCTCTAAAGGGCAAACACTCCTCCAGATGGCTTGATGCATCAACCCTCTTAACTACAGGGGACTGAATAAAGCAGAAGTGCTCCAAGAAAAGAGCTCTGATTGCAACACTTCAGCACTCATTTCTACCCCCTTCATGGTCTCTTGCCTGCAGCCATAACACTAGCGCCCACAAAATGCCACTTTTGACCCGCACAGGTGCTCTAGCAGTAATCTCCTGCCCCCCAAAAAAGAGCTAATTTTGCCTTGAGGGGTCTTACTTTGAATTTTACGATGAGGAATTAAAAGACTGAGGGAGGTATATGGAAGTCTTGGGCTCTAATTAACAGAGTTTTGTGGATCCCAGGGAGAGATGATTACAGAGAATAAAAGCTTTTAACAAGCATGGCATAAGGTAATCCACCACTCTCTGCCCTCACACCGCCCATCAGGCAGTAAGCGATGCCCTGGGCATGACGGATTGATTGGCTAGAGTTCAAACAAAACCATGACTTTCTGTTTCCTGCTGCAACTGGAAGAAGAAAGACTGTTTGGCCCTCTGGTTGTCTGTTCATTAAGAAGTCGGGGCAGCAGAGAAGGTTTGGTCAGGAGCAGTTTGATTTTGTGAAATAGGGTTTAAATAACATGCCAAGGTCTTTTTGCGTTTCATAATGCCATAAAGCCCTGCCCTGTACTTCTAGTCGAACCATATCATTTTATGGTTAAATGAAAAGGCACGGTCTCTCAAAAAATATCAATCTAAAGATTTACTTTGTTTCCACGAGTAGATCTTCTGAGACTATATGATGAAACGAAATATATTTCCCAGTTTGGCTGAATAACTGGAACAAATTTGATGTAATTGGGCTTGATAGTGGCTGATGGACTCATCACACACACACACACACACACACACACACACACACACACACACACACACACACACACACACACACACACAC
>JAOXYM010000016.1:20007416-20018695 GCA_028567055.1 Leptatherina wallacei | reverse complement strand
AGTCGCACTAATGAGTCATCCCATGAAGTTAGATTCTGGCCAATAGCGGCCTGCAGTCTGCACACGTCACCATTTTCGGCCCGACTCTGCCCCTTCAGAACTTCGATGGAGTAGGTGCTAAAAGAGTATCGATTCGCCCCGGGAACATTGTGATGTGAACACAAACAAATCAGGCGGTGTGGTGCTGGGGGGGCTGAGTAGGTGCTGGTGTGAAAGGGGCATTTGTTCCATGTGTAGAGGAAATCCAACTTCAGGTGAGAATAAACTCACGAATGTAAAAATGCTAAGTATAAACAACTGTCCAGTTTGGGTATCTAATTCCATTTCCGTTCAGATTATTTTTATAATTTCTGTTTACAAGCTACATCGTCAAAAAACAAAAAAAAATCCATACAAGTCCAGTTAGATGTCCAATCCAATTTGGTGTAATCCATTTCCTTAGAGCCGAATTCAGCCAAAACTTTTTTCCCCAATTTATTGTGTGTTTAGTAAAAAGTCCCAAAGCTAAAGAAACCAAGAGATCCCATTATGTTTCCAGCTTGATTTAGTCCCTCGTCCTGAGCATGCTCAGTGCTGTGGGCAGCAGAACAGGAAGGCTGCACCACAAACATTCTAACAAAAATGGCACACAAACAATTAGATTCATTAATTTATTAATTCTCTATACCACTTAGTCCAGCAGAGGGGGCAGGAGCTCCAGGGGCAGGAGCTTTTAGCAGTCAAGAGGCAGGGTACATTAAAATGAACATGTAAATAAAGTTGAGTGAAGTTGGGTGCTCGACGCAACATGGGAGGTTCCGTATAAGCCTGAGCTTATAGCTGATATGGCCTTAAAAAGCAGAACTAAATGAAAGTGTGTCCCTTTGTTTGGGGCTGTCTCGGTATAAAAATGCATTATTTGGTGACTCATTTATTTTCTGAGGCAAATTGATTGATTTATAGAGCGCTTTTCATACATATAAGCAACACAAAGTGCTTTCCATAAAAAAAACATACAACAATAAACAGTTTTTAAAATCACCCACATAATCCTGCTCTCACTGACATACCCCCCCCCCCCAACCAGGAATTATTTAAAGGATTCTTCACCATTGATGAATAGGTCACTGGCGGGGGTATGCACCTCCATTTATTGCATGCAAACCAGCCCCACTTGTGTGAAATGTTTAGTGAGTTACGTTAGCTTTGGTCTGTAGCCGATTAGCTTCAACGAGCTGCATTTAGCTTCTACTACACAGCAAAATAAAGACACAGATGTATACTGCAACGATCTGCAGCTCATCAGGATTTACTGCCATTGTTTTGAATAAATGCTGGCTGGAAGATGTGAAAAATGTCATCACATTTTGGTACGTATGTACAACAAGCAAAGAGCTAACTTAGCAGTCTAATAAAGAGGCAATAATGAGGCGAGAGTTCTTTCATCCGACTCCAACGAGCTAATTTTTTGCCGAGGTCTACTCATGTCTTTCCTCTGGAGCGAATCCCTTTCCCGCTTTTTCTTTCACATCATTTTCACCGTCTTACCTCGTTCAGCCATGACAAACTTTTGATCGAAGAGGAGAAAAAAGTAGCCCGAAGCAGAGCCCTCTGTGTTTATAGAGCGGGAGCATAAAGCAAAGCGCTCCAGGTCACATGATCCCATGAGAGATGGATCCACACCCGTAAAGTTACGATGTCTGGTTTCTGAAGAGTCCAACACTTTATGTTGACCCCAGAAATCATCCATCAGTACTTACATTAGGGTGATATTTGGGTCAAAAGTTACACGGTATCCCTTTAAAGAAATGAGTGATGCTCTGTCAGTGCTTTGTCCAATGTTTTTTTTTACAGTTTGGAAATTTAACTTCTTCTCAACTTAAAATCAGATTATAAAAATTCAGCTAATTTTTGAGTGAGAGCAAACAAATCTCACCCTGGATTACAAATCCACAGAACAGACTGATGGCGCGGCTCAAGGTTTATCAAGCCAGTTTGTGACCAAAGTGATTTTAAATGGTCCATTACCCGCCGACTGGCTCTGAATTTTCTTCAGCTCATCTGTGGTTGGTTGATGAGATTAGATGGCTCGGTATCAACTATCTGGTCGATCTGCAGACGAGGGAAATATATTGGAGAGTGAAATTGGTTTGGTGTGTGCTAGTGCGAGTTTTCTGGCTATAGGTACAGTACTAATAATATTTATAAAGGGGGTGCTGTTCGCATGCAAAGTTATGGTTGTACTCGAGTGGCTCACTGTATTTCTTAAAACCGGTTGATATGAACATAAATATGTGTTAAAAAGCTGTTTCTACATAGAAATAATGTTAAGACCTCAGGAAAAATTCAGAAGGCCTCATTTAAAACCTTTCAAAGTGCTGCGCTTTAATCATAAATGTTACCCGTCGTCACATCACTGCTTGAAGCAAATGATACGAAAGATTAGTCTCCACTGCTCAGCTGTTTATTTTCTGCTTCTCAAACCGGTTTCTCCTCGAGAGCAAAGCACCATTTATTCATCACCCACCTGTGAATGTTACGGGAATCCTCATCTCTTCAGAGAACTAATGGGCTGATGGCTCAGTGAGTGGGAGAGAGTGAGTGTTTGGCAGAAAAGGCCGTTTTAAAGCTGATAACGTACTCTGTTTTGGTAAAATGACCACATTAAATAATAATTTGCAGCCACACCAGGGATATAAATTTAACTGTGAAGTAAAATAGGATAGTGGTACAAATCAGTTTCAAATTTACAGCAATTTATTGCAGTTTTAGCAAAATATGCATGAAAATATTTATTTGAAGATATTGGTGGTATAACCCTAATCCAACATGGCTGTTGCATCAGCAGTGATACGATAGTCCACTAAGAGACGGGAACAACTGAGCATTTATTAAATGGTGAAGCATAGAGTCAAGTCTGAATGAATGAAGGTAACGTGTCCTCTGCTGATATCTTCAACTTATCAGCACTAAAACTGTTCTTTTAATTAATTTTCAACACCACAATGTAGTATGCTTCTATTCTTGATGTATATAATGTACTATATGTATATATATATATATATATATATATATATATATATATATATATATATATATGTGCAGTGAGATGCTGAGCTATAACAGAAAATTGTACCAAAAAAAAGTATTTTTAACGGAGATATTCTACATTTTTCTTTGAGTTTGGTGTCAGTAACCAGAGGGCCGGATAGTCTTCCCATACCCAATTACATTGTCACATATTATCTAGCTTTTACTTTTTCACATCCCCGCGTTCAAACAGTTTCTCCTCGAGCTCTTTCTTCCGTCTACCATATATTTTCCTCTCTCGCTTTTCTTGCCAACAGTCCATTGAATTTCCCCACATCTCTCTTCCCAGCCTGTCTTTTTGTCCATATTATCGTCTGGTGGCCTGACAGGGAATTTAGTCAGCCATAGTAGGTTTAAAGCTACAGTATGCCCCCCCCCCCTCCCCACTGATTGTAGGCGTTAATGTGTTTATATGTATTTTGTGACTTTTACAAGCAACTTGTTTGCACGACATCTCTTCTGATTGTTTTTACATAAATGTAATAAAATCATGTATTAGTTTGACATGTCCACGTCCATGCTTGCATGCTTCAGTCTGTAGACAGTGTGTCATTACTTTTAAATGTTCTTCGACGAAGAAGTTGTGCAGTCTGCTAGGAGTCCACTACCCCTGGGTGAAGGCTCATTACCTGCTACTGTATAGAATTCCCCAGCCTGAGCATAGTGAGTCACAGTATGTGTGAATGAGGACATATGTGTCCATATGTGACTATAAGATTAACAAAATAAAGAGTTGAAGGACATGGTCTGAGTCCGTATCATTGGTTGTCATCGGAGCCCCCAAGATGAAATCGGCATATTAAACTGGCACCCATGTTAAACCTACAATTCTTTACAGCTACCTCAATGTACTACATAAATATCTATTTCAAACATCTCTGCCTTCATCCTTCCATCCTTCCTTTACATTGGCATGGTTGTTACGCAACACATGAACCAGAGGGCAGTGCAGAGTTCAGAGTTTATCTCTGATATCAGTTTCAGACAGCAGCAAACATGGCGACGGGGGAGGAGATCATGATGATGTTCATTCTCAGAGACAATAAAGGAGTCAGTGTAGTGGTCTATGCTTCTTCTTTGTTCCTTTCACTGGTCACATGTCAGGTATACAACTCAACAGTACCCCCATGGTGTCCGTGTCGGCTATGTCGGGGGATGCATGTGCAGGAACTCTGGAAACAGGCGACATTATGAATGCAGGAGAAGACAGCTTTCTCCTGCATTCATCTTTAGGGTAGAGCATAAATTGGCCTTAAAGGTGGAGCATATGCACCGAGTTTTAGTTTCCGTTCACCTTGTTGACTTAATGAGTTCTTATCTCAGCTTTTTCACAAAGAATCCAACCTCAAAGATGGCGTAATCAGCTGATTATCATAAAAAAGGTTTTTAAAACTTTAACTGCTTTAATACCCAACCCATATCAAGTACTTTTAATTACAGTTTTTGTTAATAGGCTTTTATGAATAGCAAAGTAGTACAGCAGCAGATCAAACAAAAGGCAAATTCTGAAGGAGAAAAACAAAAAAGTGGGCTTTCACTCCTCCACCCATGCATTCATCCATCTGAAGCCCAAGCGTGGTTGCTACGAGTCCAGGAGGAAATCCCAGACATCCTCCCCCTCAGCAACACTCTCCAACACCTCTTCAACACCGCCTATAAAGAACGGGCAATCCTGTTCTGGATCTCCTCTGAGATTTCCATATCCTGAGAGCCAGTATGTGCCACCAGGAATCAGCCTTTTCCTGCCACCCGGCACACACAGCAGCGATAAACGACCGTCCGTCCACCTGTCCATCTTTATTTCTAAAGCAGGCGGAAGGTAAAGAACCGTTGTTAAATAACAAAACGTGTTGCTTACCGCACCACATCTGGTGGGTCCATATGAGGTTACATCTCATTGCTTCTTTGAGAAGCCCAACAAAGCCCCGAGAGCCAAGGTTCAGCCACCAGCTGGCCACTTCTAACCCCCCTGCCTTGGCTCCATCATGGTTCCCAGGTTTAAACTCTTCGAGCATGGTGACTAGTGTCACGTTATTGATGTGAATTCCTGGTAGGCTGACCCGCTTCCCTGACACCTAGGAGACCTTGTATCATGGGATGTACCCAAATCCGGCCAAAATGACAAGGTTGCAATTCAACAGAAAGGAGTTTTGCACATTTCTTGGAGATTAAAGGGACTCCTGTAGAATTGAATGGAATTCTGTTAACTCGCGCATGTATGCACACACATGTGGAAACGAGGTATTACCCCGTAGATTAGATTCTCTTTGACCAATTGGTGGTCTGCTGTGAAATTCTCTGTAAAAGTGTTTAGGGGATTATTGAACATCTCATCGGGGGAGATATGAACAAAAGAATAAAGGCTGCTTAGTAAAACCTTTTCCCGGATAAATGAATGAATAAATAGGCTGTTTGATTTATCCACAGGCCATAAGGACGTAATGGTGCCTATAGGCAACAAGATGTGAACAGAAATCAGTATTCATTGTAGACAAGACCGCACCAGGAATATGTGATAATGGGAGAAATGTAAATAAATTACTCCTGTTCTATTCATCGGTGGCCACAGGGCTCCCAGTGAGGACAGGAACCATTACAATGACGGATATGATCCAGAGCTGTATGCTCATCGCAGCCAGCTGCACGCTGGGAGGCGAACGGGCGAGTCGGCTGGGGAGACCTCCTGGGGAAAACAAAATACCACAGATGGAAAAAGGTGAGAGTTTCCGCCTCCCCCCAGACCACATTTTTACGATCACATTATATCATCTCCTCGGTGGCTTTCCGCAGTGATGGAGGGAGGGTATTTCTCTGCAGATTTAGTGGTCAGGACGGTGAGGTGATGTATATTCACTTTATGGTCATTAGCCAGCCAGAGAAGTGCACCTTTCGCTGCTGGTGCTTTGGCGCCGATCCCAATTGGTTAGAAAACGATAGCATACCCCTCATACGATCATTTGAATCTCTCTAAATGCTCTCTGCTATTAAAAAAACCTCTAAGGAGACATTAATAATCACTCCAAAGCTGCAGTTAACCTGTCTCTTTTTTTATATAATGTGATTATATAAAAAGTTTTCAATGAGTAGTGATGTGATGACTTTATTCCTATAAGAGAATCAGATCATTTATTGTACAGGTATATACTCTGTGTTCATTAAAAACATGTTAGAAATGTGCAAGAATTGATTTAAATTGATCAAATCTGATTTTAAAATTAATTTGGCATCATTTAACCCAACAACAAATCAATTTTTTTATAGTATCTTTTATTTTTAATCCAATTTATTAGTTCTAAACTAAATTTTTTTAATTTTAATCTGAACATCTTCCCTGTTCTGATTTCACCTCGTCTCTGCTGCCAGTATTAGTCCTATAATACAGCATGTAATATATGTGATACATACAGTTTACGAGACCCTTTGCATCACTTTATAGTAAAAATTTGGCTCAAAACCGTGTTTTACACAATCTGATACGTCTTCTGCCCCTACACAACAATGTTGACATGTTACACAGTAATAAATAGTAAATAAAAAAAGATAATTTTTGCAGATGATTTTTTAAAAACATTTTTTAAAGACTTCACATTAAAAAAGAAGATTTTTCTCCCCATTTTTTCCTGGGTCGGGCTTTCAAGGGTTAAAAAAGGGCTATTTTTACCCTCAGTTTACATCTATACATGATGTTCTTTGCTTGTTATTGTTTCCTTTTTCTTTTGTTAATAACAGTGAAACACTGCTCCAGCTTAATTACTGTGTTCATTTCATCAGGGCATTGTTCATCTGCACAAAGCTGACGAACAGCAGATGGCTACACTTGAGATACGCATGCATGCGCACAAACAAATCAAAGTGCACACATTCGCGTCCGTGCCGGGCTCTGCACAAGCATGCACAAACGCCATGTTCCTGCAACTTCACTAATTAGAACCCAGTGGTGTCTTTTGGCACAGTTGGACTCACCTTTTGCAGCTCTACCATGTGCCTCTTAGCCCGAGACTCACACAGCGAAAAGAGCTGTCAGGTAACTAAGGGCTGAGTTATGTGACACAGATAAGGATCAGGAAAAATGATACATGAAAAAGGAAGGGTAAGAAAGGGAGAAGAAGAAGGGAAAGAGGCAGCAGAATCACCTTGTGAAACATTCCACTGTCAAAAGCTCCTCAGATTTATCAACCCAGTTTTCTTTCTGCCTCTCTCCCCAGATAATTGGATGGCACCGTCAGTGTGCACAGAGCCATAGGGAGACAGAAAACATATTTTGGCAGGGGTTGACGGGTTAGACAATGGAAGAAAAAAAAAAGAACAAATGCTATCAGGAGACAACAGCTAGAGACTGAGATAAAGGCTACGCTGTGCATCGGACTCACTGCGAACAGGGTAAAAAGCCCTTGTTTCATGGGTTAATATCAGCATGATTTTGCATCAACACACCTCCACGGGTGAAAGGGTGTGTGTTTGTCTCATGCATGCACCTTTCATATGGTGTCCCTGCAGCAGGGAGACCAGCAGATTGTCTGCTGTTAAAGGTCACAGCTTAATTATCTGCCGTAACTCAACCACGGCTGTCTCTTTAAGTCAAGATGCACCGAGAGCATGTGTCCTCTTCAAGTGCCTGGAGTCAACAGACACTACTCGCTACAGAAGCTGTCCAGCTTTGAATGCAGGGAAGTGATGAGCCATGTGTGTTTAAACAGTAATTAGCTGCAAAGTTGAACCAAATTCACGAATTAAAACCTCATATGTTGCATTTCTTTCATCGGTTGAAGTTATTGGCCATGATTTATTATAAAAAAAGAAAGTTGTGTAGATTTATAGCAGTGAGCAGGAATGACCTCCTTGTTGTCAGTATTGAATCTTTGCTGATGTCCGACATTGAAACTAAATAGACATTGCTTGTTATGACCGATGTTGAATAAAATTTCGACCACAGCCGACAGTAAATCAATACTGATTCAGCTGTCATCTAAATGGGCTGTGTGCAGCATTTTGAGACAACATGCTGATGAAATGTTGGCATTCCTCGCCACAAAGTTAATTCAATTACATCTTTTTAACATTTATTAAAAGGCTGGTCGAGCATGAATTTATAACCTAAACCAAAAATCATCTTAAATGACCAGAACTGCTCGAGCTCTGGCTGTCGTGCGAGCAACAAACCACCCGCACTGCTAACAGCATCCTACAGGCATGTCCTACATGCTGTGTTTAAGTAGCCTCCATCTGGAAGAAGACTACGATGTCCAGAGTGCAGGGCACAAAGGAAGAGAGACACTTTTGTCCCTACGGCTGTCCGGCCCTTGAACTCTTACCTCTCCTCGCTTCAGCATCATGATGCTTTGCCCCTGAGCTGATGTCTAGCTCCTTTTAACTGACTGCACATAGCACTCTAGTCCAGAGATCTTTTAGACGATACCTTTTTGTGTATTGATGTGTAGTGATTTTTGCATTTAGCTTTTTTTGTGTGTGTTGCTTATTGTTGTGTTTGCTCCTTGTGCCCTCAGGGATTAACAAAGTCTTTTCAATTGAATTAAATACAAACCTGCAAAGCCACATGTTAGTGATGTTTTTGATCTAGTCCAGTGGTACCTACAATTATTCAGCTGTTTATGCAGATATATGTTAATTATTTTCCTGATCATTTTGTTTTACATCGTTAATATTGCAACTTAGAGTAAATGTTCAGAAATTAATATGTCTTTTGGGAAAGTTAAGAATTTTCAGTCATGAACGTTGGCTCAGGGGTAAGGCCACGCCTCCATCACCAGACCACGCCCCCAAACCCATGCCACGCCTTCACCACACCTCACCTGCTTTCTCCCTTTTCTCACCTTTTCCATTCTTCTTTGCTTTGTCCATTCTCACCATTCTTCACCCATTCATCCCTCATACATTCATTCTTCCTTCCCTTCCCTCCATCATCCATCCTTCCATTCCTCTTCTGTCCTTCCCTCCCTTATCCGTTCATCCACTCATCCCACATCAGATGCTCATCCATCTTTCCCTCCTCATCTATGCATCCCTTCTTCCCTCATCCATCCATCCATCCATCCATCCATCCATCCATCCATCAATCCATCCCTCCCTCCCTCCCTCCCTCCCTCCCTCCCTCCATCCATCCATCCATCCATTGCTCCCTCCCTCCCTCCATTCTTCTTCTGTCCTTCCCTCCCTTATCTGTTCATCCAATCATCCCACATCAGCTGCTCATCCATCTTTCCGTCCCTCATCCAATCATCGATCCTGTCATTACTCATCTGTTCATCCATCCTTCCCTCCTCATCTATGCATCCCTTCTTCATCCATCCATCCATCCATCCATCCATCCATCCATCCATCCATCCATCCATCCATCCTTCTAGGCTATCCAGCTGTCCTTCCCCCTCTTCGTCTCTCATCCTTTATCCCATCAGGAATTTCTCTTTTCCTCTCTTGTGTTTCTTGTTCATTCCAGGTACCATCTGGGTGGTCCTAAATTGGCTTGTGTCAGAATCATCCTGAGACTATACCAGATTATACCATAATGTGAAAGAAGTGAGGGAGAGTGATACAGGCCAGGTACACATACAGAGAGTTATATACAAGTTTATTTTAATGTGTGCTTGTTGTGGTTCTAAGTTGTTCATTTAAAGGTTTGAATAAAATTTTAAATAGTAAATGTGTTTAAAAAAACAACCTTAAAATTAGGCTTTTATCAAAATACTAACCAACATACAAACCCTTCATAACCTTTCAGAAATAGAAGCTATGGGTAATATTAAATGAAGAATCATTGGGAGCCATAAGACTTCCCAGCACTACAACTGAATTTTCAGGTTTTGGTTGAGTCAGCTAAGCAAAGCAATCCTAGCTGTGCTGAATTTCCTCTGGAAGCTGCTCTGTTGAGGCTGTTTTTTGTTTCAGAAAGACAATCTTTGTCATTGAGTTGGTGGAAGGAAAAAATATCCATCTTTATTTTTATCTGGTGATGAGGACAAGGTTGGGGTTGCTGTGAAGCTTTTGCTGCCTGAATTTAAGGCGTGAGTCTAAACATGAGGGAATATTTAGTTTCAGATCAAATAATGTCTTGCTTCAGTGAGGAAGAAAACACTCGGCTCCAGTGACAGATTGATACTGTGCAGACTATAGACAGACAGAGCTAAGAGTTCGTCAGCAGAATTGTACTTTAACACATCAGTCAGTGCTGGTGACTGGGTTATTGAATCTGTTTTACCGACATTATTTGACATTGTATTTGGCTCCAGCCTGATCAGCTTCAACTCGGCCCCACAGTGGAAACCAACCCATGTTTTATTCATTGTGTCTAATATAGCCTGACCCTACATAACCCACATCCTGCTGTTGGTGGGGGTGCTCACCTATGATTGGCTGGAACAGCCTGTCTCGGCCACCTAATAAGGCTGGCTTTGTCTATCTGCATTCATTTTCAGCTCCCCTGCTGGCTCTCTTCACCAGCTGCAAAAGTCCAGCCTGCTCACGCTCCAGGAGGCCATCATTTCAGTGCGTGTGTGGGCCCAGATAAAATGAGAATTACAAGCTCTTTTAATGGTGTCGTTTAAAATCACGCTGAGGCCTGAGATAGAGCCGTGTCTCCCATCCACTTTGTCCTGTCTGTGTTTTTTTTCTCCCCTCTTCAGTAAAACGATGATGATGAGCTGGGTGAAACCAACACATGCTGACAACTGCCTGAGGACCAGAGATGCAAATTTCTAAGATCATTCTGATGGAATTTCAGCTGTTTATAAACCGTAGACACGGAAGGACAAAAAGGAGAAAGTCACCTTGCCTAGCCATGTGGACAACTGCATTATGTAACAGCCATACTGTATAATTGATGGATTTATGAGCCTCCTACGACCTGGCTTGGCTGTCTGCACCATAATACTTAATTCTGTTTAGCTGAAACCGAAGTTCTAACACACAAGCCAAACCCAAGCTTGGGGTTGTCTATGATTAGATAAAAAAATGACATTTGAAAATATGGAGCAGCAACCTTTTAACACCTGACCCAAAAAATAATGGACAAAAAAAATTATATTCAATTCAATTCAGCTTTATTTGTATAGCCTCATTCACGACAATGTCATCTCAGGGCGCTTTCAGTTTGAACCAATCTGACTGTCATACATTGATTTGATTCATACAAGCCAATTCATAACAACTAGCCTAGCTAAGGAACAACTAGCCTAGCTAAGGAACAACTAGCCTAG
>JAOXYM010000016.1:19975126-19988662 GCA_028567055.1 Leptatherina wallacei | reverse complement strand
GGTGTGTTGAAGAAGGAAACATTGAAATCCTGCAGGACAGCGGCCCTCGAGGACCAGGCTTTGACACCTGTGATTTATACCATTTGCATTCAAACAAACGTTCCACTGTTCACCTCGGAGCTGTAGCGGACGTTTACCGGCTAGCCCCGTGTCATATGAGCGGAAATGTTGCGGCACGTCGTTTTGCCTGAACGCACAAGAAATGTTCTGGACAAGTCGCAACACAAAGACGTCCTATCCCGTTTCGACAATGGACTTATCAGGAACATTTCCCCTTATCTGAATGTAGCCGGGACGTAAGAAGTCGTCGAGGAAGCGATATGTTTGAATAGACAACTCCGGTAAAAGAGCGGACGGACTTTACTGCAAATATTCCGCAATGCAAGTCTGGAAGTGGCTTAATTGTCTCTTTGTTTTCACCTGTGTCAACCTCAGTCTCTGTTTTCCTTGTTTAGGTATTTTACTTTTTCCCCAGCCACACCATGTTTTTCTATTCGGTTCAATGTTTTTCATTTCGCACATTGTATTTTTCTTTTACCTCCCAGGACTGTGCAGTCACTTGTTTTCCCTTCCTGCCATGGGTTTTATTAGAAGGAGCTTTTTCTCATTTATTTTTTATCTTCCTTTTGCCAGTACATACGTGTGTGTCCTCCTGCGACTCATGAAATATTACAGTACAGACGGAACAAGTTGTGACTCGGAAGACGCTCTTTTTGACGACCTTCATGACCTCATACACAGTCTTCAGTAATGCTCAGGAGTCTCAAAAGGTCAAAACTCTGGAGATTATAAAGACTGCCCTGCCTGTGCCATGGAGTTGTTTAAGAGACCTCAGCTTTAGCCTCTTGCTTCTCAAGATTTAGAATTTTTTAATATCCCTGACCATAGTCTACCACGCACTCTGAAGCAACCTTGTGTTCAAACGGCTTACCCCCTGACTATTAAAACTTTCAGGAAGCATGGAGCCGGCTGGATCCTGCTACACCCTGTAGAAGAAAGCGTGACTCCTTCTGACCTTAGACTTCTCAGCTACCCAGTTCCTCCTACATCACCTTTACTGGTAATGTTATTCTCCCTTTTTTTTCTTTAGTCAGTCTGAAGAAGACGTTGTACAGAAAACATGTCTGGAGGATGTTGAGTTGGATGATAATACACAAGACTCTGAAACCAAATTTCAAAACATAGAACTTCTTTGTAGCTGCTGGCTCTGTGGACACATCTTTCAAAAGGCCTTAACCATATCAGACTTGATTGTTTTTGATCATATTACTGGTAACTTGACAGTGTGTTCAGCATCCGTCGGGGCTTCAGGAAGGACCGTTGAGAGTACAGTGAGAAAAGCTGTGACTTGACATGTTGCACAGCTTGAATGATTTAGTAATGGGTACTGTCTGCTCGCATCTCACTACTACAGTGGATATAGCCTTTTGCTGCTGCCCAGGAAGAATCTTCTGAGCAAAATAACAAGTTCATGTCACCAAACAATAACCAGTCACATTGGAGAAACTCCCCTAGAATAAAACTTGTATTTTATGGGGTTTTTGTTGGGACTGAGAGGGTTTGAAGATGATTGTTTTGACATTTTTATTGCAATGGCTGAAGTCTGAGAAGTGGGAAGGCAGGCAGGAAACTATGGGTGAAAGAAGATGCATGACCTACAACAGGACTTTACAGAAGCCACTTAGGGAGGCTGCAGTTGCAACCTAATCTATTGGTGGTGGTGGGGGGGGTCAAGAGTTCAATATTACTTGAAAGTACCGTTCTTAATCTTGCCCAGCTATATGACAGAAGTTTGCAACCGGAGATTGGCAGCGGCTTTTCTAATTTCTCTCCATGCTTCGGAAATGCACATAAAAATGCAAATTTTGAAAACCCTATTAAAACTGGCACATGTCGCTAATTGGTATTAACTTAATACAACCCATTTGTGTAGCTGTCCTTGTAATTGTGATTTAAAATAGTTGCCGCCTGAATTGGTTATAGTCTGGTCATAAATGGGGCAATATAAAAAAGGCAGTGTTGATAAATGTCAAGGGATTAGTGTTCTTCTAATAATGCATGTTAACAGCCAAGTATTAGTGGATTTTTGTTCCTGGTTCACATTTGAATAATTAGCTGGAGTTTCACAAGAGCTAAATGAAGAGTTCACATTTTCCTAACTGCATTAGTTTGGAAGTTTTTGGCAGAAGTGAAGCTCAGCTTCTGACATCAGTTATCTGCTTTATGGTGTGATGCTTGGGTAACTTTAAGGACTGTAGTTGGCTGTTGGTAGGGATGTTCTGCACTCTGTGTGGTGCCAATGTATAGAGCTGTAAGCAGAACATTCTCAAAGCGCTCGATTTTGTTTTAACAATGGAGTAAAAATCTATTCTGATGAGGTGGTGTTAAAAGGTTAAAATTGGTTGTCAATGTGGCACTTGTCCTCCTTAATATTGGTTTATTTCTTCAGGAAATTGCCTTTTTTTTAAAAGGTGACAGTTTTACCTGCGTTGGCTTAAAATTAATCCAAGTCTCACTTTGGTCCATAATACAAATACTGCTGTTCTAAGTACCTTGCATCTGAGATATGCATAAGCTATTCTTTGGTATCGGTAGACTGACTGATGCAATCATGATTCCTCTAATCATGACTCCTTGACTTCCTTTAGGAGTCAGTTTCACCACTTCCTTGGTTAAGGCATTTTACGTACTTGTTTAGGTTAAGGAAAAGATCAGCAGGTACGGATAGCGATCCATGGTGGTCAGAACGCTTTCAGATTTGCAAATCAGAAGAAAATAAGAGCCAGATTGTTGCCACCTAAAACGACTTCAAGCTCAATATATTAACGGTTTCTTCTTTCAGACAAACTTAAGGTAGAAGATGTTCACGTTTTACCTCAACATGCCTCAACTGACGTCTGTAGTCTTTGTCGTTTATCAGCTCTTTTTCCTCGGCGTGGTCAATCTGATGGACCTGATAGATCATCCAGGTTGGCCACGCCCCCGCCGCTCCATGGTCTCTGAAGGAGAGACTCCCACGTGTGCTTGAGCATGAAGGCTCCCATATCCTGGTTGATGGTGTCCCCGGCTCGCTTTCTGATCTCTATTGCCTCCTTAATCTACCTTTTTGTATTTGTTGGTCTCTGATCCGATGATATGCGCATTGTCCCCGTCCATGATATGATTATTGCGTTTGCAGTGGTCTGATATGGCTGATTTTAATTATTTGGGAGGCGTGGCCAACCTGGAGGATCTGTCAGATTGACCATGCCTTGGAAAAACAACTCAGATTTTTATTGTGGTTTTGAGCAAAAACCATATTGAATCTTTTACAATGCAACATTTATTCATTAGAAGCTAAATTATTGCAACACGGATGTTCCATGATTAAGGAATATGGTGAGAAAGTAAATGAAGGTGGTATGTGGTGTAAAATCCACAATATAGCTTTAACGTAAGCCAAATTTAAAACTGTAATGTTGAGGAAAATTTGCTGTTGTAGCTTTGACCTCGGCACTTTAGTCAGGATGTATCCCTGATCCTTCAAACTAGGAACACTCTGCCACCATGTACTTGCTCAGTGACAACCATCCTTTCCTAAACCTATCCAAATAGCTGTGATGCCCAAGTCTGACAAAACTGTCAGTAAGGAGGCTTTTTGAGCGAAAAAACAAAACATAATCAGAATGAAAATGAGATTGGTCCCATTTCAGGCCCTCAGCTTAGCAAAAGTAGGGTGGTTCACTTTTAGGAATGCAGGATTAGTGGTCACAGACATCTAAACGTCCTCCAAGGCCATGGCTCAAGGGTGAAGGGCTGGATGACAAGTACTTTTAATCCTTTAAAGACAAGCAGCACCTTAATTCTGCAAAAAGCAGCGATAGGACCGAGGGGAGGAAATGGAAAAGAGACCAAGTTGTGTGAGTTTTGTGAAATTGCCCTTCTGAACTTGTTGCTTGCTTAAATGTTGATGTCGCCTCTCATACAGCTGCAGAATGGAGGCACTGACACCAAAGGACACTCTTCTCTGAGCTGCCGTTGGCTTAGATAGAAATGATGTGCTATGATGATATCAAAGCAGCTTTTATCGGGTTTATCAGACATGATGTTGAATTATATAATGAGAATTAAATCAAATCTGTATTGAGACACTGCTGCTTTTAAGAATTAATTTCTAGTATGTACTGTGACCTTTTGGCTTAACTTCAGCTCACACAGCTGCCGCTTGTAGAGAGGTTTGTGTAATCCCCGGTGTCGGCCTGTATGTTGGGTGTTATCTTTCTAGGAAATGCTTTGAACCATTTGGGATATGCCTGTGAATCTTCAGGATTTGTTCAGTTCTTTTATTCAGTGCTGCGTGACATGTTGCTGTGGGTCACCTCTCTGGAAGTGTGAGGATTTAAGAAAGAAAATGTACTCTGTGGATTTCTCTGTATCTACGTGTTGCACCGTGACAGCACTTTACAGATTTAGTCTGTTTTAAGATTTCAGCAAAAGGAATCGGGGCCTCCTCACAGTGGCGGAGCTAGACTTTTCATTCATGGGGGGGCCAGAAGGTGGGCAAGACTCACGGGAGAGGGAGGGTCATAAAATCTTTTCTTCATTCTTGTATCTTCCTATACAAAATCAGACTGGTTGCAGGATATATTTCATATTTCTCCACATTGCTGTGCCTGTCCTACTTTAGATTTAAGCTAGAGCCACATGATCCAGTTTGATGACTAACTTTGATACTGCGTTATTCTTTGAGCATCTTTTTACCCCAAATTAGAAAATGCACTCACTGAAAACTAAGCTAGTGCTAGCATATAAAAAGATTACACTGCTTTATAGCTTCATGCTAACATTAGGTTAATAGCCTTACGTAACATTTGTAGTTTTTTATTTATTCATTTACAATAACATAGAAAATAAATGAGAATAATAATATTGTTTACATTTCATATCAGTTTCATCATTTGTAAAAATGGGACTCGACTGAAGCTATAAAGCTTATGAGTGCGGAGTCCACATGCAAAATGCATATCATTCCATACTCGATGTGCAAAAATATTCCATCCAAAACCCATATCCATATAATGCAACTGAATCTTATTATGATTTTGCATAAGTTCTCAGAGAAATTATACACATCCATATTTACATTATACAAAGTTAACAGACTTTGACTATCAAAAAAATTTATTATTCAGATAGACCAGATGAGCCATTTGGGGGTTAATTCTTATCATAAAGTAAAATATAAACTTTTGCTTCAGATGTTTTCTAAAGTGACACCATTCAACTTTTGACTCAAATATCAGCCTAATGTGAGTAATAATGGAGGATTTCTGGGGTCATTATACAGTGTTTGGCAAGTGTCGGCGCTCTGAGGGGGCTGCCCTCTTCAGAAACCAGACATTGTAGCTTAGCAGGACAGGATCCGTTCCTCGTGGGATCGCGTGACCTGCAGCGTTTAATTCTGCGACAGTGTCATGTGGCCTTTGGGAAGTTGCAGGTTTAGCACCCCCTAGTGGCCAAAATTTACACGGTATCCCTTTGAATTTATTCAGTGGGTAGTTCTTTTATAGAGCTGTCAATCTCATTCCAGATCTCTGGGCCCTTACACGCTACACTAAAGCTGGGACTCTTCAGCTTACGCTTCTTCCCATGTAGTAATGATTTCCTTCTAGTGTTGTAGTCATGGGAAGGAGACGTCACTGGAATATGTTGACAGAGTATAGAATTCAATTTATAAACTTAATTTTACGTAATGCAATAATTTTGAAATATATTGCACTCCGTGAGCTTCAGTAAAAAATGTTTTATGTATTATAGAAGCAATAGTTAAACTTGCACAGGGACAAAATCTCTTGTGGAAATGTGCAGACACATCTCAGTATTTTTAAAGGATAAATAAGTTGCTAACCTTGTAAAAAAATTTACTTCAAACTGGCGTAGTGCTACTGGTAATCCATGCAGGTCTCCCTGTCATTCACCTGAGGTGGCACCCTGTCCACCCCTCTAGCTCCGCCCCTGCCTCCATATACACCTGCTCTACGCTGGATCTCGCCACATGCCTTTCTGTTTGTTTTTTCTGATCAAACTAAATCTGTAGACTATAGATGTCCATTTTCTTCTGCTACTGCCAGGAGGCAGGCAGGTCATGATGGAGAATAAATAACTGTAGTGTGGCGAACAATTTCCACTGTGACATTTCATTTTCTAACACAACAGCTCTGTGAAACCCCGTAGATTCATGTCTCTCTGGTTGTTTGTCTTCAAACTTGAGTTACTTTTTCTTCTGGCTTCGTGTAGTTTTAGTTGAAATCAACCAGAACATAATGGTCTACAGAGAAGCTCGTGAATTTATTTTAAAATGTCTCTTACAGCATTAACTTTACAGATAAAGTATGAAGCATTTCATCATGAAGGTTGGAGAGTTTCGCATCCTGAAGTTGAGTTGGTTGCCAGATGTTTGGGTATCATTGGATCTTCAAGGATTATCCATCAAGATGCAGGTTTACCATTTCATTATAGAAACAATAGAAGTTAATCAAAGTTAAAAGTTTTTTGCTGAAGTTATTGGAAGTTGTGCCAGTAGCTTTATGTTCTGTAAAACAGTTTAATCCACAAGTCTTTTGGTGGATTAAACTGTCCATTGCAAGCAAAACTTTAATCATTATTGATCCATAAATTGAATTTAATGTTAGAAATGTTAAACACAAACAAACAAAAAAATGAATGAAACCCTGATTTCTATCTACAGCTTCTATCAAATGAGTGTGTTTCTCTTGTTCTGTCTTCTGATTAATATAAACATTAGCGTAGTGTCGGGATTGTCATGTAAATATCTCGTCTCTCCCAGTTCACAGTGCAGCAACACAAGCGATTCTTGTTGAAACTGATGACTGGAAAATGTTTTTGTCAGAAGCACAATGAGCTGCTTGACTTGGCTCAAATTGCATTTACTTAGTGGGAGAGCTTTGATTATCAAGCCAGAAAATTACATTTTAATGAAGTAAATTATTTTGCTCAACGTGGATTTGGAAACGGGAAGCCAGTCTAATGGCTGAGCCTAACTCGTATGGAAAACCATTTTAACCAGTTATTAAATGGATGAATAAAGTTTTTACCTCTGTGGCCGATCCATTCATTTTTAGACTGGTAATGTAGGAACTTATTCAGAATTTTTTTATAAAGAATAAAGATAGATGTGATTGATAAATTTATTGAAGTAATCGGTGCACATCAAGCTAACCGTGCCACCAGTTCCAGCTGTCACAGGTTAAGTTGCTGCCACGTTGCTTCTGATAGATGAAGCATGTTCAGTATAACTTGTATTTTCACTGATTTTCACTTATTTCAGAAAGATCATACATATACGTTTTATTTATATGTATTTTTTTACAAACAACATTTTGTAAAATTGTTGCTTAAAACTACACCCCACTACAGCATGGGTGGGGTGATGGGTCCGTAATCCTGCATCCAGCCGACTGACTCTGCTGTCGAACACTCGGTGACATCCTGAACTCGTTTCACACTCAACTTTGCGATTGATGCTCACAATCATGACTCTGACTCTCATTCAGCCTGGGCAGCTGCAGGCTGTATGGATTTATCTGCAGCTCACAGTTGGAGAAGGGAAGGTTGTGAATCACCCACCGCGGCTGGAGCTGCTGAATTTCCTTTTTTTGTTTTGAAGTCGAGGCTTATACGAACAAAATGTTCATCCTACTTTCATCTCGCTGCTATCCTCTCCTCTGGTACGATTTTCTTTTGACTGATTTATTCACGACTTCTGTGCTTGCATGAATACTTGTGATGGATTTATTTAGCTCAAATCCTGCGCTTTTTTGTTTGTTTGATTCCTCTGATTCCTCTCGTGGGTCGTGATTAATTGAGTTTAGCTGTAGAGATCTGAAGAACTGTTGTGAGTTGTGGAATGAATTCAACCTTTTTTTTTTTTTTTTTTTTTAGAAAACTGCCATGCCTTGTTTGACTTCTTTGTTTGCTGTCCCATTTAAAAATGCATGTCCTGGATTTAGTCCATTAAAGCTCACCAACTACTATTATTCTCGGTTTATATCTGGTATTAACATGGATCTTAGGTCATTTTTAAAAAAGTACAAAGTTTAAACAAACATTAATGCACTCTTGATGTATTTAGGCTTACAAGATTATTGCATTTTAAGGCAGCTGGCTGTTGATAGTTATTCACTATTTATGCCTAGCAGCAAACTCAGGCTGGACAGAAGCAGGATGTAGATGGTTAACATGGAGATTACAGCGCTTGGTTAGTTGAGAAAATGGGGGGGGGGGCAATTATCACAGCAATGGTTGATGGTATTTTGGGAAATTAGGTTCAAGCTATTGAATACCTGGTAACATTTGCACCACTGCGCCCTCTCCTGGTCACCTCTGTATTGCATCTTGCCCTTGCATTACTTTAATTTCAGTGTGTCCATCCAAACAAATGCAGAATAGTTGAGATACACAGAATCAAAAGCAGGTATATTCACTGCCTTGTGAATTTGTACAAACTCCTCCTCCCGTATTGGGAGGCTGTCCTCTCTTTTTATAGGCTGCAATTTATTTAGCATCACCAACACAAACTTATCTTTAGCTGCACCAAAATGGCTTTTATATATATATATTAGTGCTGTCAGTCGATTTTGTTTAAATTTCTAATCACGGGTGTCCTGAGTTAACACGCGATTAATCGCATATTAATTGCAAAATTAAAAAAAAAACACTACAATAATGATATAACAATTATATATTGCTATAATACTTATTTAAGCTGTTAAGAAGCCACATAGACTCTAATTAATCCTGATTTGTTTATTTCTCAATATTGTAGTTGTCATTGCATGAAGTAGACTGTTAGAGTTGTGATTTCTGAGCTGCATTGAATGCATCCCTGATGCACGCCAAGCTGTGTGTAACCACAAGTTTAAGTTTTACTTTCTATTCCTAAACCCATTTTGAGTTGCCTTCTCCTGCTTGTTCTTGCAGCCTTGAGAAAAAGAACAAAGTTCTCACTAGTCATGGAGGATGTAACGAGCTTAAATCTCTTATAGAGAAGTGCAGCCGCATGTCAATATATTTAAATAGTGACTCATTACGAAGCTTTAAGATTGACTTTGAACTGGTGTAGTGAAACAGGTGATCCATGCAGGTCTGGACGAGGTTTCTGACCTCCTCCAGTGTCCCGTCATTAACTTGAAGTGGCACCTGGGCTGTCCAATCATACTTCTAGTCCCGCCACTGTTCTGACAGCCTTATATCAAAAAGATTTTACTAAAAAAGATCAAATTTCTTGGGTTCAAACTGTTTACAATAGGATATAAGACTAAAGTAATTTACCAGCTTTTTCTAGTTTGTGGTTGCACCAAATCCCTTTGACCTACAGACACAGGTGACCTCGCCTTGATGGGGTATTTTTTCATATTCATATTTTATTCTAATTTATACAAATACATTCTGATCATGCAGTTAAAGTAATAATATAACTGGGTAAAAAGGGTAATTTCTGATTAAACCACTGGAATGATGAATTACTGGTAGGATATGTGTACTCTACTACTGTACTGTTCACAAATGGCAAGTTTTAGACCTTTTTGTTTTTGGCTCAAAACCATAGCAACACTGATTTCTGCATTCTGAGTAGATCCCATCCACATGGAGCTCCAGTTTTCTGGAAGCTCTGCAGAGTACTTTGCGCTCCCTGTAAACAGGCTTTAAAAAAGTTTTGCTTAAACTCTGCCACCAGACTCTTTGTTGCATCCAAAGGAAAAAAAATCCATAATCAAACTTTGAGTTTAACTACTTTGATGCAGCTGTTGATCTCCTCTGAGGGGGGGTGGGGTTAACAGCTCCATGCAGGCTGCAGCCCCACAGGTGCAGAGTAGCCTTTGGCAGCACTCTGAAGCTGGGAGTCTTTTGGCAGATGCATCACAGATCCCAGAAAATCCACAGCTGTGCCTCATCTGCCTCATTTTCAAAACAACTCTCTCTTTCTGCTTTATTTGTCCTTATATAATCTGTAAAGCTGATTTTACAACTTTTACTCTGAAAAAATATATCTGAAATGTTTTGCATTCTCTGAATTGAACCCTGCTGTTGGTGGTTTGGTGTTTGTGGTCCAAAAACTGACCACTCCATTCAGACTGATGAATGCACATATTGGCGTTTAGTCTTCATCAGCTAAAGTTCTTCTGAACATTATAAGTTCTGAACTTTCCTTTTGGTGCTTGTGGTTTTTAGGTTTGCTTTCTTGGCTTTTTGGTTGTTCGTCATGAAGTAAAATACTTATTAGAAGATATGTCAGAGGTTTGTTGCCGAACACGACTGATGGTTTGCAGAAAATGTGCTTGAACTCCATCTTGTTGATTGATGACTCGTTTTTTGACCAAACATTCGATAAGATTGAAAAACTGTCAACATTTGTTTTCTCAAAGAACCAAAAAACCCCACAACCTACTACTTCATCGTAAATTCTCTTTTTACCGTCTCGTGTCATAGAGCAACATGAACGATCTGGAGTTCGCTATTAAAGATGCATTACGTAACTTTTCGATCTTAAACCTCAGCGTTCCGGTCTTGTTTGATGGCACAGTGACGTCTATTATGTGCATGTCTGGAGCAGTCGGGGCCCAGCAGCAGAAAAAGAGAGAGGGACAGAGCAAGAGATGAGACTTTTTTTAGATGAGATGGAAGCCATATTAGCCGTTGAGGGGGGGCGCGTCACTGAGAAAATGGTAAAAGTTAAGTACTGCGTCTTTAAGGCGGTGGAATTTGGAAAGTACGTAGCTTCTTTTCTCCCTTGTCATCTTCCGGTGACCTCGGAGTCCTTCTGCTTCCTGGGTACCACTATCTCCCAGGAAGCTGTACTTCCTCCCACGGCTGAAGAAGTTCCACCTCCCGCTGAAGTTGACGGGGAACTGCGCCATCATCATATCCTCCATATCAGTCCGGTTTGCTGCAGGCCAAGCTGCAGCTAGGGATGGACGATGCCTACATTTTTCATGTCGATACGATACCATTAGGTTATGGTACTTTTTTTTTCCCCTCGAAGGACAAGGATTAAATATCAAATATTTTTAACACGACAAAATAAATTACAGATTCATCTAAAATTGTTCAGTTTTAATGGAAACTAAAACACATATAATAGTAATATGATTAATAGAATCGTAATGCGCAATAACCTGCATTAAACCAGTAAAATATCAAAACAAACAGTAGCAGTATCATGACGTGATAGGCTGCCATGATCACGTGACACAGAAAGAATACACTGTGGCTTCAGATGCAGTTTTATTGCTTAAAATGTCTTTCATCAGCAGAGTGGTATCTCCATATTAAAAAAAATATTGATTCCGATACTTTGACTGGCTGGTAAGTATCGACTCCAAAGTATCGATACGCCCATGCCTAGTTGCAGCACATTATCCACTCTGCTGAGGAGGGGATCTCTCCAGGACCCGGAGACGTGCAACCAGGATCGCAGCTGACCCCTCACCTCCTGGACACAGACCTTCAGTCTCCTCTGGTTTCTGTCAGTCTGGACCAGGACCTGCCGAACAGAGCCACGACTCCCCCCAGTTGACACCCTCCACCAACTCATAACTATTATTTCTTCTTTACCTGGTAATAAAGCCCTCACAATCCTGATCCCATTTTAAATCTGCACTTAATTTGTTGCGTAGATTTTATTTCCTACAAATCTGCTAAAAAAACAAGCGGTTTCTGTCTATATTAGAACCTCGGGTTCCTTACATTTACAAGTGACGGGGGGGGACTCTCTGTTTCCCACTTTGAAGTCTGTGCACATTTCATTCATAAAGAAAATGATTAAACTGCTGGAAACTCCCAGCAGTTCAGTGCATGCTTGAGAAGTTTAAGGTCAGCAGAACTTTAAGGATTTTTCTTGGAACCAAACTCTTCCGAAGAGACTTCATGGCCTTTCTGAAACAGTCTCTGAGCTGGAAACAAGCGACCCCTGAGAGACGTACGACACAAAGGATTTCTTAAATTGTGCTGAAATGACTGTAAAGTGCCAGAGTCTAATGGGACAAAAACAAAAGTGACTTTTTCTTTGACACAGATGTTTGGCTTAATGTTTTATTCACTTCCAAAAGCTGCTGGGGGACTACAGCATAGGAGGAAGTCCTGCGTTTAACCTCGGACTGGAGACACGACAGCGGCAACGGATCAGCCACGGTGTGCACTTTCAGTGCTTTAGTTACAACGTAATTTGGCTTGGAGGCTTATTTTCACCAGTTTTATGCAGTTTAAGTCAAATTCTTGTTCTTAACCCGGGAGTTTATCACATCAGTAACCATCACTGTTGCCAACATCCATGATGATTTCATTTATTAGCATCTTAATCGCCATAACATGGTTGATTAAAACGCACTTGCAGGTCTCAACAGTCGGGTGGAGTAATGGAACGAGATGAAGGCAAACACCTCTTTTCAGATTTTTGTGCAGTAGATGTCTGAGATGAAAACGTTTGTGGAGTGAGTCAGAAAGTTAAACACTCGGCATCCGTGATCATTTCAGTCCGTTTGTTATGATGGAGAGAAAACCATCGGAGCCTTTTACTGAGTCACACTTTGGTGTTTGCAGGCTTTCGACTCGTTTGCCGTGTTTGTGTTCAATCAATACGGTCTTGTCCAATCTGGGAAAAGGGAGGTTAACCAGTTCACAGAGAGGCTTGCTGTAATTACAAAGCAATGATTCATCGGTTTGAACCCTTCAGTCAAAACTAATACTCTCTTAAAACACAGTAACGTTTTTAGAGTTATTTCAGATAACATTTTTAACATCAATCTGTTTGGACTTGGTTAAAGTATCTCCTGCGGGGGTCCGATGTCCTCCCTCCGACTGCCTCTTGACCTTTTAGAAATTGCCGAAAGGAAGAAATTGTATGCACTTGATAATCCCAGCTGAATGGTTGGCTCGTCCTTGTTTCTGAGGTCGGTAAAGAAGGAACCGCTGAGACGAGTCAAGCTGCTGCTCTTATGATCACCAGGCCCATAACTGAGTTTTCATTTTTTAACAAATACATAAAGGATGAAAAGCGTCTACAAGAGCTTCAGCTCAACTTCTAATGGCTTTATATGAATCACAATACAGACTTCACCAGGTTGTCCCAGTGGCTCCCAACCTGGGGTCCAGGACCCCCCCCCCCCCCCCCCCCCCCCCCCCCCCCCATGGGTCCTCAAGGCACTGACCATTTAGACCAGGGGTCCCCAACCTTTTTAAAACTGAGAGCTACTTCGTAGGTACTGAGTCATCTGAAGGGCGACCAGTTTTTGCTCAGGTGCCTTTAGTTCTACATTAAAGTTAATGAATAATTAAACTCATCTGTGTAAAGACACTGATCACATTGATGAGTTCTCAAAATAATTATAAACAATGGCTTGAAAATATGGAAACAGATATATAATATATAATTATAATATATTAATATTCAACACTTTATTTCTATTATTGTTGGACGTCACTTTCTACATTTAACATTTCACTAGCTAGAATTATTTACTGAGATATTTTCATATATAT
>JAOXYM010000016.1:19955353-19966195 GCA_028567055.1 Leptatherina wallacei | reverse complement strand
GTGTGTGTGTGTGTGTGTGTGTGTGTGTGTGTGTGTGTGTGTGTGTGTGTGTGTGTGTGTGTGTGTGTGTGGCTACAGAGAACAAATAAAAACTTTAGACATTCAATAAAAAAATAGAAATTTTCTTGCACGGTGAACAAATTGCAACTGAATCACACAGCATGGATAACATGGTTATCTGTGTAAAAAAAAAAAGGCATCATTCACAATTTAAATGTTCAGAAAACCGACTAACCAATCATCTAACTTAATTTTCTCGTGTGCATAAATAAAAGTATTTCCATAAATGCATCAAACTTAATCATAGAATTGGTCTCTGTGTTTATCTTCTGAGAACTACGGGGAGCAGCACCTGTACAATGAATCATCCATGTCAGTGGGTTTTACAGTGGGTCAGCCAGAGTCGAGTCTTCTATCAAAATGTTTAAAATGGTTTAAACTATAAAACGGCTATAAAAGAGTTATTCAAACTGTTTTCTCCTACAGTGTGTCCACCATCAGTCGTTTAAACCAGCAGGATTGGTGGTTAGCCTCGAGGTGACCTGTTTCATCCCTAACAGGAAGTATTTCCAAATCTTAAATCAGCCTGGAAGCATTTTGTGTGTCAGAGCTCAGCTTTGAGACAAACGTATTCTTGTTGTGTGAACTGTTGTCATCTTGTGATCCTGGAGAAAAAATACTTCCATGTGGTACTTTGTTTGTAACAGTGTGGCAGTCTCCCAGGTGAGAGTTCAGCCGAAGGGAAATCCCCGTCTCCAGACAGCATGATCTATCGGAGGCTTAGTTTCACAACAGTCAGGTTTTAATGTCTGAACTATCCGGAACAGGAGAAGAAATGGCACCTGAAAACCAAATAAATCTGATAATTGAGTCAATCATGGGTGTATCGTCTCCACCAAATCCCAACTTCCAGATGGTTTCACATGCAAAGTGTGAAACTTTCCACCGTAATCATACCGTTCTCTTCATGTCCAGTCACACATAAAACACAAACTTAGCTGCGTGGGCTGATTTTGATGTTTGTTTTACATTTTACAAAGACCTGTTGCTGCTTCAGATGTTGTTCTACCTTTTTATATGTAAGTCCCATGACGGGGGATTAATGTTGGTTGTGAGAACATGTTGCACAAGTTCAGGCTTAAAAACAGCTGAGCATTAAAGAATATTTGGCTTTTGACTCAAACTCCTGCAGAAACAGCAGAAACTGACCACATTTAGTCACTGACCTGGTGGAATGGAAGGATTAGGTATTAAAATGTGGATGTTTTTAAGTATATGGTCCACTTAGAGGAAATGCTTCTGCCACGCGCGTGGTATTTTCTTCTAAATCAAACCCTTTTATACATCAAACTTTCCCAGAAAAATATCCGTTTCTCTTCTTCTCTTCTCCCTCATCCCCTCATTCCTCTCACCTCTGAGAGTCTCACCCATTTATTTCTTTTTATTAACCCTTCAACCAATCTCTCTCGCCTCTCTGCAAGCATTTCCTATCTTTTGCTCTCTTCGATTTTTCCATTTCTCCTCCGCTCTCCATCACTCCTTCCTCTGCCGCTATCATCCGTTTCACTCCGGTCTACCTGAACAGACTGAGAAGGCAGCAGCTGTGAGGGAGAACTTCACGGTGAGCTGGACCACACTGTTCGTTTATTAAACATTTTCAAAGGAGGTTTCAATTTCCCCGAGCAGACTGCAGCGAGAGTTATTACCTTTTCAGCACTCTTGTGCCACACTACTGCTCTTCACTCCTGTTTTAATTCTTTCCCCCTTCCTTCTTTCAGCTCTTAGTTCTGTTTTGCATTCATATTTAGAGTCATCTGGTGGGAAGGAACCTTTCACTGCAAAAAGCAAGAAAATGAGACTCTGTGGAAAAGAATTTCTTGTCCTTTGCACGTTAACCAGCCATCTCTGGTTACCCCCGCTGCCTCTTTCCCCCTATCAATACAACTCACTGCCCTCTTTGCCTCTAATGTTTTTATCTTGGAGCATCCTTTCGTTTCAGTGCGCACGCTCCCCCCCCCCCCCCCCCCCCCCCCCCCCCCCCCCCCCCAGATGAGGCGCAGCAACAGGAAAGAAGTGGACGTTCCCCGGGCACATTTGCATGAATTATTGCGGTAAAATTGAGCAAGCGGTGATTGTTAGTCTCTATTAGATGGTCTGTCTCCGTCTCTCATCAGCTTGGAGCAACACACTGAATAATCATTTGCTTCAAGGACAACGGGACGTCTTTAGCGACGCTGTCGAGAGCTCTCCGCCGTGGGCTCGCTCACCCATGGGTGCTGGCATTAATCCTGGTTATTTCCTCCCAGTGAACCCTGAGCCATCCCTTGGTCAACCGGCCGATCCAGCTAGTCCTGCCAGTCCGGGCGGGGGTGGTTGTTTGCTCTGTGAGGTTTGTAATGCTGTTACCACGGCCTCTTAACTCCCTTTGTTCGACTCCGGCTTGTTCCTGAAGTGTGACTTTCAGACAACTTTGAGCCACTGCAGAGGAGCGGACGTCCTCGATTAGCGGCGAGGATGTTGATGGAGCAGAATGGAGATGCGACGCCATTGGTTGGCTTGTTTTATTAGGTGACGGTCAGACGGGGTGTGAGGACACATGGGTGCAGAAATTATGAGAGCTGTAGGCGACGATTGTGCAACCTTCACCTTCATCGGTTTGCTGTCCTCCACGACGCTCCGGCCTCTCAACACTATTTATTTGGCTTTTAATATTCAGGAGCAGAAGCTGCTCTGTATACCAACACTTTTAGTTTGGATTTATCGAGTTAGATCTGCAGGTGTAATCTGTTTTTACTGTTTTTTAAAGTAAAATATTGTCTTTTATTGGTTGTAGCAAACATTTGCCAAAATGTTTTTCATTTTATTTTCTAAATGTGTCCAAAGTACTCTGACAGTAAATGGAAGACATTTAAAGTTTAAGTGAGACGTTTGGAAAACCCGAGCCCATTACAACAGCTGGTTTGGATTCTTCTTGCCTCTAGAGTCACACTCATGTTAGTCCAGGGGCCACTTAAAGCACAAATTGGTCGCAGGTGGGCCAGACCAGTGAAATAAAAGCCTAAAACTCCCAATTTATCCCTTTTTTTTTTTTTTAGCAGAAAGTAGTACATTATTAAGATGTTTATATTTTATTAACTATCCTTTTAGAAAACATGATGAACCTCAAATTACTTGAGAAAAATGAGTTTAATTTCTACATGTTTTGCCATTTTTATCATTCATAAGTTTTCTACAAGGGATCTAAAAAGGCACAAAACTTTTAATCCCAGGTATCTGGAGCTAAAAAACCCGAAAAACTTGTCAAAATCTAGAAATGATTTGATTTCCCATCCGTGTGGTAATCCTGAACTGGCTCACCTCATTATGCAAGCTATTAAAAAATCTATCAATCTTTATTTATATAGCACTTTTCACGCATTGTGCATCTCAGAGTGCTGTACAAGAACAAATAGGTTGTCATGGCAACAGGTCAGCCCAGCCCACCCAATAAGGAAGGGCTATTGTGAGGGACAACTAAAGTCTTAATGACATGAAATGAAATGAAATATACTTTATTTATCCCTCTTAGAGGGAAATTATTGTTGTCGCAGGTTATTTTTTTACATTACACAAATAAAAACATCAAAACCAAACAATGAAAGTAAGAATAAGAACAAGGATTAAGTCAAATAAAGTAAATAAATAAAACCGTCCCCCCGCTCTGGCGGGACGGTTTCAGCCCCCGGGCCTTATGTTTGACACCCCTGCTCTAGAGTAACTAATTCACTTTCTGTTCCAGTGTCCAATGTATTATGAATTGAGGAAATTTATGTTTGAAAAAGTGCAAAAGAGGCAACCGGACGTTTGGATGTCCGAGTTTATGTTGAGCTGGTGGAGGAGGAGATTCATGTCTTAGCAAGGTTTAGAGAAAAAGCAAAAGCCTGGACATTTAAGACATTATAACTCATATAAGAACTTTATCTTGTTGTTGTACATGACTTTTGTTGCTCTTGCATTAACTGTTGGATACACAAGACTTGTCTCTCCTTCTACTAGTTTTCATCCTTGAATTCTACTGATGTATATTGTGTAGTGTCGTGTAAGCCCATGTGGGCCGGGCACATTTGTGCATGAGAAAGAAATAAACAAATCAATCAATCTTTGTTGATCTGGGCCCAGAATTATTATTTACTAAGTTCTTCTGTTAATCAGAAAGTTATATATTATACGAGTAATTTTCCATGTTAACATTTGCACAAATAACCTTATTTCATGTTCATGTTTAACTGGTTTCCACAGAAGCGGCAACATCTTTGTAGCTCCTCAGTTTCTCACTTCCTGTTTGGATAGAAGCGCAGGAGTGTGAGCAGGAACATGAAGAGACGGGGCCGGAGGTTATTGATGATGATGATGATGATGGAGCAATTATGTAACAGCTGCTGACCTCATTATTACACAAAATCATCCATCCATCAAGCCCGAGCTCGTTGCGATAGAGCCCAGCTGTCAATCAAAGGGTAGCTAATCGTATCAGTGATTGACAGGGATTGTTCTGGATCAGGTGCTCTGGCGCTGCGTCTGCCAGTGTAATGGACAGAGATGACACAGACGTTCACAATCTGATGTAACCTTAATAACTTAATGAGTTGTGATCACGGTGCGTCGTTATTGGTTTAAGAAGAGAAAAATTCTGAAAATACTTCTGCTGTACAAAGAAGACCCAAAGAAATGCTGTTCATGTCCAATCATACTCTCTCAGCTTCGATTCATCCTCACTGACCTCATCACCTCTCACAGCAGAAAGCAAAGATTTACTGTGCTTTTGTTTTCAAGCGCCTTAAAATGAGATTAAAAACCTCTCTGTGCTTACCAGCTAACCATGAAATGCTTGAAAAGGAGCCGGTTGAGGTGGTCTGGGCGTTGGATGCCTGCTGGATTCCTCCCAGGGGAGCCATGTTGCACCAGTAGGAGCCCTCAGGGCAGACAGATTATATTATATCTGTTGGCTCGGGAATGCCTTCATGTTCTTCTGTAGCTTCCATTCATTACCTGCATGGAGAACCAGGACAGGCCTGAGGAAAGGTGAGGTGCATTCCAACCGAACGATTCTCAACTTTTCTTTTTGCTGCTGCCTTACAGAACCTTACTGAGCCACAAACGTACGTGCAGGCCATGACTCCTGGAGCTAACCACGGCTTTCATCCATTTGCCTGGTTCACCTCAGGAGCATGGTGCTCTGTGAAAGTAGCGACCCCTGTACTTGTGGTATTGTTGATGTTGTTATACTCTATTCTTAATTACGTGTGTGTGTGTGTGTGTGTGAGATCGTTTCATTTTCACTGTATAAGTTTGTAGTTTTCTATGACAAACCGCAGGGAATGTTGAGAAAATGTTGAACGTGAATTATCATATTAAAGTAGAAAAATCCTGCTGCCATGTTCCTCTGCCTCGGATAAATGTTTCACCCAAATATTTTGCATGCAGCTGATATTTAGACTGCAGAAACCAGATGTTACTGGTTTTGAGGTCTCCTCCTCTGCTAAGACAACTCTATGGGAATGTTGTGTGACCTTGATGTTGGATATACGCTGATAGTTTTCTCTCTGCACTGGTCGGTGCAGCTTGGATTGTAGACACGGGCTCTGCACTGTAACTCTCTGCTCTCCTCCAAAGTAAACCTTTTTATCTGAACTTGGACTCTGAGTCTAATTGTGTGTTAGGAAACAGGGTACGAACTTAACAGCGAATTACAGTCCGAGTAAATAAGAAAGTTCCCCGACACCGATGAATCAGGATTCATTCTTCACATGAAGATTTGATAAACTCCTGTGATTTGTTTTGGTTTTGAAGAGGCTGTAATGAAGAAAGGCTTCTCAGGACAACTTTAAGCCAATGTTTAAGTTTATCGTAATTGCAGGCCCCTTTTTAAATAAAAATAATTGTGGAAGAGTCTTTTAAAACAGCCTTGTTTGTCCGCTACATGGGCCTAGAATTATCCTGACATGGCACAGGCAGCTGAGACTCTTTCATCTCTGTACTTTATCTGCATTATGGTGCTATAATTCCTGCCTTATGACTCATTCTAGCTGATATTATTGGCTCTGATCTTTCCTTTCTTGCTAACGTGATTGGCTATCCCTCTGCTGAAAGCACTAGCGGTGCTAGCTAGTAGCAGAGAGCAGTGCTGCTATCGGTGGATGTGTTCAGTCTTACGTTCAGGACCAGAGAAAAGAAAGGGGGACTTGTTGAGTAAACATAAAGAAGTTTTCCATTGAGTCATTAAGGCCCGGTCACACTGCCTTTCACGGGCGTATCGCGGCTGAATCACGGGTAAAATTTTGCGATTTTCTTTTTTTTTTTCTTTTTTTGCCCGTGGTTGCCCGCGGTGGAAAATGTACAAAATTGGCTAACCAGCTGTTTACCCGTGGTATGCCCGCGAAACAGACGCCGGCGACTGTTCCACGTCCTTATCGCGGGTAACCGCGGTTGCATCGCGGACAAAGGCGTTTGGGATTGTGTGAAGAGTTTCTAACATATAGTGGACAATGGTCAGTGTGTTTTTAGTTTGGCAGAAAAGTATCTTTTGTCACCAAACGATGTAAACTTGGAAAGAAAAAACATCCACCAACACATAAAAACCCCAGAACTTCAGCTCAAGTGAGGGTCACATTGTGGATATTTATTCTATCACTAATATGTCAGTTTACACTAGTGATCTCAACCTTTTCGAGCCATGATGACCTTCAAGATAACGTACATTGTTGTTCACATCTGAAACGACTTTATCAGAAACTTTATAAATAAAGAGGATAAAGTGGATTCTGGTGGATTCAGTTCACCGCTTTGACAAAGTCATTGCAAATGAGAACTGGTTAAATATGTCCATGTGGGGCTATATGTTAGGGTTATATGGCCTCTGTGGCTACTGACTGGGCATGCTTGAACTGGGCACCTGCTGCAGGTCCCATGTGGTTTCAGTTATACGGGCCCCACATGTGAAGCCCATGTGGGCTAAGTGGGCCCTCACCAAGTTGGGCCCCAGCAGAAACTCAGTTGGAACCATCTTGAAACCCTTATGTGCAAACACAGGTGAGGCCACCGTGGACATTGCAGACAACCCTATGGGCCACACATGGACATGCTCACCCAGATAATGCTGGTTTACACTCTCCGGTGCATCTAAAGACCTTCCTGGTTGTAGCCGTGCATGACATGACCCAGCCTGCCTGTCTGAGGGAGAAGTGTTGATATCCATCA
Organism: Leptatherina wallacei; assembly: GCA_028567055.1. Classification (NCBI taxonomy): domain Eukaryota; kingdom Metazoa; phylum Chordata; class Actinopteri; order Atheriniformes; family Atherinidae; genus Leptatherina; species Leptatherina wallacei. The sequence continues at coordinate 19,958,959 of JAOXYM010000016.1, read as the reverse complement.
TTTAGTTATCACTCAGGCTGTTACACTTTAATCTTTACCCTCTTTCATATAAAAGCTTTTTTGTAAAACCCCCTGTCCTGCAGGTAAGATACCAACTACTTCTGCTACACACACTTTAAAAAAAGACTCTAAATGAATCAGTAAATAGGACAATAATGGTAAATGTAAAGCATTCTGCAATAAATTGGGAGATATTTTGCCCCAGACAACTAAATAAGTGTATTTAGTGTGTTCTGATGTGGTGACAATGCTACTTATCTCCATGATTTTAGTCATTAAACTATCAGCATGTGTTAAACGGACTGCTCTGCACCCTCAGAGGACATCTTGAGCCGCGATCGAGCATTAACTCTTCGCTTCTCTCTTTAACCCCACAAGGCGTCGGGGTGTGATGGCAGAGCGGTGTCTGATGAGTGTTTCACCTCAGTGTGGGAGACAGAAGAGCTCCAGTGTACCCAGAAAGATGAACGCAGCAGTTGTTGGGGAAAAGGTCATGGGGATTCTGTTGATATTCTGCAGCCGTGCACTTTTTGGCAGGACACTTGACGGCGCAGCGGGCACTCGAGCTTGAAATGATGTTGCTTCCTCTGGCCAGGAGGCGACGGCTCCCATGCCACACAGCATATGCAGGGCGCCATAAATCCTGCAGCGTAAATAAAGAGCCGCTTCGCTCCACCACGTCTCACTCCTTCTGTCTTTTCTTTTTTTCTTTAAAAAAAAATGCTTTCTTTCCATTTTCTGTTTTGTCCACCTCATTTTTCCCCCTTGTGTTTACTCGTCACTATCTCTTCTGCTTTTTGCTTTTTGTCTTCCCATTTTTCTGATGTAGAGTAAACAAAGAGGCGGCTGCTTTCTAATCTTCAATGTGTGATGGTTTATAAAACCAGCATCCAGCAGAGTCTTCAGGAAACCAGCGATGGATATTCTTATTTTTATCTTGATTAACTTCTGTGTGTTTCTGCTCGCTCATCTCTTCATCGGCACTTTGTCGCTGGCTGTTGTGGAAGAGAAAGGGAAAGGAAGGGAAATCTTTCACTCACAGTTTGACTTTATTAACTCCACAGCAGGAAGTGGAAGAGTTTTATCCTTTTTACACAGGTTTTGAAAGCGGACTGCAATCTTGGACTACCCCCCCACCCCCACCCCGACACACACACGTGCACAGATGAGCATTCCTTGATTACAGCCTTACATTTCCCCTGCTGAGACCATACAGCGTTCAGGGCCAGCAGGTGTTTCACTGCCACCCTCGCTGCAGACAACTCTGTCACACAGGAGCGAACAGAGTGGACGGTGAAGCAGATCGGGCTTCTTTGGCAAACATTGATTTGTATTTAAGCAAAAAGTAGCACTTTCTTTTTGAGGAGCTGTAACATTGTTGATTTATTGTCAAAAGATTCAGGGCCAAAAAGGCTGGACCAATAACTGCTCATTTGTAACTCTGCAGTATTGATGGGCTGACCTCGCAGGGGATGTGCTGGACACGTGCACGTACATCCTACTGACATGCATTAATTTAAGGATTGTGCAGGGTTTGCATGCAAAAATAAATAAATAAAAGCAGATGTCTTGATTTAATGTGGTTGCAAGATCACATAAAAACACAAACCTGCTGTGGAAAGATGGTGATTTTGGTTTTATATATTTCACATTTTATCTTAAAACCAGGGTTCGAAAAACAAAGGGGCTTTTGGGGGATCCTTTATTTTGGGGCGTTCCCAAGTTGCATGCAAATCATGGTAGCGCAGTCAAAACCATTCTGTTAATGGAGCTGATACAACCAGAATCATCTCGTACAGGGACGGTAACAGCATGCACACATTTCTATGGTTTAATCAGGCATGCACTAAGCAACAGAGCTGATATGCATGAATTTGTAACATTTTTTAATTTATAACACACGTCAACATCAACAAATCACTTAAATAAAATGGCTGAACAATAATTAACAAATTTCAATAAAGCAGCTGTCTGCAGCCTTCTGTTTATCTCTGCTCTTCTCTGCTTCTTCGCTGGTTAGTTTTTATAAAAACACTGAAGCAACCAAAGCAGAATCCAGTACAAGATTCTTTTATTTACTGAAGTATAAACCAGAACAGGGGACTCGAACCATACTGTTGTGGGGCAGGTCAGCCTCCACCAGCAGCAAACTGGCACAATTTATCTCCTCTGCCACTGATTGGGCTAAACTACTTCCCTCAACACAGATGTTTCCCATAAAGCCAAACACTACCTTCTAAAATCTCCCTGTTTGGACTCCACAAAGATCTACAACCTATCTTCTTAAAGAATTATCCAAACAAGCATCGTGAGCTAACCCTAAAACCATTTCCCAACAACTAAAACCCAAGTACAACTACTCTCACCCCCCCACACAGCTATCTAATGGCCTCTCCAGGAACAGAAAACTTCACTAAGGCATCTGGAGACAGAATCACACGGATCATTATTACATTGTTCAATAAATAGTCAAACATTTATGTGCAAAATGGGAATTAAAATGCAAATGTAACTGAACAAACTATCTAAACTGCTATTACCTCACACCTTCCACGTAATGCTTCGCTTCGCTCCACCAGATGACGTCCTGTGTTTGAGGAGGAGGTCTGACAGTTTGCGTTGGAGTCGAGGAGTGCTAGAGGCAGAGCGGTGTTTCTTTCACCATTTCAGGAGAAGAATATTAATTAAGGATTTTGTACCAAGGTTTCGCTCTTTGTGATCATTTCCATATCTCAACATTTCGGTATCCTTGAGACTGGATTTAACAACAAAGTCAAACCTTTGGTGAGTTTAATAAGTGCTCTTTGCCTGTAGTTCATCTGAGAGCAGCTCTAAATGATACATTGCTCTTTTTCTTCAGTAACTTTCAGCTGTAAAATATCTTAGATTTCTGAAAGAAACGTTAAATTTTTTAAGCAGTATATTTATTGTAATTATCTTTTGAATGTCCTGCAGGACTTAATTCGCTAAACTGAAATACAGGATAACATTGGGATTAGATTGTTGAACAGAAAACGGGGTGGAAACGTCTCAAATACTGAAATGAAGCCATTATCATATATTTTGTGGTCAGATTAAACCTTTAAAAAGCCAGTATATTAAAGGTGATGCTCCAGGGGGCAGCTGGTATAAATTTATTTTCTTATTTTTATTTCATTGATAAATTCAATAGACAGCCATACACTGTTTTTAAATTCTGATTCTATTTACTGTTTTATACTAATGTGGAAGTAGCCGTGTCTGTGGCTGCCGCCTCTAACAGACGGACATTTTTCATCATAGATGAACAGATGCGCAGTTGTTCATCCAACAAAGCACATGCTAGCTAAGCTGGGAAACAATTGTACTGTGTAAGAGGACAAAGCATCAACAATGAGAAATACTAAAGAAACTCAACAAAAATTGTCCTGTGCAGATATTTTCTATTTATTTAACATTTAATAATAATAATACATTTTATTTGTTGGTGCCTTTCTAGACACTCAAGGTCACCTTACAACATAAACAACAATAATAAATCAATAAAACGCACAAATAAAATGATACATAAAACAATGATTAAAAGCAGTGTGGGATATTATAATGAGTAGGCCAGTTTGAACAGAT
>JAOXYM010000016.1:19886426-19897304 GCA_028567055.1 Leptatherina wallacei | reverse complement strand
TGTGTGTGTGTGTGTGTGTGTGTGTGTGTGTGTGTGTGTGTGTGTGTGTGTGTGTGTGTGTGTGTGTGTGTGCATGTAGTCCAGCGTGTTCCTTGTCAAGAGGGAGAGTGTTTAACAAATGACTGCCAACGTGGGGACACAGGGGCCAGGGACCTCAGCTAGGGAGTCGGCCAACAATAAATCACAAAAATCAATATGACAGGGCCCGGGGTAATCAGTATCAATGATTTTAAACTGGAATAAGTCCCCTGGGGAGAAGAATGATAAAATTGGTTGAGCTTGGAGCCTGAAAAACATCTTGAGGATGAAAGATAGAGAAGAGGAAGAAAATAAGGAAGAAAAAGACGGATTATCGATGGGTTTTTTTACCCAGAAGGCTTTGCAAAAGCATTAGAATCTCTGTTTTGCTTTCTCTGTCTGTCACTTTTGCACTTTCCTTTTTTCCCCCTCGAACATTTCATTATTCATTCTTGCGCTGTCTTCACTTCGCCCTGTTCGACTCTCACCAAGGCCCTTCTCGCCGATTTTTACTTTTCACACTCAGTTACTTCTGTTTCATCTTTTTTCTGTTTGTCATATTCCTCAGCCAGAAATTAAACTTTGGGACAATTGTTTGGTTTTTTAAACTGATATTCTTTCACTAAAATATCTGACCCCTGTTCAAATGGACAACTTTTTATTTTACCCTAATTTCTTTATATTTTGCTTCCAAGCAGCCAGATTTTCTTTTAATCATTGAAAGTGGTCCTAAGCAATGGTTCTCCAGACTTTCCGATGGTCGTTCAACGTTTATCTTTGGACATCGGCTGCTGTTCTGCTTCTTACCGAACCAGTCAAAAGAGTTTTTGTCGAAACTTAACTCTGACTTATGAAACATCCAAACATATGAGAGGATCATAAGTCAAAGGATGAACCAGTGTTGACAACTTCGCAAAGAACCAGTTTTATATTGGATCTTAAGTCTCTTTCCTACCAGCAACCTGTCACGAAAACCCAATTTTTTCCACAATTTCCTTAGTTGCATTGATGCCAAAGATAAGAGAGTGAACCAAACTGTTCTCCAACTGCATGTTGAGTTCTGCACAATCCTGTCAACAAGCCATTCATTTTAGTCCCGTAACATCGAAAACCTGCAGGACAATGGACCTCAAGGGCCAGGGTTGGGGATCCCTTGGCTATACACAGTTTTTCAATAAAGAATATTATTCTACTTGCAGTAACTTACAAACAATAATATATAAGTTAAAATACTTGAGTAAAGAAGACATCAAATCTGTGTAGAAAAAAGAGGGCTTTCCACAGAATGAATGCAGTCTTTGTGCTCTGTGAAAGGAAAAAACTCTGATATTCACACAATTTCTGATGAATTAGCAGAAAAAATTTAGCATTAATTAGATTTTTAGTGAAAGTTAGAGAGGACAGAAGGTGCATAAAAAAACTGAAGACATGGCCAAAGTAAATGAGTAATTGCCCCACAAAAAGCTTCATATTCATGTTTTTTGGTTTCTGGGGACCTCAGAATATATTTCCATTGTAAGAAATGTTGTGTTTTTTTTACTATGCCTGAGCAAACGGCAATAAAACTGAGTATTGTGAACATTTTTTCCTAGTTTGTATTATCCTCTGTCAAATAAGGAGAGAAAGCTTTAAGCAACAATTGAAATATATGCAATTGTTTAGTTTTATTATTCTTTGATTGTTCCACCAGGAACGAGTATTCCTATAAATATCTAAGTTGGAGCCTCTTTTCCTATTTTAGCTTTGGGTGAACGTGGCCTGAAACCGTCCTGGTATTGCTAAGCAGAATGAGCTGATATGACTTCCTCATGCAGTTGCTGCAGGTCTGGCTTTTACTGAAAACGCTATTTAACCACGACTGTCTCTTTTCACACCGGTTTCCCATGTTTTGAACGCTACCCCCGTCATGCTTGAAACATTTGGGCTCGTCTGTCGGTAAATGTTTTTTCCACATTTATCTGCCCCGGAGCTTCTCTCTGCAGAGTTTCCTGCTCCAACTTAGCTTCCTCTGTCCTGGGTCCTCCTCCCCCCTCAGATGCATTTTAAACCCTGATAACACCCTAATACCCTTAAACTCACTGCAGCCGGAGCTCCGCTGGTGTTCATTTAAAAAAAAATGTTTTTTTTTTGTGTGTGTGGTTTTTCCTGCAGATAAATGTCCTAAATCTGCATCTGAAATGATTTGCTTTCAAAGGAATGCAAACCTCTGAGCGCAGAGCGGCCAGGCCTCGTCTTGGCTTCAGTGATACCAGAAGGCTAAGCTAAGCTGGCAAGCCTCAACTTCCAGCGGCAAAGCATATTTCAGCACCACTGAGTTGGTTAAATATTATTTTCCTGCTTTTGAAAAACAGTTTCAAGGACTTTATTGTGTCTTAACCTTCCATCAAGTGGTTAAAATGTTCCATCTTCTTCTTCTCAAACAAGCATCTTTTATATTGCGTTATGTTACAGGACAGACAACAACAATGCTCTGTAAGAAGAGGGACATTAACATTGACCTCATTACTTCATGACAAAGAAAGAAAAGTAATAAGTTTTACCTTGAGGTTTGAAAGAAAACTAAAGGAATGCAATTCTTTAATGTTAGAATTGGCCAGCAAAAATATAATGCATCTAAAAACAAAAGATTGAGAACATACTTAAAAACTAGAATTTAATGTGAAATGGATTTATTTTTTTTAAGGCTGCTCTCACAGCCAAACACAAAACTGTACATTCAGGGCCAAGGAACATTAATTCTGCTGTTTGTGATAATGAAAACAACATTGGCTTCATCGTTTGTTTTGAAAGACGTTGAAATGGTGCGTCCACACATTTGGTTTCTGTTTAGCCACAAAGTGAAACGGATATTTATTACAGTCTGTTTTAGTGCAAGCCACAATTCTTTCCCAAGTTTAACCCTTTAAAGCCTGACATGAGAAAAAAGGGGTGAAAAGTCACATTTTTTAAATCTGAGCCATTAATTACCATGTGATATGTCTAAATGATTGCAGCGTAGTCTTCTGGTGTCCACCAGGGGGCAGAAGACAAGTATCAGACTGTGTTCAACAGAGTTTTCAGCAAATTATTTTACCATAAAGTGATGCAAAAGGTTTCAAACTGTATGTGTACAATATAATGTGTTACAGACGTTTGTAAAATGTTTTAGTTTTCCTTGAGGGGGGGGGGGAGAATCCCTCCCAAAAAACGCACCACAAATATTACATCCAGCTGCATATTGCTAGGGGTGTAATGATACATTCATCTACATCAATACATCACTTCAATGAACCAATAGCATTAATCCAAATAGAAAACGCTGATTAAACAATATACATTTCATACTTGTATAAATCTATTTTCAAGATGAGAACAGATTGTTTTTGTCTAAATGTCTGATCAGGAAGAAAATTTAAATGAAATATTTTAGAATTTTTCATATCAGAGAACATCAAATGGTTATTTGTTGAATTTAAAGAACATAAATGTGTTTGATTTCAATTCAACTTAAAAAAAATCTGTGTTTTAATGTAAGCTAACGCATCGGTATTGTTTTGTAAAGTTATACTTTTACTGATAGCTTCCTGTTTGTCCCGTTTATGTACTAATAGTTAATTAACTGAACTTAACAGCCAATCAGAGACTGACAAACCTGATATTAATTAAAAATGCTGAATCAGACGCAAAAAGACGAGAAAGTCCCGTAACATTCCAGATTAACTGAAAGAAATTTTCCAAGTAACAAAACCTTTAAAAATCACTGGTTGAGATCAAAGATGAACTCCGTCCTTCAACCTGAAAGTCATCCAACCCAAACGTTGACCTGCATTTATTTCTGAAACATGGACTAAATCAGATGTGACAGTCATTTCATGACAACTTTATAACTGTGGCGCTGTCTGTCTCTGGTAGAGGTGTCCAAAGTCAGTCCTGCGGGGTTTGATGTTTCTTGCCACATCACACCTGAATCAGATTAATGCACCAACATGCTTGGGCAGAACTTGAAAACAAGCTGTTGAGGAGACCAATTCAATTTGCATGAAGTGTGTTGGAGTGGAAAGCATCTAAAACCTGCAGGATTGCAGCCTTGGAGGACCAGAGCGGGACACCCCCTGCTCTATGGAGTCCTTTTTGTGTCCTGTAGCATGAAAGCAAAGCAAAAATCACGTGTGTGGACATTCACAAGATACATTTAGCTGTGGAACTGTGCTGTCATTTTCGGGAAACAATAAATAATAAAATATTTCAAGCAAATGTGGCCAATTTACCGGAACAAGAAGATTGATATGCCGTTATTTTTTACATTGGAAATTAGTAGGTTGAAGAGGAAATGGTTGCAGCTGGAGAAAGTCACGCTCCAGAGAAGGCCTCCAAGGCTGCTCTCATCTGGAATAACCTTGCAGGAAGTACAGAGTGAAAGGATGTTCTCACTGTCTCCTGCCACTGATTCATAAACTATGTATGCTGGGGACACTCTTGTCAGGGAATGAGGGGGATGTCTTCAATAAGATCCCCTCTTAGATGCAGCTGCAGAACATACATTCTGTGACTTTGCAGCACAGCAAAAGTCATGTAATTAACAGCAGGGGTGGGAAAGAAAACATCTGCAAGTAGAGTAACTGTCTGTAGAAGCAGTGGCGGACTGGGGGCTAGACGGTGTTTACCCAGGGCCCATTCCAGGGTGGAGGCCCTTATAAATCCTGGAATGAAATTTCTAATCAATTAATGTCATAATGAAAGCCGATTCGGTTGAATGAAGGGGCTGAGAGACATTTTGCATCAATAATGATGATGGATGTTCTTTGAGGGGCCCGATCACCCTTTTAAAATTGTGCAATTGGTTTAGTCCACACCTGCACCAGTCAGTTCAACCAGTTACATTTATACAGAGTGCAGCCAGACAGCCAGGTTAAAAAGTCACGTATTTCCCCCAAGAAAGTGAAGCCTGGATACCAGAAAAGATGAAATGGAAAAAAAAGAGTGAGAAAATAAAGTGAATAGCAGCAACTTCTTACTCGTTTCTTAAAGAGGTGAGAAGCACACCTGAACGAACTCAGTTCTAGCTGATAGCAGCAGAGTGTGTCTGAGAGGGAAGGCATCATGTTAGGATTCATTTAGGGACAGCGGAGATTAATTACAATCAGAAATTCACTTAGGTTATTCTCGCAAATCCTTTAGCTTTTACGGCCTCGCGATAGAAAACATTTCTGCTTTGTATTAATATATTTTATCCTTTTCCCAGTGATCAATCAGGACATATTTGGTATGAATGCCACCTTCATCTGAAAGCATTAAATACACCAGACCCCCAAAACTGAAATGACTATAACAAATGCTCTACAATCACTTTTAAATTGATCAAATAAAACAGGATTTCCCAACTTTAAGGCCATAAAGAACTATGAATATAAATTCACTGCTGGTGCATCTGAGTCAGATTAATGGGAGTGGACCAGTCAGCCAAAGGGACATCCCTGTGGCCAAGTAGCCAGGAGGCATAGCGACAGGACCCTCACATCTCTCCCCCTCTTTCCACAAGCATGTCCGCATGCTTTACGCACGTAGCCACCTATTTGGAATCCATGCTACATGGACCCTACTTGCAAGCGCCAGAATGTGGCAGGACGAAGGAGGGCCCGGGCTGGGATTGAACCCACAACCTCCTGGGTGAGAGTCATGCGTGCTGACCAATCAGGATATCCCTGTGGCCAAGTAGCCAGATCACATGATCAATCGGAGGCATAGTGACAGGACCCTCACTGTCACATGTAGTAACAGCCATTAGCCACAGTATCAGTACTGGCACCAAAGTGCAGTTGGCATCAGTGATGGCTGCACACACAACACACTGTTGCAGATTTTAATATGGATTGGCTCATTTCACACACAGATAGCATGTTCTTTCTGCTTCATGCTGAACAGATGCTGTCAGACAGGAAAATGTCAGGAGAGAGCAGGGAATGTAAAAGGTCAGAGGTGGAGGAGGTCTGGTCCACCTGTGTACAGCAGTTCTCCCATGAAGGTCTATACCGAGGTTAGGTCGGGATTGGGAATCCTGAAGGGTGCAGAGAAGAAACCGAGAAGCTTCTTCATTCCTTTGTTTGTCTGCTAGCTGTGTTTGAATCTCTCTTCCACCCTCGGCCCCTCTGCTCATCGTTTCATTTCGCAGCCTCCCCTCATTATCTTCATAGCCCTCGGCTCTTTTCATCACGTCCTCCATCATATCTCGTTTTTTTCTTCTTCATTCTGTGTCTGTCACTGGTTATTCAGAACAGATTAGCAGCTATCATATTGCCAGTCGATGCTGACTCATGCCCCTGTGAGTGTGTTTGTGCATGAGAAGCTTCAAGAGCTTTGAAGTGAATCTATGTCACATTTCTTTGTTAACCTTTGCTGTCAGTAACAAAGATAACTCATTTTTATGCTCTTCTTGTCACTAAGCTCCTGTAGATAAAACAAATACTCACTGTTTGTGCACACACTCACACACACATATAGAGGAATCAATACCAGCACTGATAGAGGTTAAGCTGACGGGCAACAATGACAAACACTTCTCAGCTATGCTTAACCTCCATCAATGTCCTATAAGCCTCAGCCACAGTCAAGAACAGGTGTTTCTTTGTGTATACGCCCATTCTGGGAACCTTCATAGACTGCATTCAGATTTAGGTATGAGACTCTCTTGCCCATGAGCTGTTCATGGAAGCCATAATGACCTTTAATAACTTTCCAAGACCTCTAGAGGCTGAGAGAGCAACTGCAGAACAGACTATGTGCACACGAGGAAGATCCACTTCGAACACAAAGCACATCGAAATGACCAGAAACAACTAAACTAAAAGCCTCCTCAACGTAGAGGCTTACTTCACTGAGAAAGCCCTTTGTTTTTATGTAAAAAACCAAACCCATTATTCATCTCCAGCTAATGCAGAACTAGAAACACTCGGAGAGCGCAGACCTTCAAATGTCCCCATTATTGTGGCCATTATTTTTGAATTAGAAGCTCTAATGGCAAAATCATCCATATCTCTCCATAGTAAAGACTCCTTTAAAAAATTCCTGGATCCAGGCGCTGATCCGCATCACCCCCCAAAACCTGATCAAAATCTGTGTCTATTTTTTATTTCACGTGAAACTTTGTCCTTTGACGGTGCAGGATTGAGCCCACGGCGGTATCCGTGTCTTTATTTACCGTGTGTTGGATACATTTTTGTACTTTCTCACCACCTCAATGAGCTGTTAATAAAAGCTGTCCATTAATCCTCGCCTCAGTGGAAATGCCGAAGTGACTACGTTCCGTTATCTACGCCCACCTCAAATGTCCGACCAATCACACAATACTTCTTGGAGCCCGAAGAGTAGAAAGTTCTGCCGGCCCGATGCGTCGAAGTGTCTTTAAACACGTCTGGCGAGAACAAAATGACGTCGTTTTGTTCTCGTGGTTTCAAGAACAAAGTTGTCTCTCCTTGTGGAGTATCTAAGCGCGTTATCGCAGCCCCCCCTCCCCATACAGGAGGCTTTTGTGTCGGAGAGGACTCCATGCTCAGGCTCCAATTATTCAATTGCTTGCAATCTGCAACTTGGTCAGTAGATGTCATTAATTCCTGCAAACTTCTGTTTTTTGCTCTCTCACAAATTGATTTCAGTGTGTTTGTGTTGCTCAAAGAAATGAAGCCTTGTTAAGATGCACCTTTTTCTTGGTATATGTAGCATAGATGGCTTCCCCCGTCTGATAAAGCCATGATATTTCATCTTTTATACGTGGGTTACTTTTGCATTAACATTCCAGACAGATTGAGAAGTCTTTTTAACAACAGTGGAAAAAACACAGTGAGCATGTGTATATCTTTTAGTATACTAAGGTCTGCATTGAGTGACATGTCATGACCTTATGTATTAACATGCCAAGTGCATAGTAGCGTAGTAGTTCTGGGAAACAAAGCAGTGGATGGATAACTTAACATTTCTCTCTAATACATATGTACGACAGCAAACATAAAACTCTGGAGTATGGCAGCATGTAAGATCATGAATTTATAACCAGACAGAAAGCAGGAGTTTCAGTTTCAGTTAGGACTTGAAGGCAATTTGTGAACGTTACCAATTCTCATCTAACCTCTTCACAAAGACTTAATGCTGCAGGAAGGGGGGGGGGGTTCATTCAGACGTGACATGCTCAGTTGCTGTCCAGTTAATAAAATTCTTTACTTCAGACTCTAGCTAAGGTGTAAATATTGTCGATGAAATATGTCTGATTTTTAAAGCACAACTCGTGCCATCAGATGCCACCAGGCACAAACACAATTAATGAAATGCTCTTGCTTTTTAAAAGGTCAAGAGAAAGCTGTGTTCATGACTTCTTTCCCTTGTGTCCACAGCATATATGTCCTGTTCATCCTCTGAGACTGTGTGTGTGTGTGTGTGTGTGTGTGTGTGTGTGTGTGTGTGTGTGTGATGAGGATGGAGTAAGCTGGTTAAAAGAGAAGAAAAGGCGTTGAGGATGCAGAGAGATGGATGAAAACACTTTCATGGATAATTCTGCAGCTGCACTGCAGACATGTCGGCACATGCAGACGGATGCTCAGACCTGAACACAATTTGGTCCGAAAGCCAGTCAACACAGCTCTCTGTGCAGCTGTGGCGCAACATTCAGCTTTGATACTGCTGGTAATAAGTCATCAGAGCTGTGAGAGCTGAAGGACCCAAGAAGGTTTATTATTCCTGTCCTCACAGCCAGGAGCCTCACAAACACTTCAGATTTACAGGGGATAGGCAGGGGCCATTGTCAGGGTCACTCCTGGTATTCTGGACCACGGTCACCCAAATATAAGACATCACTTTTTAAAATTAGGTTTGAAAAACAAAGTGTCATGCAGGAAGTGTTGAGTTATGGGTAGCTGGATGTCATGGTTATTAAGCTAGTGGGGTGTTTTCTATTCTTATGGGTTATTTGGTCCTGAAAGAAGCAGAATGTGTGATTTACCCAAGCAAGGAGTAAGGAATCTGACTCCACGTTAACCCATCTGTTAAGCTGTGAACGTAAAATGGAGCAATGATCATTTAAGCACACGCTCTTGAGGCGGTGGAAACGCTCCAGGAGGGCTTTTTTCCTATATGGTGGTGGTCTTTTCTTTTTTACGTGCAACACTTCATTGTGTTTCAGCTCATCACAAAGAGGAAAAGGAAGTTCATCCTCGGTTCATCTGCGTGAGACTCGGGCAACTTTAATTTGATTGTGGCATTAGCGTGGGAGTTGAATCAAACACCAATTTTCTCAGATTACCTATGATTGAAATGAGTGGGAGAGTCATATTTTTTTCATAACTTATGATTTCTATTGCAGGGTTTATCCAGACATTTTGCCTAAACAATGGTACGAGAAGTTTGAACTGCTCAGACGATCAGCTTGACTGACGAGTCAATGAATTCTGCATCTCTAAAGTTAATTATTGAATTTTGTTCCATATCTGTAAAAGCCTTCAAAGGTTCATGCTAGCAAAACAAGCAAAACATGCTAACAGTGTTCTGCATCCTAAATGTTTGAATTTTCAATGCTAACATGCTAAACAAGACCAACCACATTAATACTTTGATATTTTAAAATATCTAGAAAATTAATTCATTTCAATGTAACCTAAAATTCAGGCTTCCAGAGGATTATAGTGTCTAACTTGGTAATTGTTAGCATGCTCTTATGCTAATGTTCCAATAGGATATCATGCAAACATAGTTGTTTGACGTGCTAAGTTAAAGCACTTTAGATCTACAGCAGAATGAATTGTGATACCTGACTAACATAATGACACATCTCTAGGCCTCCGAGCTGTTTACAGTAAACATCAGGAGATATAATTATTTTGGGGAAAAACTACAGTATAGGATTCTATCCGCAGAGTATACCAGGTCTCTGAGCAGCTTTTGCCAGGTTCGTTTTCAGGGATCCACTTTTCAAAGTAATTTAGCGAGTGGGTGTAAACAGCGAATGAGGCGATGTAAAGGAGACCCAAGCAATGGAATAGATTACAGACTTTGAAGATGGAAAATAAAAAGACCAAAGGGAAAAATGTGTTGGTGAATGGTTGAAAATAGGAGACGGAAAACCGAAAGTGACAAGATACGATAAGGATGGCTTGATAACAGGATTTAAGCAACAGCCTGACAAGAAAGTTCCCTCCCGCTTTTTTTTCTGTTATTTCCTTTCATTTGACCAAATTTGCAAAGTCTGCATATAAAAACAAGAACGATGACAAGATTGTGTCCTTTCACATCTTTGATATGAGGTGTCTTTTCATGTTCTCCATGCAGATATGCCCCCCCCCCCCCAGTGAGTCAGTTCAGTGCAGCTTGAGTGGTTTGCAGAAGCTCATTTCTCAGCCGGGCTCTCGCAGGATATTTGCACTGTTCAGAGTTTCTGAATTCTTTTTAAGCCAGATGTGCTGTCGGGCTGCCCATGTAACTGAGGCCTTATGTTCCCGGTTGAGTCAAGATTTAGCATTTTTCAGATTTGTATGTTGACTCTTTGGTTAAATTGCCTGACGTTGGAGGGAATCGTGCTCTCCCCTGCGTCTTCCAACACAAACATCTCATCCTGTCACTCATTAGGTTTGTTTCGGCTGTACAGGTGTCCCCCCCCCACCCCCCCCTAATGGAGTCTGAGAACTTCTGGATGCTTTCCAGATCTGTTTCCAACAAATTGTAACTAATGGCTACAAATGTTGACACATGCATGTTTCAGGGTTTTTTTGTGTACGTGTTGTCACATATTGCTAGAATTTACAACAAATGTAATCCATTGAAATAATATCATCATTATTATTATTATCATTATTATTATTATATTATTATTATATTATTATCATTATTATTATTATCATTATT
>JAOXYM010000016.1:19834425-19846337 GCA_028567055.1 Leptatherina wallacei | reverse complement strand
CCCCGATGACCTGAGGGATCTGGGACCAGGAAGTAGACCTGACCCCGATGACCTGAGGGATCTGGGACCAGGAAGTACACCTGACCCCGATGACCTGAGGGATCTGGGACCAGGAAGTAGACCTGACCCTGATGACCTGAGGGATCTGGTCGGTTTATAACGAATAGAAGTTCCTGAATGTATTTTGGCCCTAAACCATTCAGTGCTTTGTAAACTAACAGCAGGTCTATTCTTTGACAAACAGGAAGCCAGTGTAAAGATCTGAGGACTGAGTTAAGCATTATTTCAGGGTCTTGGGGTGGCAGTGGCCATGCTGAGTGTTTGTTTCTGTGTTAAACAATGCTCAGTTGTTACAAATAGTGCTTTTAGGAAGAAGATTCTGGTTTTTTGGCTTCACTCCAGAGTCTCCAGAATATTTTTGAGCTTTCTGGCGAACTGGCCTGTGTTTGTACCAGTTTAAACCAGAACCAAAGTGAGAGGATGTAAACAGTTGATGTTGAAGGCTCCATTATAACCTACAGTTTAACAAATGGACAATATACACAGATGACCGAGTGAACTTAGACGTTAGGATGTTAACGAGCTTAGATCAAGTCTAACTTCTAAATCAAAGCTGAAATTTAAATAGGTTGCTAGGCAACACAGGCTCAATGAATCATTCCAGTGTTTGATCAACCGAAGTTAGACTATCTGAACTTGGTGGTATGTATTCCACCTATCATCTTTGTCTGTTGTACTCGGTCTGCTTCCAATGCTTCAGGGTCAGCTTGTCGACCATCCATCACACTATCCAGCAGCTCGAAGGATGGACATGCATTGAAATACGTTTGTAATACTCGCTTGTGTGAATATTGACAGCCAGCATATTGGTCTGGTGTTTCAAACATGGTTTTAATGTGGGATTTCACATAGGAAGACGCCATGAAACAGCTACGAGATGGATAGGGAACCAGTCCAGGTTGTACCCTGCCTCTCATACATACCCTAAAAACCAAGAAGGATCTGAGTTGCACATCATGAAAATGTTCCTAAAATTAAGCCACCACTTCTTTACAATCTTGAAAACCATTTCAAAGTTAACACATTACAAAAGACACAACTTGGGCAAATGAACTATCGTAAGTTTAATGTTTGATATACATTAGGAAGACATCTGTTTGTCCTCCTTGCTTTGTTTATTTCTATGAGATTTACAGCCTTACAAAATCAAAGGAAACCATTTTCTAAAACAAACAGTTATCAGGATGTAAATGAGAGTATGAAAAGTCTTCATAAACTAATATTAAACTAAGTTGTGCTCCTGTGAGAGGAAAGAGGGGTAGAAGAAACCCAAGACTGGAGGCTATTTACATTTCAGTAGTTAATTTTATAGCAAAAAATTGGTCAGATTAGCATATATCACTTAGCTATGGTGTGATTTAAGTTTCATACTGTACTCAAACCACATATGCCCCAACAGTGCTGAAACATTTCAAGTCAGTTTGTCTTAAATTTAAGCTTAAATTTACAACATAGGTTTTATTTCTGGGGCTGCACGGTGGTGTGGTGGTTAGCACCGCAGCCTCACAGCAAGAAGGTCGTTGGTTCGAGTCCCGGGCAGAGTTTGAGCCAGAGGGGGTTGCTGGTTCAAGCTGGGGAGGGGTTTAAAACAGTGGCCTTTCTGTGTGGAATCTGCATGTTCTCCCTGTGTATGCGTGGGTTCTCACCGGGTACTCCGGCTTCCTCCCGCTGTCCAAAGACATGATGATAGGTTAATTGGTCTCTAAATTCACCCTGTGAGTGTGTGCATGGATGGTTGTCTGTCTCTCTGTGATGGCCCTGTGATGGACTGGCGACCTGTCCAGGGTGTACCTGCTCGCCTTATACTTGCTGGGATAGGCTCCAGCCCACCTGCAACCCTGCATGGATTAAGCGGTACAGAAAATGGATGGATGGATGGATGGATGGATGATTTTATTCCTCCCATAGTTTAATTATTGTTAAAAACCGATATTGGCAATTTGCAATCTGCTACTACACTGGACAATTTCCCTCCCACCTTTGAGGGTACTTGACATTTCATTATGCACTTTTCTGGAGCCACTGTTGCCCTTCAGAATGCCATGGCTGAAAAACCACACGTCCTAATTTTGTGTTCTATCACATTCCAGCAACTGGATATCAATGCTTAGTGGAAGCAAGGAAAAGAGAGAGACAGGATGCAAAACAGATACTAAATTAATTAAATTCAGCTTTATTTTTATTGCACAAGTTCACAACAAAGTCATCTCAAGGTACACACATTATCAATTCAAGCCAATTTATTGTGATACAATTAAAACAATTCTACATCAGTGTCATTTATGATAATGTGGAGAATAATTCATAAAAAATAGCAGCCTTTCTAAGGAAACCAAAAGATTTCATTGAATGACTTTGATTCAATCCCTCATCCTTAGCATGCACAGGGAGGCGTGCAACAGTGAAAAGGAACAAACAGCCTTTTAACAGGAAGGACAAACCTGAGGCAGAACCCAGTTCGGGAAGGGCGGCCATCTGCCTTGACTGTTTGGAGGTAGAGAGGACAGGAAAAGAGGGATTAACAAGCACTACAACTTCTTGCCAGGGAGACCTGCTAAGAGAAAGAAGAGATACAAGTTAATGACACCAATGCTGTCATAGATTTTAAATATGGACACATTGCATCATGGGAATTCTCCCAGCAATCTAAACCTATAGCAGTTTAACTAACGGATCGTTAAAACCATCTGGCTAAGGTTTTAAGCCTTATTTTAATGGTACAGAGCCTGTCTGGGAGTAAAAATCTGTCAAAGTTCATTACTGGGGGGGTCTAAATCCATCCGTCTTATTCCAGTACAGGGTCACAGGGAAGCTGGAGCCTATCCCAGCAGCTATTAGATGAGAGGCAGGGTACAACCTTGACAGGTTGCCTGTCCATCGCAGAGCTTCTTTAAAGCCATTGACGGAAAGCATTGTGCAGAGGTGTTTGTAAAATGTAAAAAGAATATCAGAGCTTTGGGAGTCCTGTAAACAAAGTGTTAGAGCTGGCAAAGGGCGCGGAGGAGGAGCCATGTTGAATCAGGTGGTGTTTGCAACGAGTGACAAAAATAGAAAAATGAATTGTAGCCTTAGATGCCTTTCTGTCTTAGAAAGCGTTATAATATATATCACTGTAGGTATGAGAAGTTAAGCATCCCATTATGACAGAGCAACGGTGCCAGGGCTTAGCACTAAATAGCCCGGCCCAATTTAAAGTCTGGCTGTGGCTCAAGCTGTTGAACAGATTGTCCACTCGAGGTGGCAGTTCAATACCTTACCCATGCACAATGCCAAAGTGTCCTTGGGCCTTTGGTGTGTAGGTTTGTGTGTCTCTAGAAACACACTCTAAAATGTTTTTATAAAGTCTAACTAAGCACCAAGAAGCTTAACAAGTACACACCATTTACCATATGTGTTGCAGGTAAGTGGAAAAATGAGGTTTTCTAATTACCTTTGTTTTTCTTTTGGGCTTAGTCAGGAAATGCCCCAAAACTGATGCAGTGTGTGCTTTTTGGACACTTGTGGAAACCACTTTGACTCCCTTGCAGCCAGGTTGTCAGCATGCTTCCTTAAGTGCCAACTGGTGATGTTTCATTACAACAGTGCCTCCAGATCGGCACAGCTTTTCTAACACAATATGTACAAGAATGACACTTTCTGCTTCTAGGTGGTGGTGTGGTTGCTGAGTACTTCATCTTAAACTGGCAGTTTGTCACTGTATTTTCTGTTTCTACATGTTTGGGAGACTTTTTATCGCATACCCATTATTTCTTACTCTGCACTTCCACTTGGAGAGCCAAGAACGCCATCTGTCATCCAGCAGTGACAGTCACACCCCACAAAGATGGCCTCCTTTTTTCTGACTCAGTGAATCCATAGCATCCGTGCCAAGCAGTGCTAAACACTGCACCATTTTTCATGCCTTTTCCTGTCCCATTCTCCTCCAGCGGAGTGTTAGCTCATCAGAGCAGGCCTGTTTGCCGCCTGCCAAAGCCATCATCTATATCACCGCGCTCCAACGGAAACACAATCATTGCCTTCTTTGGAAAAACTAAATGCCAGGGTGTAATATGAGCAATATGTTCAAACGGTGTGGGTGGATTGGCCAGAGGAGACGTTGCGAAAGCAAACATTAGTGAATGATGCATATCAGGACCGGCTTATGATGAACACAGGAGCGCTGACTAATAAGTTAAAGCAACCTGAACTGATCTTTTGTGCTCATGCATGAAACGAGCTGTGTAAAATCAACGGCAATTTGGGCAAATATTCAGCCAAGACCACTTTAAAACTACAGTACAGCCACAGCTTTGCAGATTGCTGATTTTAAATCTGGAGTTCAGAATTTGTCCAACGCTCTCTAGATTGATTGATATAGAGGTTTGTCCATCCATTCATTTTCTTCAGCTTATCCAAGTCCAGGCTGCATCTGCAACAGGTTGAGAAGGGAAACCCAGACTTCCCTCTCTTTAGCAACACTCCAGCTCCAGCTGGGAATCCCAAAGCCGAGTATACTGGTCCCTCCAGGGTCTTGTCCCAGTTGGGCATGCCTAAGGACCTCCAGAGGGAGGCGACCTGGACGCTTCCTGCTTAATATTTCATGTTTTTGACAGAACTGGGGGAAAAGATAGTTGTCATAACTGGGTGTTGATTTCACATGTCATTGTTTTAGAGTTTGATGGTTGAAAGCATTGCACATAATTAGATGATCCACTCTCCTCCTTTTGACTCAAGAAGACTTTGCAGTGGTTTATAAATGTGATATCAGAGTCATATTTCCCTCCTGCTGCTTGTAGGGCCTGTAGTTGAAATTACACTTCTTTGGGTTGTGTTTAAGTGTATCTGCTTGTTTTGATTGGAGGAATTTTTGATAGTTGGTTGTAAAATTATCTTAAAGATACAGCAGCTTACAATTAAAGTATAATGTGAGAAAATGGCATCATCATGAGTGGTGAAAACCATTTTGACTTTGTGCTTGCACCTGTCGATCGATTGGTTGGATGGTGGTGGTCACCCAACTGGAAGATTGGTGGTTTGAGCCCCAGTTTCTGTTGGCATGTCTTTTATTACAACAACCCTCACATTGGTCCCAATATGTTCATCAGATGGTACTGAAAAAAAAGTCCTGTTAAGTGTGTATTTACAGTGCATACTTGTAAGATGTTGTTACCTAGAAACCTTTTAACTTATCCTGCAAAGGCTTCACCTTTTCAGACCTGCTAGCATTTATTATTTTATGTAGTTTGTGGACTTAGTTGTTTTTGATTAAATCAACCCCTTTAGGTGCTTGAGTTTTTCAAAGAAAATGTTGAATTTTGATGTCAACAGTACTGGCTGTAGCCTAGAAGTAGTTGGAGATAATGGGGTACTGTAAATGAAAAAAATGTTGAATATAAACCAGAGTTGATGGGAGTAAATTTACTAGTCTAACTTGCAGAAAGTACTTGAGAAAGTACTTCATCTCCAGTGAAAAAGCGTTTTGACATGTTGCGTGCTTTCTCTGTAATTCGCTCTGTATCACTGCCTATTAGTGCTCCCACATCAGCTTAGTAGGGTGTCTTTCAAACTTAAAGGACCTCCTAGAGGTTGACATGGCATTTGGCATTTTAGCTTTACCTTCATGACAACAGTGGGGAGAGGAAATTTATTGTATAACTCATCCATTTAGATGTTATTCAATATGGAAATGGAAATTCTTCATAATTGGGGGCGTGTCTTTTTGATTGTGCCAGATATCCGTCAGCAAAGAAGGCTGAGGGTAGCACAACTGCGGTTTTTAGCCAGCTAACAGTGCTCCTTAGCTTTAGCCCGCCTACCTCTGTTAGCTGGTTAGCTCCCATTAATTCCGGGTAAGCTTTGTTAGCTTGTGCTTACAGGCTGCTCAGAGTTTGATTGGTGTCAATCATCCGTCCCTACACTCACAAACCCCCTCTCAGCACCGGGAATGACGAGATTCGTGGGAACCACCCAATGAGCCTCTTCGCAGCTCTTCAGAAACCTAAGGGTCACCTGATGGAGGGTTTGCCCCATGTATTTCACAGTCATTGGTCCCAGCATGGGTACTCCATAACATTGAATTTGATCTAATAAAAAGGTCTTCAACTGCAGAACTTAGGGCATTGAAACTGTGGATCAAATGTCAACCATTAGGCTATTATTCAGACTTGAATTTAACTTGAAATCACCTGTCTGTTCAGTACATGTTGCTAGGGTTGACGGAGAACAAGAACTCATAGAGTGAACATGCACGATGTGTCAAATCATGTCTGGATCTACACTTGGGATTTAATGTCCTGCCGGTGGGTTGAATCCACACCAGCTGTCAAATTATCAGTTCTTTCATACCACTATATGACGTCCCATAGGTGGACTCTTTTGTATCAGACTCAGTAATTCTGTCACACTGGCTGACCGTAAGGACAAGTTGTTAAGGGCTGCTGCCTGTCAGGGCGTGAGGCTCTGCTCACTGAGAGACAGAGATGCCACCGTCCTTGTTAGCATCACTGTCACCTGCAGCTGATAATGTAATTATCTGGAAGCAAATGCTGCCCTGTCCCTCACACACACACTCACATTTAATCAGCATCCTTTTCCCAGATTTCTACTTTTTGGCCACTTTTCTGACAAATTACCTCCCTTCTGTAGTTTCATCTCTGTCGAAAAAGAGCAGTTTCTATTACAAGCTAACCAGATGGCTGGAGGCTGGCGGTGGCACAGTGATCATTAACCTGCTGGGCTCCTTTCTATGTGTACCATGTCTCTCTTAATTTGAATCTCCCTTCTTGAGGCCAGAATGTCAAAACTTCCCTAGACTCCCAAACTTTAAGGCCCTCAGAGAAAACCAGGAGCAAAAAAAACAAAACACCATGAGCTGTGTTTACTGCTTAGTCAGCTCACAAGGACTGTGTGTTGGAGTCAGTTAAAATAACTGATATAAAAGCTCTACATCTTATTATGAAGAGTAATTGTAACAAAGTTTAACTAAGTTGAGACAGATCTGTTGATTGGAGCAAATGTCAAGTCCTAGGTTTGAAGCTGTTGCATGTTTTTGTGAATTTATTGTGGACTTAGAAATTGGAAAAGAGGAAGCATGAGTACTTTAAGATGTGAAAACTTATGCAAGCTTCCACTGCTACAATCTTATAGTTTCTTCTACTTTTCTCTTACCTGACATTTTCCCCATTATAAGTTTTGCTTACTCTAGAAAGTTGATATACCATTTCATTTAACTTCTAATCCTATCCAGAAAGTTGTGTGCCCAAACCGAACAATTGAAACTGAAAGAAAAAGCGTAATTAATTCACGAAGATGAGGAAAAGACCAGTGGTAAGCATGTTTTCTAACTCAAGTTTTCGGTTTCTTAGTTTTATTGATGCCTGTGAACGACCACGGGTTGGTGTTTTGCATCATACCGTCGTTGTCATTCTGCCTGGAGGGAAAACTGCTTGAAAAAACTGGAAATTCATCATTTCAATATCTGGGGAAATTTGTTACAAATACTTCTAATTTTCATATCTAATCTCAAACTAAATCTAATGTCCTTGTTCCTTCTCAGCCCAAATAGTTATGTTTTTTCATTCACCACAATCTTGAGAGCCCTTTAGCGCCCCCTAATGAAGGCTAATGTTCGATCCTGTCTCTTCTCTGAGATCTCTCCAGCCAGTAAAAGTCTGATGTTTGACTCTTGGCTTATCTCTGTCACTTTCTTGTTTTCCCTCTATTACTCCAACGATGTCCTTAATGGTTTCTTTGGCTGAATGAGCCATGGTGCATGTTCAATCTGACCAGTATGTTGATTTCCAGCTGCTTGCATGTGACGTGGTACCGTAAAGCGAAATGCTCAGGTACAGAAAATAAATTGTGAAGATCGGTTTCTCAGCCTTTGTACACTGCAGAGCAATGATAGCTGCAGGAGAGTGCATCATGGACATCAGTTTATCATAAGAAATTTGGTCAGAAGCATCGGTTTTAAGGTCGGAAATGTATGCACTGTTGCCGTAAATCAATGCTTCGCAAATATTTGTTGTGATGTAAATTCAATGGGTAATCGCACCATATTTGGTAGATTTTAAATTGAAATGTTACCCAAAGGCACAAAAGAGATGTTGAACCCCTTTGGCACCTTGGTTAAGTATGGGTATGACTGACAGAGCCCATAGTAGATGCCACAAGACAGCAGGTCCTCTCTTTAAAAGTCAAATAAGAATCCTTGATGGCCGTTTCATAGATGCCATGAAATCTGTGGTATTTGGGTGGAATTGAAAGTAAAAACCATTTGCATTGTTCTGGATTCTCCAAGTAAACGGAAGGAGGAGGTCCATCCTTGACTGTAAGGATGCATCCACACCAGGAGAATCCGCTAGACTTGGTACGATTGGGGACCTGGTTCAGTTGGGGGGGGGGGTTTCAACATTCTTCTGGACCGAGATTGCGCTCACGGTACACTCAAACAAATTGGACCTTTACACGTTCCACGTTTCATCAAGAAGACACAATGGAGCTGCATCAGAACTTATCGGTCTTGGGTTGATCGGATTTCTATGAAAATGTCCAACCGCGAGCCTTTTCTGCTGCCCCGAGTCTGTTTTTTAGTCCTGTATTCAGGACATTCACTTTATAATGATTCCTGAACATTTCTGCTTAAATCACACATCCAGCAAAAAGGTGGTTGCAGCTCATTAGAAATCCATGTGAGGAAACTTTGCTGTTGCTGTCCTGTAAAATGCAACACAGTGAGTCCATTTTTGTTGCGCGGAGAAGCATTTTTCAGGAATGGATTAGAATAAGTTACTGTGAATGTGTGATAAAGCAATTATTTTAGGGGAAGGAAAAGAGTTTGTTGGTAGAAAAAGATGTCTACTGGTGGTGACAGACATGGAATAAAAAGAAAAACTGAGTAAATGGCGATGTTTCTCAATAAAGCAAGGGGGGAAAAAACAAATAAACTTTGAGTCTGGACTAGGTCCCATATTTTAAATCAATAAATCCAGTCAGGTTAAAGCCTTTTACTGTAAAGCTGCAGAGAAAAGGCCTCATGCAAACACCGTAGAAGAGTTGGGACGGCATGAGGTAAGAGTTTTAACCTTGCACTTTCCACTGACACTGATGTCACTGTCACCTTTCCATTCCTTTCCATTCCCTCCACCTCCAGGTGAGTTGTGGCCTGTTCTGACAGTTTGTCAATTAAGACTTTGTTCTCTGGCGAGGTGACTTTCAAAATGCCTAATTAAGAGGGAAATGAACGTGGGGAGGCGAGAACAGAATCAAACGGCTGGATTGACTGGCTTGTTTAAGGGTTTTTAGTTTTAGAGCTGAGTCTGCAGCTTTCAAAAAGTTTGGAAATATAAGTATTGAGAAAAAGAAAGTGAAAAAGTTCTGTATCTATACAATCACTTCTATCTTTTTAAATTCATTTAATTTCATTAACGTGCATGTGCACGGAAATCATTTGTATGTGGATGACATACATGTTTGAGCTGCCTACGTGCCAAACGGGCGCTAGGAGCGTGGCAGCCATGATACGTATGTAGACGCGTCGCCAGCAGCAACTACTGTATATCCCAGCCCTTAAGTGGACCTCGCTGCCACGTCTCTCCTCATCGATTTGTTAAAGACACCACTTCGGTATTTGGTGTGTGGAACGAGAAGCAATGAAGAGGATGGATGTGATACTTGAAACATTACAGGATGAAAGTGATGTCTAATTATTATTATCTATTGTTTTCAGAAGGATGGCACGTACTCGGATCAGAGGGGGTGAACGTGTCCAATGACACCAAAACTTCTTGTGAGAAAATCTGCTGTCTTTGTGATTCATTGGAGAATTTGATGGTTTACGAATGGAAATCAGCACAGCTTCTGACATGTGAAGAATGTATTCATCTTTTATTCATAGTCTCTTTATATTGTAAGACAAACCGTAGCCATAGCCTTTTAGAGCTCTAAAACTCACCAGGAACCTCTGCGTTAGGGATCTTATCATCACTTCCTGTTCTGCACTGCGCTCGGCTTTGGTATATTTTTATAGGGAGTGAAAAGGTCAAAGCCAAGAGGCCACACATCCCTTATGTGCGCCTCTGCATCCATAAAATATCTTCCCAGTGAGTTTAAGAAGTGTTTTATTGCAGGACTTGAATCCTCCTTTGTTTATAAAAATAATTTGTTTAGAGGTGTGAAATATATGGAGCGAGGAATATGATGTAATGACTTTCATCCCAAACAGGAGTATGGATTTTCCTCTAAAATAAACATCCTCCTGGGAACAAAGCTCTAAAAAGATTAAGCAGTAAAACTAAAGGCCTCGAAAGAGATGTTTATGATGTTCCGTTTCCACATAAGATGCATCTGATTATAATTCCTCCGCCTCACTCTTGCTTTCTTTTTATATTATCGCTCTCTGATCTGGCAACATATCATCCTTTATATAAATCACAATGAGGCGTTGAGGGGAAAATGAGGCAAACGTGGTGTATTTGATGAATTTAGGAACACAGTTTTTATCGCAGCACTGTTAGAAAACAGCACAGCCCGGCTTTTAAAGCAGAAATAAGAATCAGACTCACAGCTGGTGGTGGAAGACAAAGTAAACAAGACTCGGTGCGAGTCAATCCAGCTTGGATCTGTGAGAGAATCAACATGTTTATTTATGATGACATCTGTGACATAAGGTCGCCTGCATTTGGACCGGTTTTAAACCCCCAGCGCCGGGTCGGTCTGGCCCCTCTAATTGGCTGTTTTCAGGCTTGGAGTGATCCAGATACACTGGCTGAGATTAACTGCTTGAGATATGATTCCCACCAGAAAATAAAAACAACATGGTTGTGTGTCCCTGCAAAGATGGATGTATGGAGACACACCTGAGGGACATGCTGATGGATCCATGAAACCCAGACAAAGCAAACGGTGGTTTATAATGTCCGGCTCGCATCCAACTGCACCCGCCGCCACATCCCAAACAGACGGAGACGCCATTCTCTCATCCTCGTATGCAGACATGTTGCACCGAGACAGATTGCTTTATTTGTTATGCACATATTTCTCAGAGACAGAAATAATCTAATTGGATGAATTAAACATCAAAAAGGTGGAGCATCAGAGGCACGGGGTCTTAGCTCAGTGGCCTCGCTGAACCTCGCTGAGAGAGGAAAGGCTTTACAAAAATGCAGAGACATTAACTTTTATTATTCTTTTAAATATTTTCATTTCATTTTATAATAGGGCTAAAAAATAAAAGCTTTGAGACACTTGACTAGGGAAATAAACGGGGATGGTGTAGCAGAAGAAGAAAGGTTTAGACAATGCAAATTATGTTCAAATAGAAGTTAATGACAATGTGTCAAAATGGCAACACAAGCTCAAACATCTGGTCTAATTTGTGAAATCAAAGCTTAGCTGATGAGCTACTTTCATCCATTTAGTCCTTTCTAGTAATGTGTAAAAGTCTTGAGGAAACCCTCCTTTTCTTCCTCCAGGATCTTGAGAGTGAAACAGGAAATGGTTGAAATGATTTTCTGAAACCGTCAAAGATCAAAGAAAATGTTAGAACCAGGGTTCGTCTGACTGTCTGAGGAGCATTAAAGTAAATATTTGGTCTGAGTAACTTAATTCTTCAACACATCCTGAGCCCTCTTAGAGAAGATTTCTTGTCATTTGTTAATTACAAGTAGTCTTCAGGATCCTTGAAGGACTTCCCAAAGCTCTTCTTAGTTCTGTTCTCTGTCCAGATGATCCCACACTGCTTCAATAATGTGGAGGTCCTGGTTCTGGGGAGGACCCGTCCCTCCGTCGGACCCGTTGAGGTCCTGGTTCTGGGGAGGATCCGTCCCTCCGTCGGACCCGTAGAGGTCCAGGTTCTGGAGAGGATCCGTCCCTCC
>JAOXYM010000016.1:19642308-19653383 GCA_028567055.1 Leptatherina wallacei | reverse complement strand
GTAAGGTCTGGATGACACGCGGGTCTTGTAAACAGGGAGCCACGAGCAAACCAGCCTCCTGATACGTTCAGGTTATATGGAGAGAGAGGGGGGGGGCAATTCATAGGGCTGGAAACATTGTTCTTTACCTCCACACTTTGTTTAAAGGTTAAGGGGAAGGGCTAAGGGGAGAATTGAGATTCGGCCTAATAAAGGGTCTCCTTAGGGGTTAGAGGTGGTTTCTTTACAATTAAACCTTGACCATGGATGGGTTGCCGATCCATAGTAAGACTCAGACAAAAAATACCACACACTCACCAACCACTTTTCTTTTTAGGTCCTCCTTGCTAGTACTGAGTTCGACCCCCTTTTGCTTTTAGAACTGCCTCAATTCTTGGTGGTATCGATTTGTCGGCTGCACATCCACAATGAGAATCTCCCGTTGCACCACATCCCAAAGGTGCTCTGTCGGGTTGAGATCTGGTGGCTGGAGCGAAGTCATTGTCATGTTTAAGAGATCCTTTAATGTTCTTTTTCAGACGGTTCTGTATTAACAAATCAATTAACCAATGAATAAATGTAGTCTATATGTTTTCACAATGATCTGGCAACCCTTGGGACCACCGTGGGGGTCTGACCCCCCGGTTTAAGAGAGACTGACCTAACAATCCCTTACAACCAGGTGATATAAAGTCATGGCTTGCGCCCATCTCTTCCTTTGAGGTGGCGACCAGTAACACGTCTGCTTTGCCTGTGCCTCGCCCCAGGCTGGAGTCTCCCACCCGCTCCTTGCTGATGGAGGCCCCTAAAGGAATCCAGATCCTGGCCGAGGCCGGAGACATTCAGGCCATCTGCAGGAACGAGCTGCGACTGGAGTCCAAAGACGGAGAGGTATGCCAACCAATAAATTCCTCTTTTTGGTCTGTTTGAAGGTCAAAAAGTAACAGAAATTTAGTTGGTTCTGATTTAGATTTGAGTCTTACTTTTAATGTTTTGCTTAGATATATATGTTCGCACAGTTAAATGAACTTGTTTGGCAGTGAAAATAGAAGCAATATAGTAAAATTATTACACAAACTGTCCCACAGGATCATCCATCACCTTTTTGGAGACTCACCGCTTTATTCTCTACCTTTTTATCTGAAGTAATAACACAGCATCGTTCACTTTTACTTCCAGGAAAAGTGGTTTAAATAATCTTACGATGTTATTCCTGTTTATCTTATTATTCCTCTGGAATTCAAGCAGGACTCAGTTCTGAGAATCTGGATATCCAAATGTGTATTTTAGAGCATTTATAATACAAATATTGGAATTTGATTTACTAAGACTATTGATTTTCTACAACCAGCTGAAAAATCTGTAGTTTTTCTTTTTTTTTTGTCACCATGACAACAGAGGAATGATGGAGTTAATGGTACTAAAAACAGCTGGAGGTTCATTTTGCAACTAATCCGCTTAATTAACCACAGGTCAGCAGCGTGGTGAGCTATATAAAGAGCACCTCAGAGAGGTAGAGTCTCTCAGAGGAAAAGGTGGGCTTTGGGTTCCGGAATCTGTAAAAACATTGCGAACAACCTGTGGAACCATTTTAGAGTTATGTTCCTTTACATTTTCATCATCTGCAGAAAAGATTCTGAAAATCTAAAGAAATCTCTGTGAAAGGGAAATAAAAGAAGATCCTTTTACGATGAGTATCTTTCATGTGCTGATAACCTTTTTTTTCGCTTTCCTTTCCTTCTTTCTCCGTCTTTAACTCATTTACCATCTCTTCCTCCTATTGGCTCATCCTCATCCTTTCCTCCGTGCTCCTAAATTCCTCCAACCGTTCGCTGATTCGTTCGACACATCAGTCCTCGCGTCCATCACGGTCGGCTGTGCTGATAAAAGGATTTCCCTCCTTGCGTTGCACCCGTCGTGTCGTGTCAGATCTGCTCAAATCAGCGGAGGATTAGCGAGAAGAAAAATGTTTCAAAGTTTCCCACAAAAACCAGTTTGATGCATTAAGACAGTCAGCAGATATGAGATGGACGGGTTGGTGAGGACAGTGGGGGGGGTGGGGGGGGGGGTGATGAAGGTGCCCTTGAATCCATTGTAGTCCAATTAAAAGCAACGCCGGCTCTGAAAGCATGCCTGGACCACATCTTCCTGCAGCCTTCATGGCTGTGTGGTCAGAAGCTGAACGTGGAACTCGGGGTGGGCAGTGCTTATAATTAGTCCTGTTCTCACACTCCATTAGTGTTGCAAATGTCTATTCGTCAAACCTCTGTCTTACACGCGTACCCGCACTCTATATCCTCAGCCGCTGCCACAGCAATTACAGAAAGGTTTTGGCTGTTAGACACCCACAGACCACACACTCGCTCTTCCACGGACGCCTCTGAGGCCACTCGGCAGCACACAACTCGTCTTCTATTAGAATATTTCAACCAACATCAGGTTTAAATACAGTAATTATCTGAGTAAATCTATGCTACGTAAACCATGTGGAGCCTATGTTTTACCTTTACCTGCCTAACCCTTCCCGGGGCTTCGCGCTCTGTCTGGCCCTCGTGGTTGAATGATTTGTTCAACAGCAGCTGTCTGGGGAAGTCAGCTGAGACTTTGCTTTTTAAAAAGGGTTCCAGGTCATTTGATGGCGATGCCTCCCAGAGGCGCCCGGTAATAGCTCCTTTACCTTTTTTATGGCTGGAGAGCTGCTCCTCTCTGTGGCCAGTGAAACACCGGCCCATCACGAGCCCCAGAGGGGCTGGGAAGAGGTGGAGGAGGAGGAGGAGGGAGGGGGGGGAGATTGGATTTGTGCAGCTGTGGTTTGTTACTCTGCAGAGTGAGAACGTTATTATGTTCCAATCACTGAGGGAGGGGGGGTGGAGGAGGAGGAGGTGGAGGAGGAGGAGGGGGTGGTAGAGTGAGTTATGAGTGGATTTTGTCTGTAGGGGGGGTCGACTTCTTGGGATTTTTATTCGTTGTTCTTGCACTAAAGACTGTGTCCTGAGATTCTTGGGGGGGGTTGTCAATAAACTATTTCAAAAGTTGAATACATTTCTGTGAATGGTGGTCGTTGACCTTCCTCTGGTGGGGGGGGGGGGGTCCGGTCGTGAAGCAGCAGATTAGGGACTGGGGCTAAATGCCACGATGGGATGTGGGTAACCGTACGGACGGGTCCATAATCACACATCAGTGCTGAGCCGACTCCGGATAAATAATTCATTCTTTTTATTCAGGAAAGGATTAAAAAGCAATCTGGCCTGACTCAGCAAAAACGGATTTTCAGCAGGTTGGTGAGTCCAGCCAGGTAGCCTGAGGGGGGGGGTGGGGGGTTAGAAACTGACCGAGACAGATGTGATCTGATTTTAATGCTCACAAGTTAGTTTGAAATGATCTGGATTAAGACTGGTTCCCTTCCAGCTATGAATTCTGCATTTTGTCTTTTTTTATACCATCTGAATAATGACATGGTGTAAAGGTCATGGGTTGCTATTCATGAGACGTGTACTGAAGTTTAAAGACCACAGCAAGTTGTTTGTTTGATCGGGGAAGTTTATTTGAACATAAGGCAAAAAAAAAAAAAAGGAAATAAAACCAAAAATATCAACACAAGGACATATCCATGTTCATAAAAAGTGGGAGGAAGCATAAATCTACAGCCATCATAATCATTTTAATGCCGTCGTCACATTCATTATCAATAACCACCAGGCATTACATCATATAATAATAATAATAATTATACCAATAATAATCATTTAAAGAACGATACATGAATGTGATGGAGCTATATTATAATAATAATAATAATAATTAAGTTAAGTTATTTTTTTGTATCATTATTATTAAATTATATATATATTCCCTACTACAACAACAATAATTTCCCTCTAAGAGGGATAAATAAAGTATATTTCATTTCATTTAATAAACTGTATTTCATTTATTCTTACAAAAGGTAATGTCCATTTCCCATTGGACTGCAGCTGCTTCCAGATGTGATAAATCCACCGTATGTCCCCGTTTGACTGGTGGTTGGTTCTCCTGAGACGAACGTCCATATGTGCTGTAACGCTGGACAAACTGGCACTTCTGGGACATCCCATGCTTCATTTGTGACTTTTAATAAGGACTTGGTCCACCATTTGCAACAATAACAGCTTCTGGAAAGGCTTTCCATAACGTTGTGGAGAGTGTTTATGGGGACTTTTGACGGTTATGTTGGACGTTGGACAAGAAGGCCTGGCTTCCAGTTTCTGCTCTATTTATCCCAAAGGAGTTCCTTCAGGTTGAGGTCAGGAGTCGTAGCAGAGCCTCCACACAAAACCCACTCATCCATGTTTTTATGGACCTCCCTTGGAGCATCATAATTCAGCCATTTGGAGGAGATTGTCTATGTTTGGACCAATATATGGTTGAAATATAGCTTTTAGAATCCGGATCCGGGTGTAGTGTGCAAGCAGGCGTCTCTACGGGGATCTGATCAGCCGTTAAAACCTAGCAAGGTATATTTCGTGAATGTGTTAGAAAAAAATTAAAAACTGATTTTAAAAGTAAAGCAGATGAAATAAAAACTGTTATCTGTCCTGTAGAACCGTTTTACGGCCCATTTATGCGTAGAAAATTATGTCCGTTCCAAACATCACTAGTTTTAGACTTCCATGCGACCCTTGTGTTGGAATGGATGTTACCCAGTACATCCACCAGAGGGCAGGGCAGAGTTCACCTTCGAGTCCTGACACCAGTGTCGGACAACAGCAAACATGTGGAGACAGTGGAGATCATGATGATGTTCTTCTCAAAGAGACAGAAAAGTACTCAGAGCAGTCGATGGCGGTGGTTTTAACGGGCCATTAAATACATCATGGTTTCTTCCATGGGTTGCCATGGTTTCTGGTGGTACTGCTCAGTTCGCTCCGTCAGAATACACAACTGCAAGGAGCTAACCAAATTAAAACTGACCAAATTACGCACCTAAAGGACACAGAGGACGGACGAAATGCTCCGTTTATCTGTCTTTTGCGTAGAGCATGAAGGGAACTTTAAGCAAGTTGATTCGTACAGCACATTTCCTGTCCCAGATCAATTCAAAGGGTTTTAATAAAACATTAAAAGCATTACAGATGGTGCGAAGAAAGCATTTAAAAGTAGTAAAAGGCAGCAACAAATAGCAAAAATCCCAATGAAATCATCATAAAATCATGAATTAAATTGATTCAAAGCCGATAAGTGAAAAAATACTGTGCAGATTTCATGCATTTGCAGTTGGAAACTGGAGTATTTACCCAGAACAATCCTACAGGACTATCTAAAACTCAGTGGCTCTGGCTCTTTTGGGCCAGTATCGTCCCTTTTGAAGACTCTATCTTTCTCTTTTACTTCTTTTAACCCCCGCTTCTGATCTGTTTGTCACAGTTTCGCACTGGGAAGGAGACTGATGCTCGGTGTCAACATCACCCATTTTGGCTAGAAATGGCTGGGGGGATCCTCTTTAATATTAACTAGGTCTTCACAGAATCTGAATAATATTGGGGGGCTCTGGAGGAATTACCAAGTGGGCACCGCTTTAGCAGGGGTATTTTTACAACAGTGACACCTATTGGTTGGGATGGATACTGCAGGGAGCCCAAGTAGAGGTTGCACCGGCAGAGATCATTGGAAACGCACCTTTTCCTGAGTCCATCAGAAAAACTCCAACAAGGATAGATAGGTAGGTAGGTAGGTAGGTAGGTAGGTAGGTAGGTAGGTAGGTAGGTAGGTACTTCATTGATCCCCGAGGGGAAATTCAACATTTCTAGTACAACCCATCCAAGAACAGACAACAACATAGACATAACAGGATCAGGTGGACTGAGGCCGCAGCCACAAACGGCGCTTAAAGCAGCCAGACCTCCTTAGCAGAGGAAAAAAAAAAGATGACATGAGGAAAGGCTGGATGATGGGAAAAAAGGAGGCATCTCTGCATTGCACCTGCGTACGGCACACTGCACAGGTACAACAAAAAACCTCAGTACACGCATAAGCACATACTCAGACAGTCACAACATTAGGGAACATGGGGAGGGCGGGTACGGGGGGTGGAGTAGAGTTCAGGGTCTGACGGAGGCGGGGGGGGAGGGGGGGCAGAGCGTTTGTTTACATTGTCTGACACAGGGGAATGTGATAAGTCAACGTCAGGGAGCCAGATTAACATAACAGAATTGTTTTGGGACAGACAGAACTTGTTTTGTCTGCCTTGAGTCTTTCAGTGGTCTCTCACGGCGACTCCAAAATGTCCGAATACGGGGGTCAGATCCCTCTAAGCCGAGCCGACACCTTCTTCAAGTTGGAATCCACGGTCCAAATGAGTCCAGTAGCCACAACCAGCGAGCTACTCTCATCAGGACTAGCATCCAGTTTGTGGTTTAGCTCATCAATGTTTGAGTGTTCACGGCACATTCCGTCAGAAGCCAAGCAGCTCGCCACTCGCTGCCCACAGTAAACAAGTTCGCTCAACATCCTGAAACCAGATTTCCATTGTTTTCCCCGTCTGACCAGTCTTCTCTCCTCCCACCTCCAGATCTCTCTGGACGCTCGCAGGATCCGCCTGATGAGGCTGCCGGAGGGGAAAGCCTCCACCAGCTCCTCGTCCTCGGGGAGCCGGCAGACTGTCTACGAGGTTTGCGTTTGCCCCAACGGGAGGCTTTTCCTGTCCCAGGCCGGCACCGGATCCACCTGCCTGATCAGTAACAACGTCTGCCTCTAGGACTGATTTGTACACTTATAAATAATGACGCAGATACCCCTTGAAAGAAACAACGGGCAGCCCGGACCGACGTTCCACGTAACGGCCTGCCTCTAGGACTGATTCACAGCCAACACATTTCCAGAAAGACAAAGACTGCCAGGGCAGATGGACACACCGACACGTTCAATCACACGTAGACGCCACCCACGTTTAAACGCCCAACCAGACACGTTTTCAATTGAAGCTGCTGACAGATGCTGAAATTTCAGTTCTATGGGATTTAAAAAAAATAAATAATGCAGGTTTGTACAAGCAGAGGTCATAAAGGAATATTTCTCCCTTTTCCTCCTGGGAAAACCCGTCAGTGAGCGCATTTAATAAAAAGGCGTGTTCGTCATATATCAGCTTGACCTCAATAGTCAAACACGAGCAACGTACACATGCACACAGTTGCTAATACACACCTTTACACCCAGCATACCTTCACACACACACACACACACACACACACATTTGCTCCTGGCAGGAAAATCTCCAGAGATTTACTATAAAAGACACTGATCTGTTCCCTTTTCTCCAAGCATTTCAGTGGCAGAATCACTAGGGTGATCACCCGCGGCGACAGGCCATCCTTCCCATTCTCCTTCCTCTTCCTCCGTCACCGCCTCTCTCTCTCTCTCACCGTCCTCCGATAGCTTCTACAGCTCAGATATTTTCATTTCTTGCTGCTCATTAGACACAATTAAGCCCAAAAGGCGTCCTGCAAGTACCTGGCCATGATCATTCCTAATTGGATTGGAGTCCTTGAACATTTGTGGAGTCAAACACACTTTTAACAGTTTCAAAGGCGGCCAAGATTTCAGCACAGCAGATATATACGCAACCTCGCTGCATCATCGGTTTGTTGACGTCTGCACATAAAACAGGAAGTCCCACGGAGGACGGCGGCAGACTAAAAAGTGGCGAACTATCCGCCCGGTAGCTGGGAATTCTCCAGTTTACAACACGAAGAACTGCAGATAGATGACACCCCGCGAATAGAAATGTTTTAGACTGAGACGTGATTTAAAGGAGTCATGATTTAGCCGCAGACGTCTGTTCTGAGATCAGCTGTAGGGTGTAAATCTTCACAAGTTATTCTCTAGAAGCGCGTTACGGCTGCATAAAGGCGTGTAGAGCAAAGAGGGGGGAGAGTTCACAGAAAAATACGGTTTTATTACCAAATATTACATAAAACGTTTGAGTAAATTCTGACAGTTCATTGAATTAAATTTAAATGTTGAAATACAACAACAGAAAAGAATGAAAATATCTGAATTAGTAACGTCGTCGTTTTATTTTTTAAGAGTAAAGATTTAATCAAATTTATCTTGACAAGTGAAATATTGAAAAATAATGAAAGGCTAATGTTAATTAGAGGAGATTGTTTCAATATTTATCACATTGTCGGGGCCATTCAGGTTAGAAAATGTCTATTTGCTTTTATTACGCAACACATGTCTTGTTTTATATAATTTTATTCATTTCTAAAATAAATAACTACACAGTTTTTTAACTCCCCTTTTGATTTTAACAAAGTATTTTTCCCATTACATTTTAATTCTCCTTTACTTTTTCTTTCATGTAATTTAAACACTTGTTGCACAGAGTAAAATAAAGTTTTCAGCCACTTTAACTTTAACTTGTCCAGTAAGTTAAGTCGAGTATGTGACTGCTGGTGAGAGTTTTAAATCAAGAGTTTAAACTTGCCTCAGTGGAGGTCCAGTGAATATGAATTTGGGGAGGTAGATAAATATATTAAAGCTTAAATAACCTCTACATGCCATATGTATCATATCTGATGCTGTTTCTGAAACATTTTGCTTCACTTTATGGTAAAAACTCGGCCCGTAACCCAGTTGAACACAATCTTATACGTGTCTTCTGCCCCCTGGTGGACACAATAATAATGCAATCATGCACTAATTCACACGGTGATAAACGGTAAAATATACAAACAAAATTTGTTAAATGGCCAAAAAAGACTTCAGATTAAATTCTTTTTTTCAATTTTCTCCCCATTTTTTTTCTTTATCAATTAATGGTGACATCACCACTTCAGATATGAATTTCTGTGCTCTGGAACACGAAGCTCCACTTTTCTTTGGCTCCAACACTAATGACCAAAAATCAATTTAAATAATAAAAATAAGTTAAACTAAACATTAAAAACGTTATATACCGTATTATTTCTGCTGTCTGCAGCATGTTCGTGTTCACGCTACATACGATGCATTCATGGCTTGTTTCCTAACTTGCGGTGCGCTCATCTATCTGTACGTTGAGCCACGGTAGATTTCAGCCAAACGTAAATCGCGTCCTGATGTTTATGTGCAGGTGTGTAACTAACTCCATCCAGGTCTGGACCGGAGGATCTGATGCTGAAGCGGGGAGATAACACAGAAACCTCTGAACTACCAGGCTGAAATTAAGATGTCAAGTTTAACCCTCAGTTAAAGCTGGCGTTCATGTGAACCACCTCATGTCAGACAACAGATGATATCTCCCTTTTCCCCCCCAACTTCCTGCCAAACAGATCTTTTTCTTTGCGTATGAAACCTCTGAGACAAAACTCATCGCATCGATTTCTGTCCCCCCCCCATCTCACATATTCATATTGCAAGCTTTTCTTTGAGCTCTGAGGATCTACACCTTCATACTTGAGGTGACGTGTCGCGAGCACGGTGCGTCAGACTGAGGACCCTCCGACGAAGGACGCCGACTTTAAACCGACTGAATAACGTAGTTACGTATTCTCATCGCTCTGTTCTCGTCCGACACGATTCCTCCCGATGAAACGGCGTCACCACCATCCGGCTCCGCTGACAGAGAAGGAAATGAAAATGACATTTAAGAGAGAAACCAGAATGTTTTCACCCTCAGCGGTGGTCACCCTACTTGTTTCTTGCACTGGGACTTTTTTTTTTTTTTTAAATATATAAAAAAAAACAGAATAAATAAAGCGAGCCACTCTGTTGAAAGAGGGGAACTGTGCCTGTGCCTTACGTCAATGCACTTGTGGCAAGAAGAAGCACATCACACAGACTTTCTTTGGCATCAGCGAGTAACATGATCTGATTTGTTTCCCTCCTCCAACACATGAATCTTCCCTTCTGTACGAATGCAAAGACCTCCAGCCACGACTGTCTGTAGATGTCAACACCTGACTGTAGGAAAGGATGTGTCCCTTTTTATTTTACTGCTTTAACTTCTTGTTTTTCATGATTAAATAATCTGTGTTTAAAAATGTCTGATTTTAAACCACTTGGCCTGAATATTTCTTGTCTTCTGTGTGTTAAACGCTACGAGATCTTTGTGCGATTTTAATAATGGTAAAAAAAAAAAGATTTTCCACTATAAATTTAGCAGAAAAACAACTAACACGACATTTTTTTCCAGAAATGTCTTTGCTGTCCTGCGACAGCCGAGCTGGAGTTCCACCGGAAGCTGTCCGGCTTTCCTGGGATGCAGAAAGCTTCCTAAAGGCTGCAAGTTAGGTTTCAGGTTTCAGTCTTGTCTGGAGATGCTGGTGCACCAGATTTATTTTCTTCTTGCGATGGCAATGATTTTTTTATCTGATCCGATGCCGAGAAAATTTCAAATTTCAAGCCGATATCGACGATGCATTCTCACGTAGTTACTTCAGATTTAGCCCGAATGTCTACAGGCCCGTTTCCACCGTGCTACGGCCTCTGCAGCTAATCGCAGTTTCACTCAACGGTTCCGCCTCATCGCGCCTCTCGGCTAAATCCTTGGGTTGGGTCTATTTTTGACAAAGTACGCATCCAGAATGAAAATTAAAGGAATTAAATTGAGTCGAACGCGTCAAGCGAAGCAGTTCAGAAAGGACCAGACAGGAAACAGAACTATGTAGCCTAAACATTACGTCTTTGCAAGATACAACAAAGTGATTAATTACGAGAAACACAATTAAACCTGTGGACAAAATGAACCATTTGGCTGGAGGGATGTAAAAGACCACGAGATGAACCTCAGACAGGCAGAGTGACCTGTTGTTTACATGCAGTCTCTTTATCCGAGGTTAAGGCCCAATCTCAATTCCCTCCCTTAGCCCTAACCCCTTAGCCCTTCCCCTCAGCCCTTAGCCCTTCCTTTCAGCCCTTAGCCCTTTCCTTCAGCCCTTTCCCTCAGCCCTTCCCCTCAGCCCTTAGCCCTTTCCCTCCGCCATTAGCCCTTTCCCTCAGCCATTAGCCCTTCCCCTCAGCCCTTAGCCCTTTCCCTCAGCCATTAGCCCTTCCCCTCAGCCCTTAGCCCTTCCCCTCAGCCCTTAGCCCTTCCCCTCAGCCCTTAGCCCTTCCCCTCAGCCCTTAGCCCTTCCCCT
>JAOXYM010000016.1:19120246-19131261 GCA_028567055.1 Leptatherina wallacei | reverse complement strand
TGACTTAGAACATTGTAAGAGACTATTCCAAGGACTTATAAAAGGGATTTTTGCATAATATGTCTCCTTTAAGAAAAATAGACAATCATTCTATGTATTGAGCTTTGAAATATTGACACAATGTAAAAGAAAGCTAAACGAATAGATTCATATTTGTAGACAATAAAGCAGGATACAGTATAAACCTTACTCCTACTTAGCCGTAGACTAAATATTTTTATGTGAATTATAAATATCAAGGTAGTACAGTCTGATATTATCATAGTTGCACAAAACAGCACACTCACCTCATACACTCACCACTTTATTAGGTCCACCCGTAATTGATTCCTACAAATATCTTATCGACCAATCAAATGGCAGCAACTAAATGCATTTAGTCATGTAGACATGATCAAGATGACTTCCTGAGGTTAAAACTGAGCATCAGAATGAGGAATAAAGAGGATTTAAGTGACTTTGAACGTGGCATGGTTTCAGTCTGAGTATTTCAGAAATGGCTGATCTACTGGGATTTTCACACACAACCATCTCTAGGGTTTACAGGGAAGGTCAGAGGAGAATGGGCAGACTGGTTGGAAATGATAAAAAAGACAACAGTAAGCCAAATAACCACAACCAAGGTATTAAAAATACCATCTCTGAACACACATGTCCAACCTTGAAGCAGCTACAGCAGCAGAAGACTGGCAAGCCGTTTGAGCATTTATTCCATATCCTTGATGTGCCACTCCTGTCAGCTAAAAACAGGAAACTGAGGCTACAATTCACACAGACTCACCAAAACTGGACAATAGAAGACATAAAAACGTTGCCTGGCCTGATTAATCTTCATTTTGGCTCCACATTCAGATGGTAGGATCAGAATTTAGGTGAAATATCATGAATGCATGGATCCTTCATGCCTCGTATCAATGGTTCAGGCTGCTGGAGGAATATTGGTGTGGGGGATATGGTCTCAGCACACTTTGGGCCCCTTAGTACCAACTGAGCATTGTTTAAACATCACAGCTTACCTGAGTACTGTTGCTGACCATGTCCATCCCTTTATGAGCACAGTGTATCATCTTTGATGGCTACTTCCAGCAGGATAATGTACCATGTCACAAAGCTAATAATCTCCAACTGCTTTCTTGAACATGATGAGTTCACTGTACTCCAATGGTCTGCACAGTCACCAGATCTCAATCCAATATTTCACCTCTGGGATGTGGTGGAACAATAGATTCTCATCATAGATGTGCAGCAACTGTGTGATGCTATCATGTCAATATGGAACAAAATCTCTAAGGAATGTTTCCAAAACCAATGACATGAAGTTTTAAGCGGTTTTAAGCAGTTCTGAAGGCAGGAGTTCCAACCTGGTACTAGCAAGGTGAACCTAAAGTGGCCATTGAGTATATTTTCATCATCAAACCAAATGCATTTTAAAAATGCAGCTATAACAAAGCAAGTGTAGACAAATCCTGCAAATGATTACGGTGACCATCTTTGATAGATATTGCCATTAAGGATCAATGCTTTAGGATTTAAATATATATATATATATATATATATATGAATTGTTGTATCAAAGTAGACTGATATATCGTGCTTCAATCAACAATTAAACGTAGTAGATTGTTTTAAATGCAAGGCTTGTGATGTTTGCATGTTGGAAAGAAAGTTTCTCTCTTATTCAAAGTGTTAATTATGTGTAGGCATACTAATATCTAACTAAACATAAACTGAATGAATGCACAGCTTCTTCAGTATTTGTCCAAGTATTTTTAGATTTTTGACAAACACATTCACTGCAAACTTTTGATACTGGCTTTATTTATAATGCACATAGCTACCCTCCATACTCCATCAGTAAGTCTGAAATAGCACATGTATGGTAAGTCAGAGTTGAATCTTGGGTTTCTATTATATAATTAACCAGACAACCTTAAAAAGCCCTTTCTGTAATGATTCATGGATTTCACAACTTTACTCAAATTCAGCCTTCACATAGTCTTTAAGCAGCATCTTATATTCTGAACACGAAGCCTCAGAAAGAAAGAAAAAGTGAAATTCTATGAAAAATAAGGCATCAGTGCGAGTGCACATGTGCAACTCGGGTTTGGACACGTGTGTGAAGTGTTGTAGTGGTGAAGAGGGGCTTACGTGCCCTTATACCCAGCTACTTTGACCGATGAAAGAAAGGACAAAAATATTAAAATGTAAGAGTAAATGAGAATAAATGCACCACATAAACAAGGTTATTTAGACAGGCAGCTGCGGCTAAAAATCTTTTTCTCCGCAGAATTGTTTTATGACGGAAGGGTATTCAGTGAACAGATCCAGAGGGCGAGACTACCTTATTAGGATCAGTGCTGCGTTCATGTTAATCGGAAACACCTTTATGTTTACAAACTAAAGGACAGGCGATCTAGTCATCAAACTGAAAAGAAACATGAATAGAGTGTCATTTTAAGCCATTCGCTATAAGTCATTCTTAAGAAAAGTAAAAGGGAAATAGAAATGGGAGAAGGGTTGAGGTTTGCAAAATAATACAAGAACTGGAATGAACATCAGTGACAACAGGTCTGATGGAGTGAAGGCTCTTCCACCCCAGACCTCAATGTTATAAGACATTTGCACAGCCCAACATGTACTTTGTGATTGGCTGATTTAGATCATACAACTAATCAATCTAATGTGCTGATGAAGACAAAGGTGCTTTTAAAAAATCTGCTAAAACATTTCTGACAGCATCCACAATGATAACCCACTGGTAATATTATCGTTTCATATTAAATTGCTTTTAAGCATAACGGGTGGCTTAAAAGAAACATGGCCGTCATTCAGATTCAGTGTTTCAGTGGATGCTTCTGGAAGTTATATTTTTGCTCATTGCTGTGCCATAGATACAGTATTCTGAAATATTATAAGTTTTAACACTCATGCATACGGACTATTTTGTCTTTTGTTTCTCCTACGGTGACAATCCAATTTTTCTATATTTAATGTTTATCGATGCTAGGGTTAGCAGCAGCTCGGGTTATCCAAAATAAACAATCGCTTACTGCATTTGAATGCGCCTGATTAAAGAGAGAGAGAAAAGACTTTACCACTTCTGAAAGTGCAGATTTAAAGAGCAGTACTTGAAAGCAACATTGCGACCTGACCCCAAAGCGCGCTCCCTACGTTTACGTGGCTACTCCCCCTCCACACTGTACGTGCGCGCACCCCTTCATCGCGTGGTGGGGATCATCCATATTGCTGTTAGTGGTGGGGATAAGGTTGTAATCCTGAGAGGCCTTCAGACACGTTTCTTTATTTTTTCCACATGTTTAAACTCTGCGCTGACTGCTCCGCGTCTTGGGCTGAAGCTGTTTTGGTCTAGGAGCGACAGAGCAGCGGCAGACCCCGCGGAACAACTTCACATTTCCCTGAAATTGAAGGCGAATTTGGGCCGGTGGGAGGACTGGTTATCCTGAGGGGGGGAAGAAAGACGGTGGTGGGAAATGGCCACTCAGGTGGAGGCTCTCCTGCCAGGCAACCCGCTTGCCAAAGCGGAGGAACACAGTAAAGTGATCCGAGGTGAGCCGGAGGAGGAGGAGAGCGGCCGGGGCGACGGGGCCAAGAGGCAGACGGGTGTCGCCGACAGTAGCCCCGGACAGGGAGGGACCACCGGCACCGAGGAGCAGACCTCCAAACGAGCGACAGAGCAGAGCAAAGACGACTGTGACAGCGAAGACAAGCTAAACGAGGAGGGTGTTAAAGGCAGCGGCAGGAAGGAGTTTACTGAAGCTCCCCCGCCCAAGGTGAACCCGTGGACTAGGAAAATGAATGCGGTGACCGTGGTCAGCGTGAATGGACAAGCACACATCGGTCTGTACCCTCCCTACATGTTGATCTACTGGCTGTCAGTGTCGTGTTGGTGTCTGTCCGTCCAGGGTTTGGTCACACGGGAGTGGGAAGTTCCTTTTTTCATGCGAAATCAGAATTAATTTAAAAAAGAAAATACTCATAACTAAAACAAGCTCTATCCGTGGTCATCCTCTTGTTGCTCCCTGTTGGCTGGTTATATTTGGAGTTTAAACCCCCTCCTCACAGTGAAGGCTTTTCTAGGGGTTCATGGCTGGCTGGCTGCACAAGTGGTTGGACCATTTAAAGAAGTTTAAATACTCCAACATGGCCAGTTTAGGCTCACAGCACACAAAAGTTGCTTATTTACTTAAAGATTGGCTTATCGTGTTGTTTGGCTTTCCGCTTTATGCGGAGTGTGGAATTTAGCTCTCAAACAAGAATATGCGATGTGCAATGGTGTAAAGAGTTGCTCTGCTTGTGTCTTCACCCTGGACAAACTGCATAGCTCAAGTTTTGATCTCAATGCATGCATTGATTTGGCATTTCTAGGGGAGAGTATGTTCAATTTAGCGATGTCATCATGCATGCTGGTGTTGCACTGTAAACAGCTTTTGTGTCTTAATGATCAGCCTGCTTCATCACCATATTCTACCTCATGTGTCTCGTCCCTTGACGCCACCCAGTCAGTTCTTAGCAAGCACACACTCCCTGTGCTTGCCAAATATTTAAACCTGCATTTACTCCTGTTTACATGTTTGCTTTTGGGGCATGGGAGCAAAAAACTGGGGGCATGCAACAACACCAGACATTAAAGACATCCGCCCTTGTCTCGTATTGCATCAGTTAACAGAAAACTGAGCGTGGCTGGTTGTGTAGCAACTTAGCCAGCTAACAATAGCACACAGACTCCCCTTCGGCCTAGTACGTCGCCAAGCCCTCCCCATTCAGCTGTTAGCTTAGCTTTAGCGTGGCTTCTTTCCACTTTCAGCAACAGTGTGTAAAACATGCCAGCTTCTACGTCTTTCTAGGATTACTTCCAGACACCGAAACACGACCCAGTGTGAATCATATGCTCGTTTAATGGCTAAAAATGAGCAGGTTTGTTATGAGACATCACGTGTTCACTCCACGTGTTCCCCGAGAGAAAGGCATGGCTGCTGTTGCCTAGCATGCTAGTTAGCTGTCTGACTGAGCTGGTACAGACATTTCATACCAATTCGGGGTGTCCACTGTGAGACACCCTGACTGTTTTGTGATTAATCTGGCGGTTGTCATGTCGTGTATGTGATGTCAGGGCAAAACCAGTCCCTTCTTACTTGTTCACTGTTAGAAATTGGTAGCATTGAAGCTAGCAAGCGGACTCGTCCAATGCCTTTGCGTGATCCAGCACTTATCAATACCACAAATGAACATTTTGATTAATCGTTTGTTTACACAGTGGCGTCATGTCACGGTCAGGAATGTTCGTTGATATTTAAGTATTTTTAATGGGTTGTCTGGAGCGATTTTTATAATGTACAGCCACCTGCAGCATGTCAAGACAACGTGGGTTTAATTTCTCTCAGCCACGAATTATTTTCTTGATTCTGGTTTCTCTGCAGTCAGTCAGGTCATCTTGGTTACAGCTGTGACCTCTCAGCTGTCTGGTTCGTCTTTTTGTGTGCCAGCTAGTATGTTTGCTGTGTTGAATAATGTGTAACTATTGTAAACTTTAGGGTACAGCTTGTACCAATGATGTGGATGATTGTGCTCCAAAAGCTGTCACATTAAGTGGCAGTTAGCCAGGCAGCAGTGGCCCCTTGTTTTTGTTGCATTTGAAGAACTAAGTACTTGGGTTTATCTAAATTTTTATAGAAAACTGTGTTTTGTTAGATTTGTTTCTATTTACTCAAGGATATGGATATTTATGGGAATAACTTGTAGAAACATGGAGGTATAAAACTGCAGTTTTTCCCACTCAGAAAAAAAAGCAAAGTAAAGACCTACCAGTGGTTTGGTTGGTGACCAGTCTATTAGTTTTAAATGTTGATTAACTTAAACCCATAGGCGTTTGGGTTGGTTGACATTTTGCAGTGCAACATGGACTGAAACATCGCAGCCACACCTCTGCCAACATGACATGGGCGTGGAAGTCCTCCACAGACGTTTTGATTAGTTTGGGCCCACCGGATAAGTGTACATTTGGGGAGCAGGCACAACAGTGCTGCCTTTCTTCCACACCATGCAGTGCGCCGCACGACATCCAGGATGTTTACAGATTTGTCCACCAATAACTTGTATGCGAAACGTTGTTTGAACACTAACTATTCGTTGCAGATGTTGTCCAGTTGATTACAAGCTGCGACCAGTTTTCATCAAAACGACTTGTCTTTTTTTAGCTCAAGCAGCCCCGTGCAGCAGTCCGAGACCAGTGTGCAAGGACTGTCCAGCAACTGCAGCATTTTAACTGCGATACACAGTTTTAGTGCACTGTCGACTGTTACAGCAGTGATGATTTTTACTGCATTTAAAGTCGTTTAAAAAAAACGAAAATTTTTTCAATTATTATTGAAAAAGTCATCGCCCTAAAATATTTATCAAGGCCTGCTTTTGATTTAAATCAAGAAGCTGAGTAAATATGGTGCAGTAGTCTGTAATGAGTTGTGTTCTCTGTCTGGCCATGGACAAGATCCTGGACTCGTCTTAGATATAAGTGCAGGCTGAACGCATGTCCACAGATCAGTTTGTTACCACCTGTCAGACAGTTTGTAGCACAAGAGTTCACCAAGCAGTGCATTTAGCACCTGGCTCAGGACTGCCCCTCCACACTGGGTTTACAGGGATTTCAGGTGGCTGAACTTTCACTTCAGATGTAGGAGAAGTTTGACTGGTAGTTGGCTGACACCAGTAAAAAAAAAACACACACACGCACACAAAATGACAGTGTGAAGGCGTAATAGAATGCTCTCATGAATGGTTAAAGTAGAGTTATCACCTACACACTACTTTCCATATCTAAGATTGATCATCATTTAATTGTCAACATTGAACAGCTTAATGGTGAGAGATGAAGCAGCAGGGAAGGCATCGCACCACTCCGTTGTTGGAAAAGGGGGAGCTGAGCCAAATGACGAAGCTTTCAGTCCACTACTCCATTTTTGTTCCGTCTATGGTAGTGACTGGAGGAGTTAGCAGATCCAGGAGGAGATCAGAGTTGAGCTGTTGCTGCTCTGCATCCTAAGGAGTCAGCTAAGCTAGTTCAGACATTTGATGAGGATGTCTCCTGGTCACCTCCCTTTTGGACACTTTTTGCACACATCCAACTGTGACCTTGGGGCAGAGTCAGAAATTGCTCATTCTGGTCTGGGATTACATACAAGGAGCTGGAGAGTGGGACGTCTCTATTTTTCCTCCTGGACCTGTTGCCTCGGTGTTGGATAAGCTGAGGAAAATAGACGGAGGGCGTGAGAGCCCAAAAAAATCCACCCCTGGCCAGATGGGCTCAAGCTCTGGTTTTCCACACAGAGCTCAGAGAAGCAGGGATTTATTGTTGGAAATGATTTGAGACATTAAATTCTAATTAAACATAAAGGTCTTGCAGCATTTTGTCCAGGCATGACGGGACCAGGTGATGTTTAAGCAACATGCTGCTCAGGCTCAGAGAAGCCCCGCCTTTGTTTGACTGCTGATATTTGTGAGA
The DNA here is from genome assembly GCA_028567055.1 of Leptatherina wallacei. NCBI lineage: Eukaryota > Metazoa > Chordata > Actinopteri > Atheriniformes > Atherinidae > Leptatherina > Leptatherina wallacei. The sequence goes on along the minus strand of JAOXYM010000016.1, from coordinate 19,123,745 downwards.
GATGTGATCACTTGGACATAGCTTTTTTTAGCAGATCACAAGAAGATTGTGCTTCTTTTCCTTTGTGTGTTTTGTCAAATTGAGTTTCCAGACACTTTGATGAGCTGATTTCCGGTCAGTTTATGTGAATAGGTTCATCTGACCTCATTGCAATATTAATTTATGACCACGCGGCAAATTAATGTCAGAAATTGAGGTAGGATGACATTTAGCCTCAGTGACAGCGGTGCAGTCATGCAGAATGTTTGATACGCTTCATAACCTACAGCTTTGTGGGTTAATATGTTTTGTAGGTTTTCCTGAATAATGCAGACCAGGACACTAAGACCGTTCATCAGCTGATTCTCACAGCAGTTTGACTGGTCGCAAAATTCAATTGGTTACAAACAGGGTCTTACTGAGTGAAATATGTTACAATTGATCTCTGTCCAGAGCACAAAATTAACTCTAACTGCAGGCAAAATGCAGCCACTTTGGCTAAGCCTGTTAGCTTCCTGTCCTGCTGTGGCACCTGCTGCTGCTAACGGACAGAAAGCAATGTTTTAGGCAGAAAATAGACCCACATCCAAAAAATTTTATGAGGAGCAGTGTGTGATGCTACAGACACCGGTGAGAAAAACAAAATTAATTCTAGTTTGATGTCTCCATAAATGCCAAGACGTCTGATGTTTTTCATTATGTTAATGCATCTTTCGCTGTTTTGACCTGTGTCCCAGTTCCTTCAGAGAGGAGGTTGATAAAAAATTCATGGTGCATTTCAGGGATTTGAGGGTGACTCAGACTGATTGATTACCAGGTGATGGTGAAAAATGAGAGGATGCAAAAGTGGATGTAAAGCAGCCATCATATGTTGAACTCCTGGTGATCTGGAGAGTGTGCATAGCTGCAAACCTTTACAAGATAGACAGCAAAATGACTCTTTAATTACTTCATTTAATTAAGTAATTTGATTAATTACATTAAAATGAGTCGGCTGGGTCAGAACTGGTTTTCATACATTCAGCTTTGAGACTTGAAGCTGACATGGACTTGCATCTGAGGGATGCTGCCAAATTAAAGACCAGACTAATTCAAACACTTTAACGTTTTTAGTTTTATTCAGCCAAACTCCAGCACTTCTGTGTTACTGTGGATTATTATATTAAGTACTACTGTGGATAGAAAAGAAAAACATATTTTACTAAAGTTCAGTGACGTTTCAGTCTTCATATGTGTGTGCAACATGGTGACTTGTGTGTACATTTGCAAAAATGTCTTTGTGACCTCTTCAGGCTTTTTGTTTCCAATGAGTGGATTTAACCCAATACACAGTAGCAATTGGAAGTTTGTAATTTGTGTCAACAATATATGAGAGAAGCTGTCCAGTGTGACCTGACTTGAGTCTTTTGTTGCTTTGATGTGTTTCCTATGTTTGTTTGCAGATTTGTTTAGGCAGACATAAGGTGAGCTGTCTCTTGGTGTGGATATTCAGGATTTATCCCTTTTTGTAGATGTTTGTAATGCTGACTGAGTGTGTGTTTATGCAACATTAGAGGTGTTGCCCCTGTGCTGCGTTTTGTAATGATGTTAGCAGGCTGACATGATGCATGAGCACGCCGCTAAGCACAGCTATTCATGGTCTTAAAAAACATCTTTGGTAACTCAAAGGTTCTTTTACCAAGGGAAAACTCCAGACTACAGCCTGAGTCATTCTGGTTTGGAGCTGATATTTCTGCTCTACATCATTTCAACCTTTTGTGAGGTAGATGTGAGCTTATCAGCTACAGTTTGATGGCTTCTCCTCTGGGGGCAGCAGTCAGTGTTTCGAGGCTTCTGACGAAGCTAGCAGATATTCAGGTTAACGGATATCTGGGCTTTAACTGGAGATGCATTTAAAAAAAATCAAAAGTATTAAGTGCTACATCATCATCTGACATGAACCAAGTGTTTCGAAATGTCATTTCAACCAAGGCATCCGACCTTTAATGGTCTCCACACAAAAATGCATTTTCTAGTTCGTGCATCCAGTTTTTGGTAGATTTTTAACTCTTTTTCAGCCTTAGTTATGTTTTCTTTTCTTGAAGACTTGCAGCCATTGTGTCAAAGTCGTTTCCTCAATCAGAGTTAAAAGTGACTTGAAGTTCTGCCAAATGAATAAATGTCTAAATATGTTTGACTTCATCCATTAGCTTTCCTTTTTAGCTTGAGGAAAAACCTTAAATTACTCATGCCGGTGGTGCAGAACATGATGAAAATATTGGAGAGTGCTCCATGAAAGCCACTTTCCCTGCTCACATTACTTCGGATGGTTTTAATGAAAATTGAAAATAAAAATGATGGGATTTGAGCTGGTTGGCCATCCAGCTGGACATCTTTCTGCAGTTCACAGAAACACAGAGATGCTGTTGTTGAAAAGTTGCATGTGTGCCTGTGCTCTTCTGTCCCAGTCTGTGTTTGGATCTCCTTGCTACCTGTCATCGGGCATTTCAGTGCTGTTTGCAGTCTCGTTTTATAAGGTGTGGAGATCCAGCGAAGGTCATGATCCTGCATTGAGCGTGGAAGCAGGAGTGGGTGAAGTGGGACTTGAGCTTGAAAATGGCTGTAAATGTGTTGATGTGAGCTCAGCTGATCTGTAAAAATGTGGTTGTTTCTTAATGTTTTGAGGTGAAAGTGAACATTGAGAGCCATATCTGAAAAGTCTTGATTGATTCTATCAAAGACACTCGATTCTACTCTGAGGTTGAATATTGCATCATAATCTGAAATCTATCCTGAGTTGCAATTCTGGACTTTTTTGTGAAATTTTGTTAGAGCAAGCAGCAGACCACCACTCTAACTAGAACTTTATAATAGTAAAAAAATGAAAATTTGAATTTCATTTTGAGTTTTTAGTCAGAAATTATACAAAAAAGTTGAAGATACCATCATGTCTGCTGGAAACTTCAGTTTTCTGGTGATAACTTAATCAAAATTATGTACCAATAATGAAAATAGCTTGGTTTTTACACTGTGGATTTCTATAAAATCTATTTATAACACAACTAAAAGCATGGTTAAAACTGAATTATATGACCAGTTTACTTCATAAATTACCTAGATGTGTAAATATGCCACATATAAGAAGCTAAACGTCACAAAAACCACAGCTGTACAGTTGCAAAGGGGGGCATATTTGTGTTAAAGAAGCTCTGTGGGACGTCTTTGTCCTTACTAAACCTGCAGCACACAAATGAAGGGCTGGGCGATTCACATGCAAATCAAGATGGTGAGCTTTTGCTTTTGGATTTTGTGTGTGTGTGTGTTAACATTTGTATACGTTTTGGGACACAGAGCAACACAGGATTTAACGTTTAGATTTTTACTGTGCGTGGGTAATAAAAAAAGTAACTAAACTAAAGCCGACTGGTATTAACAATAGAAATACTGAGACTGTAGTCGTTGTTGTTATTATTAGGGGTCCAAGCCGCCGAGTGTGCAGGACCCGTGTTGCAAGCTGCAACGCGGTTCCCAGCACTCAGCG
>JAOXYM010000016.1:19093336-19103945 GCA_028567055.1 Leptatherina wallacei | reverse complement strand
TGATACTTGCTGGGATAGGCTCCAGCCCACCCGCGACCCTGTGTGGATTAAGCGGTACAGAAGATGGATGGATGGATGGATGGATGGATGGATGGACTATAACATGAAATTTAATTTAAACAAATTTTGATATTTATGTAAAAAATAGTAGTTCAGTCACAGGTCTGTCTGACAGCACAGGATTTTGTACAAATCTGTCAGAAAGAGCACCTGTGGCCAGAATATGTAGAAATTTCTATTTACATAAATATTAAACCTTGCTTAAATGAAAATTCATGTAGATTTAGGATTTCATTTGAGTTATTTAGACATTTAGAAACTGTCTTGGCCAAGCATTAATGTAGGCTATACAAAATACCACAAAGATTCACTACAGATTTGAACTGAAGGTAGAATAAAAAAAACCCATTTCTGTGAGGTGCAGAGTCAACTTGGCACCAGACTATGTCATTAGACAGCTACATTATGTTGTTATTGAATAAATAGTTTATTCATATAATTTTTAAGTTGTGATAGTGTTCTTTTTTGGGGGAGGTGGAGGGGTGCTGGGAAAGGCCATCCCCCAAAGTTTAAAAAAATCCTGGAGGAAACCCTGTTCATGTGCTGGCCATATATTGTGAGGTCGTGTTTTGCTTTGTTCTGGTTGGTTGAGATAAAGTGTTCACTTACCTGGTCACGTTACAAATTGGATCAAAAAATTACAGTTTTTAATTTTACCTTAAAGTAAAATGCCACAGCTGTTCATCAGTCAAGGAGGTAAGTAGCCAAAGAAGGTCTGATGTTTCACCCAGAGCTTGAAGGCTGCAGGTAGATACGACCAGTAATAGAGGTGCTGATTAAAATGCAGACAACTACCAAACATCCTATTCTGTCATATTTTTTTGTTTTTAGATATTGAATGAGTTATTTCCCAGATTTCCACAGGCTGCTGTTGCCACACGTTTTGCCAGATGTGTATTCCATGTTTGCAGAGCCGGGTGTAATGTTGACTATCTTGATATTCCCACAGAGTCGAGTGGTCCTGCCAAGGTGGTGAGAGCGGGGAACCCACCCAAAGCCAGACGTGGAGGAAAGGTAATATTTTCTCTCTGTCTCTACATCTAAACCCCATTAATGCTCTCATCTAGGCTACAATACCAGTGCCTGGTCTTTTGTGGGAGTGTTTTTTGTTTGTTTCCTTTTGAACCAATTGATTTATTTTTGAAAGTTGAAGAAAATTAAGTGGAAATGGTAACAAAGAGATCTCTCAAATTATTTAACATCACTCAGGATGTTTATAACAGAAGTAGCTGAGAGCTTTTCTGCCTGTAGTTTCATATTACCACCTCACTGTTCCTCATGCACATCACTGATGTGTTTGAAAGGGAGCTTTAGGTATGTGTTCAGCTTCTCCAACATCGCTGTAACAGCTTTGTAAACGGGGATGGCAGGGGAGTCCCAGGTTCCCAAATGCTATTTTCAAGCAGTCCAATCATGGAAGAGCAAGTGTGCCAAAGAATACAAAATTAGTTATTCAGAATAAGTTAGCTGGATGAAGCTAAAGGGGCCTAAGCAATGCTGTTTACCATGTTGGAAAAGAAAAAGGGCCAGATGTGTAAAACTGTTAGTTTCATAACTTAAGATGTGAGTACCTACACAGGTAGAGAGATGTGTGTTCTCTGCCAGATTTATAAAGCAGTGCATATGTATGCTTCTTTGAAACGTTCCATATGAAGTATTCACACATGCATCAGCAAAGTTTCCAATCCTGTTTTAACTGAATGGGTGGAAATACTCCTAATCACTGCTTTGCATATAGAAACATGGTTTCCACCACAACTAAACAGACATGATGGTGAATGCAATAGCAAAAAAAAAAACTTAAATTCTCAGATTACAGCAGAAAAAGTAAGAAGCACATGAGGTCAACAGAGCATTGGCCTTCCTAGCTGGAGATGAATCATCCGTGATGCAACTGCTTTGTCATTGGTTGAAATGATGTAATTGATGTCATTAGCCTGGTAACATACTAACCTGAGCCATATTTTAAAGTTTTATAAACGGTGATGAATGGTGAATTAGCAGTGTTAAGAGTAGGGACAGACTGATACCACAGTTTGGCCAAAATATGACCAGTTACGCTATAAAGCTAATGAAATGTAGAGTGATGGGTTAAATATACTAGGGTTGTTTAACAAAAGAGTCCTGTAAACATCTGTTTAAAGTCAGGTATGTAATGACAGATCGTTGTGTTAGCATCTAAAGTCCAAAGCAGATCGCAGAGGAATGGAGCGATTGGGAAATTCCACCTTTTATTGGGCTGATGTGAATCACCATCTTAACTCGTCTACATCTAGACTGCTGGTCATTATGTGACTTCAGCCTTCTGATATGAGGAAAAAAAGATGAAGGTATGCTGTCCTTTAAGGGACTTCCCCAGTCCCCATAACTATCAGAGAGAAGTTAAAACTAAGTCTGGATCGCCCACAAAGTGCCAGCAAAAGAGCAAATTCTTATGCTATTCTTGAATAGTTCTATAAATGTGTGTTAATTATTTACAAAGCTGAATTCTCAAGGAGGCAAAAGCAAATATTTTCATGTATGCAGCTAATGGACCAAATCCCTTTTCATTTATATATTGAGTTTTCTGTAATCATGGCACTTAAACCCAGGAGCTGATGAAATGAAATATCTTCATTAGACAGCCCAGGTAAGGCACAGCCTATCAGAAGGCTGATATTTATCTGTCATGCCCTGAGCAGTTAGTTGCCACCTCCCTTCACACTTCCTGGAATGTGCACATGTTTTCTGTGAGCTAATGGGAATGCAGATAAAGCAGGCCAAGTCTTCCTCGAAGCGCTTCAGTCACAGCTTTCTGCTTTTGATGGCAGAGACAGCTGGTAACCACACCTTGACCTCAAATGTTTATGGTGTCAAAGAAACAAAACATACATGAACAAACTACTCTGTGCTAAAGAAAGATTAATTGATGACTACTCACAAAGCAATGACGTGAAATTCTTCAAAGCACATGATGTGATGGCTCTATGAATGTGCTCCGCTATGACAGCATATTTTCATCAATAGTCCAAACTGTACCACAGATTCTATTTTCAGATAGAACGTTTGTTTTGCTCAATCCCGCTGTATTGATGATATTTTGTAAAGCTCTGAAACCTCTGCTCTATTTTCCCCATGAACGATGTTTTTCCTTTGCTGCTCAGGTTGGAGATTTCGGGGACACCAACAGCTGGCCGACACCAGGCGAGATCGCAACTAAAGACATGCAGGTAAGTGTCTCAGGCTGATAGATGTGAAGAAACAATCCTGAGACGATGCTGGAGTCTATTAGGGTGGAGGCAGCCTGATCTCAATATGTGCTCAACATACGTAGTCTAACTGAGGAAATCAGCTTTATTTCATAATCCATAATCAGACTTGTATTTTTTTTCTCTACACTTTTTGAGATGGTTTAGCTGTATTAGCTGCAAGAGGCCTGTATTTTTTGTTTTGTAAAATCATTTTAACCTAAAATGGTTGCATTCGGTTTCTACAGTCTTTTTAATTAGTAGAAAGATAGATTTCTGGTAGTGGTTTGTGGACCAAATAAAGATACAGATTAGCTTAACCCATGAAACAAACAAGCAAGCAGCTCCTTGATTTTTAATCTAAACTCTATTGTGTGCATAAAGTTGAACTGGAAGGAGCTAAAACTCACAAATATAGTGTCAGCAACTGTTATAAATTAAGGTCAGCTGATCTGCCATCTTACAAACAAAGCTCAAGTCATATAAAAAGTGCTGGAATGTTTTTAAAGATGAGAAAAAAGGGGAATTTGGTGCCTTCGTACAGTAATTAGATTAATCAAGAAAAGTTGCGGTTATTTGTTGTCAGGAGGGAAAAAGTCCTCCATAATGACAGCAATCAGGTGGAGGCAGAAATGATTATCTCCATTACCCTGGTAAATAGTCGCATACTTGGACAAAAGATTTCAGAAGCTCGCTTACACCATGACAGAGATAAACAGATGTGGGGTGTTCACCAAAAGAGTTTCTCAGTAGTTTCAAGCTACAAATAGTGTTGACCAACCAATAAGAATGAGCAGCCCAGCTCATCGCACTACTCTGAACTGCTGTGGGTGAGTGTAGTTTTCTACAATAGGCATTTTAGTGCTTGTGGCTGTAATTACACAGCAGCTAAACTGCACGTCCAGACAGAGCAGTCTGTCGTTCCTGGCCTGACGTTGTCCCCTGGATTGCATGTTTGGTTCTTACTTTATTTTTACTAGTGTGGGTTAGTTCAGCCTCAAGACCATACTGTTAGATCTCAAACTGTGTGGAGACAAAACAATGACCCCGAGGTCTAAGTGGGAAAATGTCACAATGCTGAAATAAATCATATTTAAATGTTAAGTTAGTCATTTGGAAAAGAAATTCAGAAGATCTCGTTTTAGACCTGATGATTTAAATGACCATCATGTCTTGAAACTGGTTTTAGAGCCACGGTGGCCGCTTAACATGAAAATGTTTTAAAAAACAAGCTACATTACAATCCCTTACAGGTTAACTGTTTAGACAGAAGAATTTAAGTTTTAAATGCAGTTATTGTAAATAATTGACTAACTTCTTATATCTTGTGACCCGGTCGGTTAAAAAAAAAAAAGAACAACTTCATGATTGAGAATGAATGAGACACATAAGGAAGATTATGTTCTCTAGTTTTTCTCAACGGGTATGAAAATGAAAATAAGCTGTGATCATTTGCTGTAGCATGTGATAGATAGTGGTAGGAAGTATTAGCGTATTGGCTAGTAATAGCTAGTGTTAGCAAAAGGTAGCTACTCTCAGTAAGTGGTAGCAGTCTTAGCCTGCAGTGGCAAGTGGTAGTAAATTTTAACTAGTGTTAACAGGTGTTAGCTAGTGTTGATAATTAGCAGTTAGTGGTGGATAGTAGTAGCTACTAGTGTTAGCAAGTGGTTGCTGCTAGTGTTAGGAAGTGGAAGCAACTAGTATTAGAAGTGGTAGCTTCTAGTGTGAGCAAGTAGTAGTTAGTGGTAGCTACTAGTGTTAGAAGTGGTAGTTACTAGTGTTAGCAAGTGGCTGCTGCTAGTGTTAGCAAGTGGCTGCCTCTAGTGTTAGCAAGTGGTAGCAACTAGTGGTAGAAGTGGTAGCTACTAGTGTTAGCAAGTGGTTGCTGCTAGTGTTAAAGAAGTGGAAGCTACTATTATTAGAAGTGGTAGCTTCTAGTGTGAGCAAGTGGTAGCAAGTGGTAGCTACTAGTGTTAGCAAGTGGTAGCAACTAGTGGTAGAAGTGGTAGCTACTAGTGTTAGCAAGTGGTTGCTGCTAGTGTTAAAGAAGTGGAAGCTACTATTATTAGAAGTGGTAGCTTCTAGTGTGAGCAAGTGTTAGCAAGTGGTAGCTACTAGTGTTAGCAAGTGGTAGCTACTAGTGTTAGAAGTGGTAGCAACTAGTGTTAGCAAGTGGTAGCAACTAGTGTTAGTAGTGGTAGCTACTAGTGTTAGCAAGTGGTAGCTACCAGTCTTAGAAGTGGTAGCTACTAGTGTTAGCAAGTGGCTGCTGCTAGTGTTGGCAAGTGGCTGCTGCTAGTGTTTGCAAGTGGTAGCTACTAGTGTTAGCAAGCAGTAGCTACTAGTGTTAGCAAGTGGTAGCTGCCATGGACATATATACGTAGAAGCTGCATTGGTCTCGGCCTCGTACGTCAATAGCGCCGCCATATTGTTCCTGGCAAGTTCTCAAATTTGATGAAGAGGAATGATGCCTGAATCCTGGGCAGCTTGGGGCTGTACAAATCGTAACACTGTTTTAGTACGATCTCAAGGAAAGACTTTTCACAAGTCAGAATGAAAAACTTTGAATCGTTTTCACATTCCTTTGACACCTAGTCCGACTAGCTAAAGCTAGCGGTGGCTACCATAGATGCATTGATAGGCTACTTTAAAATGTTGGGAGTCTGACCTAATCGGCCTGGACTACGAAGCTGGATTTTCTCTTATCAGGTTGACTTCGGGTTTGACCCGGGGTTGTCCGTACTATGACGCTGGATCACTTGTGTTACCCCAGTAAAAAGAGAGAGGCTGAACAGTTAACTTGCCCCGGGGCACAAGTTCTGGATCAGAGATCAATGATTACAAAGCGTCCTCTCCTGACTAGGGTTGTCACGATACCAAATTTCTGTTTCGATACAGATACCATTTTGCATTTTGATACTTTTTGTGAAAGGTAGAACAGTAGCCAGTAGCACTAGACTTTGGTAATTGGGGGAGGGAGGGGGTACAGTATTTTAATTAACATGCCATTACTTTATTTTATTCATTCTCATTGTTCAAAAGGTTTGCATTTTGAAACTATACATGAAACATTATATTGATATAAAAAGAAAAATAAATTTGATATCTAATCTGTAATAAATTAATAAAATATTGTAGGCTGAAATTATTTAAAAAAAATATTTTCAATATATTTCATTCATATGATGCTTTGCCTTAATGGTTTATAATATATTTGAAACATTAAATGGCCAATAGCGTAATGTCTCTGTTTAAGATCATGTTTGTGTGGCTTCACTATAACATCAGTCAGTTCATTTCTGTAGACCAATTTAAACTCATTTAAATGTATTAAGAAGGCAAAATAACGTTAAAAAATATTTTTTAATGCATTTATTAATCATGGACATGTCTTAGCTCTGACGACACTCAGCGTTGTTTAGCTCTGTGTATGTAGGCTACTGTAGGTTTGCTAATGGGCTGGAAGAGGGTTTGTGCTTTTTTCTTTGACATAACAGTGCAGTTAACTGGTGAACAACATTATCAGCTGTCGTTCCTGACTAAAGTCACGGAAAAGTCCGCATGATTGTCCTTTAAATGTCTGGACAAGTTTAAAGTGTCTCCTCGTTTTGCAACACGCACTGTAGCAGCGCTAGCTCAACTTTGTCCTCTGGTTTGAACCCAAAATATTTCCAGAACGTACTTCGAGCTCCACTTTGTCCACAAGTAGGCTGCGGGGTTTTCTGTTGCTGCCTTTTTCTCCCGGTCTGTCTGTTTGCAATACGACTTGTCATTTTCCTCCTCCTCAGTGAGAGGAGCCAGCGTTACAGTTCCGCCTCGGTGACTACGTCACTCACTGGACTTGCCGCGCTTAAAGAGACGGGATCCAATTTACCAGTTCATTTGCGCTTAAAAAGTACTGTTTATTTTTAAAAGCTGGCATAGTGCCGTTTTCAAAGCTCTAGTATTGCGGTACTATACTGGTACCGGTATACCGTGCAACCCTACTCCTGACCATTCAGCTCTGAAAATGTCCTGCTCATCCTGTCAACCTTGGTGTGCTGATCGTGAGAGGAGCGTTGAAGTGTGGATGCAATATTTTTAGTGATGAAATAAAGTCTTGCCACTGACCACTTTAAAGTATGGTTTTAATGCTTCACTTGTTCCCAAGTCCTTTAAGCTCCACCAGGGTTGTACCTGAAATAATGAAGTTAAAAACGCACAACTACTCGTGCCATCACCGGATTAATATCCCGACACAAACACACACATACGTTTTGCTTGGCTATTGAAACTAAGCACAGAGTGCCTAACCCTCTGTTAAACCTTTTTCATTAGGCTATTTTATTCTATTCAAAATTTTTGCCAATGATCATGGGCATTATTTTTAGTAGTGACAAAATGCTCCCTATCCTCTTAGAAAATAATCTTTGAAAACATTCCTGGATCCTGGCAGTGATTCCCTGTCTCTCCCAAAACACTTAATTGTTTCTGAATTTTGCTGACAATTTAATCAAAATCCGTCGATAACACTCTGAGTTATGTTGCTAACAGACAGACAGAATATAAAGGAAAGAGGGGAAGCTCTGCATCAGGGCCGTAATAAATTTAAATTGAGTGGTCAGTCTTGTCAGCTTATATTGTCCAGTCAATTAATATTGTATAATCTCACAAATTTAAGCATTAACAGAGTCGGCATTCCTTTTTTGGCTGTTGCTGCAGCCCTGTGTTAAATTCTTATTTATTCTTAGGAATAACTGTCTGCTCTGCTGAAGTGCGCTACGCTGCAGACTTATATCTGAGAAAACCCCGGGTTGAATTATCCAGTTGATAACTAGCTTCATAGTACAGCTGATCCGCATCCTGAATGTTTGGGTAATTCAACCCAGGTAACGGAGAGATATCTGGGGATGTTAATCACGCTTCGTAATACGGGCCTCTGGTTTTGCATTTCCCTTTAAAAGTTTTTCCCACCCATTAGCCGACGTTAACTTATCGTTAAACTAATATGAATAAATGCTTATTATGTCAGTGACTATAGCTTAACAATTGCATTACAGTTTAAAACTATTTATATCACCATGTATTCAGACACCTAAACAAACAATGAGCTACAAAAAAATTACAAACGTTTCACATTTGATCCAGTGTAAAGTAGAGATGCACCGATCCGATACCCGGATCGGATATCGGCTCCCATGTTTCATAATTAGCTGGATCGGATATTGGATGAATGAGGCCGATCCAGCATTCTGATCCATTATTTTCTTTTTTTCTCGGCATTCATAAGTATCCCGATACCATACCCCCCATACCAAGTGACATTCTGCTGGTTGCTGCGGGCGCCTTATCTTAAAAATGGGGGGGGGGGGGGGGGGGGGCTTGTTGACTCAACTACAACTACCAGAGAAACGAAAGTTTCCACATACCCACATATCAATACCTCATCAACTCGCATAAGTCAGTTTTAACTTTTAACTCTGGTTTCTGTTGTAGGTTTCTATTGAGTGACCTTACAGAAATTATATTTATGTAATATATTTTACTGCCATCAGCGTATTCAGGTCTCTGATAGCAGAATGATTTCACACAGCAGCTGACCGATCAGAGTGATCAGTTCATAATTACCTTCCACGAATCTACAAAGTCAAATAAAGAAATCAGATTCACTGGGGTATAAATCCATCTTGTTCTTAAGCGACCGGTTTTATATTATGAAGTTCAGAAGTGGCTGCAGGAGAAGAATAAGAATAATGCATTAGTTCTAACAGACAAACAAGGAATTTTATCCTCAGAGAAATAATGATGATGCTGATAGTGATATAAAAGAACTGATATCAAATAAAATATGCAAAATATGAATAAATAGATAATAGTAATGGAGCAATAATTAGAATAATGATCCGATCTCAGGGGGCCGTTCTAGTTGAAACTTTGAACTCGGAAGTTGGAAATTCCAAGTGCTAAATGAACGCGACATTAGCATGCCCCATAGCTCCTGGTTACAGATACGTAGTTACACTACATGTCAGCCAATGTAGTGGATAAGTTTTGCACACAACTTGTGATGTAGTATGTTACGAGTTAAAAAATTGAATTTGCTGTAAAAGAAAAGTTTTAAACAGTACTACTAAATTTGCTGACTTATGACATAATGAACAATTCGACAGTTTAAACATAGCTGTCATTTTTGGTCGCTTGAAATGCCTTCAGTTTCTTCATGGTCACCTGAACTCTTATCAAATGTCCTTCTTATTAGCAGATTTGTAGCTTTGGTTTTCCTTAACAAATTAAAGAAAATATTTCAAAACAATGATTTTCCAAGAATCATTTGTACATTTCACTTTTTTCTGACAGTTTTTAAATTAAACAGTTAAACGTAGAAATAGAAAGGAGGTAATAAGTTCCTCAAGGTGTTCACACCACCTTTATCCTTATAGCACCCCTCTAAACTTACCCTGGTGTTCTCTCCAGCTGCTAGTCAGTTTTGGGATGCGTCTAATTTGTGTCCTCTTACAGTAACTGCAGCAACCAGTAGCCCTCAGAGCAACTTTCTATTTCTGCTCCCTGGACGATAGTGTGTCACCAGGCGAGCAACCCCGGTTGCTGACTTCACCTATTTTAGGCTGCCAGGTATAAGCGAAGACTACAGAGACTGCGTGTCTTTGAGTAGGAGAATGTAGGTCACGTAATAAGTGCCAGAAATAACCCGAGTATCTGGTGGCAGAAATCAAAGGAGGGAGGGGTCTGAGGTAAAAGGTAGGGGCCAAAGGCTGGGAGAGGATGTCCTTTTAGGGATCCCCTCCATTAAGAAACCTCCACTGCTGCTATTCTTGGGGTGCTGGAGGGCACCGTCTATCACGTAACATTTAAAGCCATATAACGGCCACTGACTTCCCCTGTTATTCACACTGGGAAACCAACACTGAAACTTGATAATGGAGTGGTATTTTGATGATTGTTTAATGTGCTTTAGTGTTACGTGCTGCGCTTATAATAAAACCTGAGATTTAATTAAATAATTTTTCCTGTTATCTGGGTTTGGAACTCTGTAACACAGCACGAAAGACACTTTGGTGACCCATTCTTGGCAAATACCATTTAATTCTCACAAGCTAAAACATCAGAAATTTCAGAAATTGGCATCTTAATGCATTAACATACACAGATGAAGGTTTGTTGTGTATATATTAGTAAGTTAATTGAAGATTGAACTATTAGTAATGGGCTTGGGGTTGAAGACGCCATCATCTACCTGTTTCAGAAAGCCCACTCTCATCTGGACCAATCAGGCAGCACTTTGAGGATCATGTTCTTCGATTTCTCAAGTGCTTTTAATACAA
>JAOXYM010000016.1:19082727-19093236 GCA_028567055.1 Leptatherina wallacei | reverse complement strand
AGACGGAAAGATACCGGAGATCATTCCTGCCAGCAGCCATCACCCTCCGGAACAAGGCCCTATCTTCATCTTCAAATACATTTTTTTTTGTATCATTATTATTATTATTAAAAAAAAACAACCTGCTACAACATTAATTTCCTTCTAAGAGGGAACAATATATTTCATTTCATTATTTTTGAAGCTGGTTCCAGCTTTGTAAGTTTAGCAGAGTACAGAAAACAACTAGAACCAGTAACTTATCATTTCCCATTCCATTAATGGGTTATTTAGTAGATTTAGAAAATTTACTTCTAAATATTATGACATCCCAGTTTTAGTCCTTATATCTAATCTGGATCAAGATCAAGGTTTTTTTTGTTTGTTTTTTATTGATTGGTATGAGGTATGAGTGCACCTCAGTTCCTGATTTGTTTTCATGTGAGCTGCTGCAGCTGTGTTCATTCTAAGGTAATTAGCACATCTAAACAGCCTATCATTAGAGACACATATTATCAAAGCTACTTTTCTATACATAATAGAAAGTATACACACAGCACTTAATTTCCTAACATGAATAAAACCGACATCACTCCATCGCTGGGAGACGGTCTCATGATGGTTGTGACTGATGGGCGACACAGTAGCATGTCCCGGTGACGCAGATAACAGTAGTCCTGACATGCTGCAATCAGTGTCGCTGCACAAAGTGTCATTACAGAACAATTACTTTGGGGTATTATATGATTTTTTTCATCGTTTTAACAGTTTGTTTGAGAATAGTGCAAAATGTATTCTCTCTGTAAACTTTTATTTTAAATGTTTAATACCTTTTACTGAACTTACAATTCGTTTGAAACTGTGTGCTGTTATTCGATATTAAATGAAAATGTCTTGATCAGGACATCCCTAATCATTGCTATTGCTAATGTTTTATTATTATTTTAGTTTTTCTTGTTTTTGAAGCAAAATGTCAAACATTTATACCTTTCAAAAGTAAGAATTGACAATACTACCCTTTTCAATAGATCATTTGGGGGTTTGGATATTTTTGTTCTTTTTTTTTTACCATAAGGCGGGGGGAGAAAAGGTATTACCTTGAGAAATACACTTAAAAATTATTAGTTATTCACAATTAAAGTACGTTTGAGCAACAAGTGAATTGAATTGAATGGTGATTAATCTGAAGGGAGGCTCTATTGTTTTAGTAAAAAATGTTACTGAAAAAAGTGAAAATAAAATAAAACTGTTCACAAACTGTTGGAAAATCGAAGTCCTGCAGAAAAAATGGAATTGTGCTGAAATAATTTAAAAAAAGGAAAAGTTGCATTCTTTAATATATTTCTTGTAATGTGACTTTTAGTTGAGCTTTTAGTTTGAACATTTCTTTGTTTGGAGCTTTATCTCTTCTGAGTGGGATTTTATATCCTTTTTAAAGCACATGACTGCTGACATCATTCTGAAAAAATGTGCTAAACACATCAAATTTGCATTTAATGACTTTTTCTGTCTTTGTAGGCAAGAAATTTCAAAACTCCACATGCAGGTGTGTGGTAGCAGCAGTTCAAGTGGGTTGTTGTCCACCTGTAGTGGCTGACAGGCAGGGAAAATGCACCTTTGCCACCTCTAAACAAAATGTCACATACCTGCATAGAAAACTGTCTGTCAACAATGAGGTGGCGTACGATGGGCAGTTTGTGCATTTGATGTCACGTTTTGCAGCAGCTAACAGCTTCTTCAGCCTCTTTAGGGTCCAGGTTGAACTCATTCTGTCCATTTCCTTCATCCACCATAAATTTCTTTTTTAATTTTTATGCGAACTTCAACCATGTTTATGTTTTGTCATTTTTCATTGCGTGAAAAGCTTCATCATCTAGGCGCAAGAGGTGTGAATCAGCGTTCATGTAATCTTCCTTTGGCTGTCGGCTCTTTCGCAGCCATTACATCATGTTATTGATTTTGAGAACACGCTCCACCATTCACACCTGAGCCCAGAACACAGTCTACTTCTATCGGTGCTAAAAATAGTCTGCTTTTATTCTGATTTGTGCAAACTCCACGGCAATGAATATAAAACAAACAGACAAAAAAACAAACAAGTGCTCCAGTCTTTTTGTGATGACACAGGATTAGCCATGCAGCCACTGAGACATGGGCTCCACTTGGTTAAACCCAGAGGGAGCTCAGTCGGCCATTAGATGAAGCAGATGCTTCTTATTATCCACAGCTTGTGCAACATTCATTTAGCCTGGTCATTGTGTTGATAACACCAGGAAAGAAGTCTAGTACCTTCAAGCTTTTTAAGGACCAATAACTGTATGTCACACTGACCCACAGGAAGAAAAATGATCAGATTATAACAGCAGGAGGAAGGATCTTCTTATTGGATCAAATAATGGAAAATTTGTAAAAAAAGATACTGGCATCCCTTTTGATTGATGGAGCGTGTTATACATGTCTTGGATACAGTATGAGTGTGTTTGTGTGTGTGCATCATGATTCACTTCATTGTCCTCTCTAAACTGCTCTTCCCTCCCTCTGTTCAGATGGAGGCAGAGACACGGACTGTGTCCTGCCCGCCGACTGTCAGGCAGGGCAGAGACTCATGGAGAATCAGTGTAAGTTCAACCTGCAGCCCATTAAACCTGCAGCCTGCCTTCCTGCTGACATCCAGTCTCTATCTCATCAGACAAAAAGTTTATTGCATAAAAGTTTACAACACACACAGACACACACACACTAAAAAACTGGTGTCACTTTTCCTTCCTTAATTGAAACAGAAACGCTTTAGATCTATCATGAAGGTAAAATGTGTTTTCCAGACATGATTTCTGTTGGGCTGGGCTGGGCTGGGCTGGGGTTTTGGTTGGGTGATTAGAAAATGTGGGTGCTGGTGTTGCTGGTGCACAGCTCATCTGACAAAGCTGCAAGGCTTAGTCCAAAATTACCTCACCTTTCAGTGCTTTACGTCACGTTGTAAAGAACATAGCCCTTGCTAATATTTGAAGGTCAGGCCTTGGATTAACACAGTAGATTTTACAGTACTTCATTACGTGCCTTACATCCATCAATTTTTAATGAAAATAAAGCTGTAAAAATTACAGGAGTTCATTGAAAGATGGCCAACAACATTGCTAGCCAAAGAATTATTATTCATTCCTTTTATTTTATAAGCATGTGCTTTTTGATATCACCCAAACCCTGAGTTTAAATCTGTGAAACTGTCCTATTAATTTGACATTCAAACCAACACGAAAGAGTTTTAGTTTTTGAGAGTACAATGGTTGTAAATTGACAACACAACTGTTGATGGGAAGTTTGACAAATGAGATTACACTTACTATCTTTTTCAACCAATCAGATTTACTGATATGTTGTGTAAGCTCGTTTAGTAAAAGGAGAATAATGGCTGCACGTCAGAAATCTTTACAAACGGTCACTCTGTAAATTCCTCAACTCATTTTCATTGTGACTGAGTCCTGTCATACCTGCATTAATCTATAGGTTAATATTTACGTAACTAGCTCTGTTGCCTTGAAATGACAACAAACAACATTTTTAACACAGATAAAGTCAATGAGGTTTTGTATACAAAGTCTTAAAGGGGCTTTCGCAATTCATAATGGTTTCTAACAGAATTTAGCATAGAATAAATAGTGTGATAATAAAATGCTTCTGCACACAGCCGGTGTGAGTCCTCATTTACATCTGTGGTGGACAGTAATAAAGGGCAAGCCATTAAGTCAAAAGGTCAAACATGTCATTACGCATTAGACTAGCTATCTCAACTGCAAGCAGGCAGAATTAAAAAAGACAATCAGACGCTCAGAAATGCAAATGCTTTTTATCGTAAGATTCAAAATATCCCGTCATTAATGCAGTTTAATCAGTTTCACTGTCAAATGTAATAAATTTGCACCTCATATTACAGGTTGCTTGTGGTGGTTTTAACATGTGATGATACTCACCTTTAACAATGCTGCTCCGAGCTAAGTGCATGATTAGAGTGTGATTAGATAAGTTTTTGATGTAATTCTTCAAAGGCTGCAATGGTGCATTGTGTGTGTGCAGACAGAGGCATTTGGGGCATGAAACCTGTCTTGTCATTACCTGAGACGCATTCTTCTGGTAAACTTTCAGTTGTCAGTCTTGGCAGATATGTGTGTTGCTGATTGATGAGGAAAGACTGAACTCTGTTCGATTTGAATAAACGTGGATATCAGCTCTGCGAGCAAAGATAAGCAGTGAAGCGGGTTCATGTTTGGTGAATTACCCTGTGTCCGTTACGCGGTGGTGGCTCAGGATCAGCTGGATAGTGATCAGATAGTGGTGATGTTACTCTGCTGCAGTCAAATGTTGCAGAGCCACTCAACAAAAGACAATTGTAAACCCTAAACCACATGTAAAGCAGCTTTTGTCCCGAACTCTCTTTAAGCAGTGTGATTTTAGTTCATGTAAAACCTTCTTTTTTTGCAAACTACATTACATTTTATTAGATTAATTTACTAAATCCTTTATTCAGAATTTCCTTTTACTATTTGCCACAATGAGTTGGATTTAGAATATGTAACGTAAGCAGAGTTTCAGATCCTTTCTCAGCCAGTTTGATTGTGATGCCTGTTCAGCCAATCACGTCACATGATCTCTTTGAATTTACTGTAGGAATGTACTGTAGTGCAGTAAAGTTCAAAGTTCAAAGCAAATACTCGAATGAGAATGAAAGGGATTTGAATTGGCATGGATGGGTCCTCCTGATGGGCTTGTGTGAATATTTAACAAACAATAGTCAAAGGTGAGATGACGCCTAACTATAATACTTTAATAATGTATCGATATCTGCTGACCCAGAGTTACTTAATGTGTTTGGGAGAAGAGTTTCAGCTTCTGGTCAACATGTTTCACATAATCTCTTGGCTCCACAGATGGGTAATTGTTATGTTTTGGCTTGTTGATGGCGGTTAGGTAGCGATCATCAGACTGGACGAAGCTACTAGAAAGCAAACGTAGTCAAATATCCTCTTGATAAAATCAAGATATGCACAAAAGGATCTTTGAAGCTCTGTTTTACCATGCTGTACAAGTCCATTCATTGTAATGGGAATCCCATTAATCTCCAATAGATTAACAAAACTTCCCTTTTATTTTGCCCCTTTTGGAAATTTGCTTCAAGTACATTGAAACATGTAACTTTTTTTCTATGGCTTTTGAACTGCACGGTGTTCAGAAATGTTGATTCATAAGCTAGAGAACAGGCTCACTTAAGGCTTTACAGTCAAACCGATAGCTACGTTTTTAATGTTTCAGTGAAAACCTCAGCTGTGTTCATTAAACATCTAAGCAGTTAGAGTCTGTGTACCATGGACTACATCGTTTGTCTTATTAGGGCCTTTCTGTTGCAGTAAATCGATTAATTTTTTTATCAAATTAGACAGGAAAACCTTACAAATGAGCTTTTTTTTGTTACTGCAGTTGATTTTTAAAATATTTTTTATCCATACAAAAGGAAATACATTTCTTTGCTTTAAACATCGGGGTTATAGTCTGTATATAAGACAGATTTGTGGATCAAATGCATATTTTGGAAATTTGTGAAGGTGCAACATATTGCACCTAGAAACATGCTAACTGACTGAATAGCACTGGAAACTGATCCTGTAGTGGGAACAAGCTCATTGCCATTGACTGGTCTGATTTGTCACAACTTCTTTTTAACACATTAAAGTTCTTTTTGCATTCATGTTTGATAATTCAGTGACGGACTGTGACCTCCACCACAGTTGTAAAGTTTGATTGCGGTGGGCAGAAAGGAGCGCCTGAAGTGCTCGGTTCTGCTCCTAGGGAGAATGATCCATTGGCTGAAGGAATTAGCCATGTCCCACAACTCATCATGGAGAGGGTGGGACGGGTTGTCCAGGATCACTGTAATTTTGTCCTTGATCCTGCTCTCAGCCACGGTCTCTAGATTATCCAGCTGAAGGCCCACCACGGAGCTCACATTCCACTTGATTATATTAAAGTGTTGATGTTTAAATTTATTTCTAATTTCAACAAATTTTATCTCTAACCAGAACAGAGTAGTAAGACATTACAGGAAGGTCCTGATTAAAAGTTCCATTTTTCTTTTGATGGACCATATGTGTAAAAACCTGTGATCTGAACCTGTTTCCCCTCCAGGGTCCTAAGCGGACGAGTGCCAAGAAGGAGTTAAAGGAGAAGAGGGAGAGCAACGAGGAGAGCAAGGAGAACCTGAAGGCCAAATCGGACGACTCGGGAGAGGAGAAGAACAGCGACGACTCCCAGAAGAACGGGCCAAAGAAAAAAGGTTGATATCAAATGAAACTTTATTAATTTATTAGTACTTTTTGGGCTGTAGTGGTCTTTGACGGTAGCAAGGGGGGAAAGGGACCAGAGAGAGAAAAAAGGGGTGACATGCAGTAAAGAGCCCAACCTGGGCTGGATACATCAAGGTGCTGTAGCTGTACATGGCCTCCTTATCCACAAACTTTAACGTTTTAGCTTGGCAACAAAAGAAATGTTCAGAAATATTAGCACATGCTAATGGTAAGTTTTGTTCTCTTCTAAAATTCAACCTCAGTCAGCACTAAGGCATTTGATTAATAACCTATAAAATAGATAATCAAAGCACATCTGACTATTGTCAAAGACAACCAGACATTTCTAATTGCTGCCGGCCAGAGTTTGCCTAGCACATGCTTAGCACGGATCTCACCTAAATAAATTTTTTTGTTGTAGATGATTTTGACCACTAATGCTAAAAAATAGTTTAAAGTAGAAAATGTTGGTGTGGAGTTAGTTAAACAGGGCTGCGAGGAAGGCTCCAGAGAACTGAGATAAAGGCAGTACTGAGATGCATCACTCCTTCTTGTATTACAGTGCATATAAAAGGATGTGTGTATTATCTTTTAGTTTATCATACAATAATTCATCACTGTGTCTTAAAACACTGTCCAAGATTTAGTTTTCTTCATGCTACTTAGAAAAATAAACACATATTAAATGAAGTATTCATGTCAGGAAGTACTTGATTACTACTACTTGAATCTCTTATGAGACTGCAGCAGTGTGACACGCAGCGTCTGGGGTGGGTTTTGTATTATGGCATCCTTTGGGCTCTGAACACACTCTTAGCTATTGCTAATGGCCCACTAGCCTGCTTGCCTAATGGCATTTCCAGTTTGGATGTCTTGTCTCGTCTGTTGGAGCTTATTATAACTCGTCTCCAGAGGTTTCACTCTTTTCCTAGAAAGTACAGTTATTTCTCAGCATTGATGGCCGAGTCTCTGTGGAGGCTAAAACTGTTGAACCCCCTTGATGTATGACCCCGTATTCCTAAAAATGTTGGGATGCTGTAAAAATGTAAATAGAAACCAAATGCAATGATTTGCAAATCTCATAAACCCATATTTTATTCCCAAAAGAACATAAACAATATATCGGATGTTGAAACAGCCATTTTACCATTAAATGGAAAATATTACCTCTGAATTTGATGGCAGCAGCACATCTTTAAAAAAAAAAAGTCAGAACATGGTGATGGAGCCTTAATAGATGTGGAAACTGCCCACATCATAGGCAGTAATGCAGCCTCATACCATCATAGGCTGTTGAACTGTCCATTAATGACAAGCTGGATGCTCCCTCTCCCCCTATGGTCCGCAGGACACGGTATCCATGGTTTCCAAAAAGATTTTAAAATTTTGATTGATCTGACTACAGAATAGTTGTCCACTTTGCCTCAGACCAGGGTGCCCGAGTCCAGTCGTTCAGAACTACTATCCCACAACTTTTAGATGCATCCCTTCTCGAAAAAAAACACATGGTTTGCATCACAAACTGGTTTGCAGTTTGGCAGCAACTAAAGGTTTCAGGGATGTCCAACTCTGGTCCTCAAGGGCCAGAATCCTGCAATGTGTCTCTGCTTCAACACACCTGACTCAAATTATTGTGCAGAGCTTCATAGGCTGTTGTATTCTTTTAATTTGAGTCAGGTGTGTTGAAGAAGGAAACATTGAAATCCCGCAAGACAGCGGCCCTTGAGGACCGACTTTGGACACCCCTGGTTTAGACCGTGCCAGGCAGGCAGTGTTTTCTGACCCTCACAACATGGCTACACTCGGCGTATCCAGGAAAGTTGTTTGTTATCAGCAGACTTATAACTTCTCTTCATCGTCATCATCTCTGTTATTTTTTTCCGACTGCAGAAAAAATGGCAAACGGATGTGCTGGGAAGGATTTATTTAGCTTCCAGTAGTTTGGTGACATCGATGGTCAGACTGGAACAGTTAAGAGTGATGCACTGAAACGTGTATTTATAGTTTCAAATGCACAACGAACTTCATTTTACCAGTTTAAAAGCTAAAGTTTCCTGGAGAAATAAGTGTTATAAAGTGCAGATGTGCTGCAGAAGTGATGAGCTTCATGTCTCTTCTCTGACTCAACACAGATGAAGTGAATTTTAACAACTCTGATCTCAGCATTGAAGCAAAGGGAGATAGATAGATAGATAGATAGATAGATAGATAGATAGATAGATAGATAGATAGGGGATCAATAAAATTATCTATCTAAGTGAAATGGTGATGACTCAGCAGCAGCATAAAAACAAACAAAGTACTATGCAATAAAAAGATGCAACAAAATATATAATTGAAATCAAAAATTAAAAGTGCAGCCCTAGTCCAGTTGTAAAAGTCTTAACCGGACTACTCACTGTGGTGCCCCACTACCCCCGCCTAGTGTGCTTTTAAACAGTCTGATGGCCCTGGGTAGGAAGGAGTTCCTGAGGCTGTTGGTAGAGCATATATTCCTTATGTTTTCAGCAGATCTATTGGTTTACATAGAATACTGCAGGATTGCTCATTTTTAAATTGATGCATCATCCTTCTCTTGGCCTCAGTCTTATCAGCAGATCCACACGTCTCTTTTTCTTGCTATTTCCTACCTCCATTTCTTTCTCCATCCCTGACCGACACAAGGCCACGTCACATAAAAATGTCTGTCATTTCCTCTCTCTGCAGCATCTGTCACAATCTCACCCACTCCACCCCCCCAGCTGCTTGTCATACAGCACATTACTGATGCAACCTGCTGGCTGACTGAAGTACTGCAGGAGGCTTTTTAGTTTGATTAGGGATAGAAGTGCTTCTTTGTCCAAATCTTTGAAATCTGACTCCTCAGCCAATCAAAGTGAGAGTTTAAAAAAAAAAATCCCCAACTCAAAGTTCCTCCCGTCTAAACACCAAACACCATCCATGATGCTGTAAAAATGAATGAAAAAGCGTCAACTATCATTTAAAATTGTATACTTTTTAAAAATCCTTGCTTAAGTAATCCCCGGCAGGAAACTGTCCAACAAGTCTGACAACTCCAGATGGACTCGGCTGTCCTGCTGCAGGAAATGTTGGTCAGTCACCGTACGTACGATGACGAAAGACACAGACGTTGAAAAAAATCAAGTGAAGAATTGATGTGGAAGTCACAGTGGAACGTTTATTATTTATAGCATTAGCTTGCGCTGCTATAAATTTTTAAGCATAGGGTTGTTTTGGATGGTGAAAATTCCCTCTTCTGTGGCCTCCTCGGAGTAGCTGCTGAGTAGTCTGTCCACTTTGGGGAAGACGACGATGACTCATCAGTGTTTCACTTAATCATGTTTAAAAGAAAAACATTCGCTTTTAAAAGGAGTTACTGCAGATGTAATAATTATGAAATCATGATAACTTAATTCTTTTATTGGTTAGAGCTCCGATTCAGTGTGGAGCTGAAATTAGATGATTTAAGTGATTTAAAAAAAAGCAAAAAAACAAACATATTTGGATTTTTATTTATTTTTTTCAGTTAAAGTTTTTGTTTTGTTATTTCTGTAATGTAGTTCACTTCTTCTTCTTTTAAAAAACCCTTTTCTATTTTTCTAAGTGTTAATGCTGAAGTGAAACCGCAGGGCCGGACAGGAACATAAGAGCTCATATTTGGCCAAAAATAAAAGACAAAGTTCAGATCCTCGGGCTTAACCGTGTTTAAGAGATTTGTGCAGTGTTAAAAAGAACAATAACAAACATGTATCAGGTTTCTATTTAATATGTTTGTCCTGAACATCAACTATCACAACTAAAAAGTTGCAAATCTGTGAAGTGATTTAGAAATGTCCAGTTTGTCACCAAATCGTCTGCGTCTCCTCTTCATGTCGCCACAAACAGGAAACAAGCAGAAATGGGTTCCTCTGATGATCGAGGTGAAGTCTGAGGGTCCCAGGGAGCGCTCAGCCTCCAGGAACAACAGCAGACAGAACGAAAACCCCCGGCTGCCTCCCAACGCCAGGAACGACCTCAGAGGTCAGTCTGTGATGTCATCACTGAGAGACGGTGCAGCTGTCCGGTATCAGTGTTGAACTTTAAATGACATAAGTTGTTGGAGGACCTGGTTGAGAGTGCATTTGACTCTGTGTGTGTGTGTGTGTGTGTGTGTGTGTGTGTGTGTGTGTGTGTGTGTGTGTGTGTGTGTGTGTGTGTG
>JAOXYM010000016.1:19064448-19082627 GCA_028567055.1 Leptatherina wallacei | reverse complement strand
GTGTGTGTGTGTGTGTGTGTGTGTGTGTGTGTGTGTGTGTGTGTGTGTGTGTGTGTGTGTGTGTGTGTGTCTTCTACTTCTGCTTTGTTAGTTTTATAATTTAGAAGAGCCCTGTTTGAAAGTTTGTGGTTTATCACAGTGAGAAAAAGTGTTTTGGCTGCTAGGAAGAGACTTGATCAGTGGGTGTGGAGGATGAAAATTGTTTGTGTGAAGAACTAAAAGACTGCAGTTAATTTCTCTGGTGTGCCCGCTGCTGAGAACGTGTTTGTTTTCCCTGCAGACTGGCACAGTCAAAAGTACGAGCGCGAGTGGCGTGACGACCACGATGAGGTGTCCAGCGTGAAGAGTGAGGGGGCGCCGTTCCGCGGAGGGTTCAGAGGTCGCGGACGTGGAAGAGGAAGAGGCCGGGGACGAGGCCGAGGTGGTGGCAGAGGTGGGTTTTTAAACTTCCACATGTAAACAAGAAGCTGAATTTTACCACTAAGGTTCTTGATTTTGGTGCTAAAAAGACTCGTGCTCTTCTTCTTGTTATTTTTCTGTAGTTAAACGTCAAAATACTAAAAAAGGGAATCAGTTGGATTATTGCTTCCCCAACAATGTGTTGGGGAAATTTAGTGGGTTTGTGGCACATCTGAAGGCAAAGCTTGGAAAAGGAAGCACATGTTAATGCTGCGTGTCATTTACCTGCAGATGGGAGGTTTTTTTATTTGTCATTTAGCTGTTGTTACCAAACATTGTCAACAGTTTAGTCGGGTTAGACAAAGAAACACTCTAAATGCTTACACTTAGTGGAAGAAGAACTAAGCTATAAGCTGCCTTGTAAAATGCAGGAGTCGGAGTCTAATCCTCTCTCATTTGAAGCCTGTTTTAACACACACACACCAAACGTGTGTGCCCTATAGAAAACCCAGTGACGCAGTGAATCTCCTGTTAAACCTGATTAAACAAAGACCTGCAGATGTGCTGCAGAAGTGATGAGCTCTTCATGTCTCTTCTCCGACTAAACATCTGGAGAAATCTACCAGCTCTGATCTCAGCATTAAAGTTGGTCGTCTGGTTAATTCATTTCTAAATTAACTTAGAGGGTTGGGTTGATTTTGTCCACTTTGTGTGTGTGATTACATTTTGACTTCATCTGCTCCTGTTCTGACTGGTTGGCGACCCTGATCGGGCCCCACTGAGCCCTGCAGTGAAAACAGAAACGTACCATCACATCCAGAGTGTGCTGCTATGAGGGAAAACCTTGGATCAGGCAGGAGAAGCAGCTTCCCCTGAAGTCCTGTTTACTTTGGCAGAACTCCCCACTCTGCTCTTCACTCATTTTCCCTCAATCTTTCCCCTCCAGACTTTTTTTTTTTACACCCTGTTTGTTTTCTGCCTCTTAACTGGCCTCTGCAGGCTGAGGACGAAGAAACAACACTATCTTTTAAACTTTAGAAAAAGGAAGGACAGTGTGACAGAGGAAAGAATACAGACACCAGGGGAAGTTTTTCAGTTTCAAGTCTCTTCTGTTTTCTTCAGGGTATGTTGCTAATTTTAAGCAGCCTCTCACCATCAGACCGTTTGTCAGAATTCACTATGGCAACAATTTAAGTTTACACACTTCTTTGTCTTACAGAGCAGCAAACAGGATGTGTTTTTGTGAATTAAATCTTCATTGTTTCTGTGTGTTGAATGTCACAATAAATGTCAATAAAATCATTAAAGATCGATCAGAAACCGATACAAAACCAGTTACCTCCAGAACTTCATCTGACAAAGAACAGATTATTTGGATGTTTATTCGACCAGTTTACACAAATCCTTCTTAATGTTAACCCTGTAATGCCTGAATTTATTTACAAATATATAAATACAGTAGAAAAAAAGGGAAAATGACATATGTGTAATTAGATATTGACTAAATTGATAACAATAAATAAATAGATAATATATAAATACAGACGTAGTAGTTGATAATAAATTTAAACGCATGAAGATTTAAATATGGTGGTCTGTGTGACCTTCATTGTCTATTGTTCGTTAGTCATAGCAGTGTCCTCAATTCCAGGACAAATGTCAAAAAGCATAAAACCATCAGGACAACAAGGTGATAAACACGAAGGAGAAACCAAGTGAGTCATGTCATTCTTTAGTCTGAGTGACTCGTTAGTTCTGGTCCAAGCGGATTCTGTGACCGAATCAGAGTAACACGGCAATCTGTAGCAACATAGCACGAGTAGAGGTGACGTTAAAGATGTGGCATCTTTTACACAAATTCAGAATGATCTAACCACAGCGTGATGTTTACTTTAGGAGATCTGAATCTCTCAGGAAACTCTCTAACTGGCTGATTTTTCTCCCATGAAGGCCACTATGACTACCACTACAGCTACAAGTCCTTCGATGTGAAAGACGGACCCTACGGCCAGAAGTTCAACACCTCCGTCACCTACTACTACGACAACATGAGCAGCAACGACCTTTACTCCGTCGATCAGGACCTGCTGAAGGACTACATCAAGCGGCAGATGTGAGTTAACTTGTCTCCAGCAGGACTGAGGGGGATGGATGAGGGAACGTGGTAACAAACAGGACGGTTTACAGGCAGCTGTCAAGGCAGACGTGCTGTAGAAGTGATGAGTTCATCATGTCTCTTCTCTGACTGAATATCAGTGGAGATAGTTTTCACAACTCTGATCTCGGCATCGAAACAAAACACAAAAGATAAAAACTTGTGATGACAAAAGATGTAAAACAGCAGGCCAGTTTTACTCCGCAAACTCTCCCAGGTTAGGAAAAGAAACTTTTTCCCCCTGAGTCTGTAAACATATTTGAATTACCTTTACAGGACAGAATAGAAAATTCAGACTTCATGAAGATTTGGGGGATTTTTCTTCCCTTTCGTGGGTTGTGCACTAGGGAATGATTCTTTCCTGCATTTGTCTACATTATTATATATAGAACATGATAAAAACTCTTGAGTTGAATCTCTTGTCTTTCTGCTCTTTCAGTGACGATTTGTGGGGTTCTTGGATGAAAATAACTTTTGTCTTTCTTGTTTTCCTCCTGCTTGTCATCTGGGCTGTTTTTATCCAGCCTTCTGAATCAGAGGTTGACTCAGGTGTATGCGTGGTAGCTGCACAAATCTGTGTGGCTATATATCTGCATATTAAGACATTTAATTTAACACTCCGGTCCTCAAGGCCCACTGTCCTGCAGACTTTTGATGTTTCCTTGGTTCATCTTAATGGCTGAATCGCAGACTTGTGCAGAGCTTGTCAGAGATCCATTTAATTTGAATCGGGTGTGTTGCAGCAGGGAAACATCTAATACCTGCAGGATGCAGGGCCTAAAAGACCAGGGTTGGGGATCATTGAACCAATTGAAACAAACCCCTGCAGTAAAATGATGAGCTCTTTGGAGTTTGACTAAATGATTCTGTTCTCAGGGCGTAGAATTCCCTGGATTTCTCTTTGGTGTCTTTTCTAGCATAAACAATTTAATCAAACTATGACTGGTGCAAAGATTTTTTATTTTTATTTAGTAGATTTATGCCTCATGTAAATTATGTTTTATTTATTTATTTTCTCAGTTTAATTATTAAAACGATTGTTTTTTATATCTTGCTAAATGTTAGGAAGGCTATTGTTTTTATTTTAAATAAAAAATTTGGTAGAACTTTACAGCTCGGTAATTATATGGTATAAGGTGCCTGTAACCTACAGCAATAGGAGAGTAACAAATTTAAAGAGGAAGTGAAACTATTTGGTAGTACTATGGTAATATTGTGGTGATTACCTGGTAGCTGCCTGGAAATGTCTACAAATATCTATACAGACCTAAATAAAGGAATAATTATAGTGACATAATGTCATTATTACCTAATTATAATTGGACAGTTTCTATGTAATTATCAGGGCTGCAAAATGACCCATTACATGTTTCTATGTAATTCCATGGTAATATTACATTACAGCATATAAAACAATAACATGAAACAACGGCAGTAGCTTCTATGTAATAACCAGTTTGTAGACAATATTTATAGACATTTCCAGGCAGCTACCAGGTAATTACCACAATTACCGAGCTGTAATGTAAAGTGCTACCAATTTATTTTTTAGACAAATCAAATAGGTTGAAGTAAAGTAGAAGTTGTTTCTTCATTATAGCTTTAAACAAGAGTAGAGTTGTGTTAGTCATGATTGTATCTAAGCCCTGTCTGACTTTTTCCCTACCAGCAGATTTAAACATTTAATCACTTTAAAACAATCTTGTGCCCATTCTGATGCTTGGCTAGTGATGTTCAAATGTTTGACTCGTCATTAAAATAAAATAAAAAAAAACCATAACAAAATAAATCAAATAGTTAATGCAGCGATCATCTAACTATGCAGCTGTAATGTGCTTTATTCACTACAAGGTGCAGTGAGTTTACTGAGCTGTTTATCAACCACCAGGAAAAAAACAAGAGAAGAACTCGTCATTCTCGCTGGGCTGTGGTTAATGTGGGTTCTGTTAGATTTGATGCTAATGGAGAACAAATATAAGAAACCAGTAAAAAGATGTTTGTAAAGCTAAATGTTGTGCTTGCAGGCTCTGGCTGCACCCTTCAGCTTAAATTTATAAGACACTAATCAATGTTAGAAGTTAGTCGGATCATCGGTTTTAAATGAAGTGTTCCTTTGAATGTCTTGTTTCCCTGCGCTACACCAGAAAACCATGGCAACCAGATGTCTCATTAATGCACCGTTTCCCTGTTTCCATCGTCTTCCCTTCATCAAAACAATTTATCTGTCATAAATGTCTCTTCCTTCCCTTCACCTTCATCTTTTCATTGTATCTGCCCACAAGTAAATAACTGCATCTGATTGGTGCATTTTTACTGATGATGTTGACCACACGTTTCTCTTCCCTTCTCAGAGAGTACTACTTCAGCCTGGACAACCTGGAGCGGGACTTTTTCTTGCGGAGGAAGATGGATCTGGAGGGCTTCCTGCCCATCGGACTCATAGCCAGTTTCCACAGAGTGCAGGCCCTCACCACCGACGTCAACATCATTCTGGAGGCAAGCACACTTCACTCTTAATGGAGAAAAATATTCTGCCATCAATGTTTCTAAAGTCGCCTTAAGCTGTCAGAATAAATGTTGGCCTAATGGAGGACAGACTCATTTATTTATTCATTTTGCTGAAGAATAAGAATACGGGCAATTAAAGTAGACAAAATTACTTCTGGCAAAAACTAAAATACTTTCTAAGCAAAGCCAAAGAAAATTGAATCAACATGTTACATATGTACAGGAAGCAGAAACTCGGTGACCTTTTTTTTTTTTAATTTAGACTTAATTTATCTGCTTCAAAGAGGAGGTCATGAAATTGTTGACATGCTTTATATTTAGGTATTGATGCAGAATAAAGAAACTATATTTGACATGTTCATTTGCGAGCTTTGGCTCAGGATGACGTCGTTACCTTTGGATGGGACCAGCTGCTCCCCCCGTTTCCAGGCTTCGTTTTAAACTGATTTAGATGACCTCTTGCAGAGTTTGCATTTCTTATGATTCATTTGCAAAAAGTGGACAAACGTTAAATTGCACCAGAATAAAAAGCTAAATTTGCCGTATTCCCAGTGCTCCGAGTCATTACTTTATATTCAACAAACAGAAAAGATAAACAGTGTGTTGTTCAAACATTTTTTTTACAGCAACTTTCCTAATATTTTTCTCCAAAAGTAGTAGAAAACTAATTTGTCCCATCAGCCTTTTCTTTCCAACATCGCTGCGATGGTTTCTGCAGGGAGGGTGGCGGATTTACCTCTTTCCACAGAGACTGACTCATGTTTTCTCTCTGCTGCCAGGCTTTGAAGGACAGCAAAGAGGTGGAAGTGATCGATATGAAGATCCGTCGGAAGGTGGACCCTGAGAAGTGGCCCCTGCCGGGCCTCGCCATTCCCAACCACACACACACCGACTTCTCCCAGCTCATCAACTGTCCGGAGTTTGTCCCGAGACAGATGTCGGAGGATCCCAGAGGTGAGCATCAGGAGGGGAAAAGTAAACATTTTTTTTAAAGTTCACAAATTCGTCCTGCATTATAATGTGGTTTCAAACCTCCCACAGGAAATGGTTTACAGAGCACCTCAATGCAGCATCAGATCAAGACTGAAGCGGATATCTCCAACCTGAAAACGATGCCCAAAGGCCTCTCGGCCAGTCTGCCTGACCTGGACTCTGAGTCCTGGATCGAAGTGAAGAAGAGACCCAGACCTTCCCCAGCCAGACCCAAGGTCAGCTCAGAAAAGGTGAAAAGTTTAAAGCAGAGTTTCATCTTTACTGCCACATTCAGCCGGTTTTTGTTTTCCATATTAAACATTAAACACATCTTCCGTCTCAGCCGTATCATTCATTTCTGGACAAAAACAAGGAAATAACTTAAAATTTTCTCCTGTGCACATCGATCGTTGCCTCATCATTCATCTATGTTCACCTCTTCCACCTCCTCCTCTTTTTCCCTCCCTCCTCTTCTTGTGGTTGGTTGACTGACGAAGGCCCCCTCGTTACAGCAGCAGAGGGAAAAGGAGGACTTGGTTCGATCCCCGGTTCCCCAGCCCGGCTCCTCGCCCTCCCCTGCTACCCCAGGAAATAAGGTGAGGAAGATGAGAATCTTTAACTGAGTGGCTTTGACAGCAAGATATCAATAAAGCCACTCCCTAAAAGAAAGTCCATCCCAAGAATAGATGGTTTCTTTATTTTACAACTTGAATAATCTCAATGAAATCGTCTAGATTTAACATCTAAAGACACTGAACAAACTTTTCAGACATGGCAGTCCGAACATTAATAACTTCACGGATTTGTGGAAGACGTGATCTTCACGCTTCATTCAGACTAGCTTTGATGTAGGCAGGAGGATCACTTGTAATATTTGTCTTTTGAATTAAATTGGATGATACGTTGAATCAGTTACATCATCAAAGTCCTAAACATCTTCATTTTTCACAATATCTTTTACTTAAGGATTGAAGAATCGAATTATTGTCAGTCACATCAAAACTTGCCTTTTTTCATTTGTAAGTAGATTGTCATACAGAGTACAACAATAGAACAAGATACCAGTCAGGATCCACTCTTTTATTTTGTAACAAAACTGAACAGGCAGGGAGAGATGAAACTTTCGGCACAATAAGCTCAGAGAAGAAACAAAAAGAAGAGTTGTACATTTACTACATGTTGATTATATGTGGCCTCAACGGTGTGGTCGTAGAGGCTTTATATATCTGACCCAGTTTTTCCATAATTTAACAAAACCTGGCTTTTAAAATGCAGCTGAACATGTTGGTCAGACTGAAACTGGACTAACAGACCCTCATATTGCAGTTTAGGGTTAAATCATTCATGCATGTACAGACGCTCTGCAGATGCTCCACAGTTTCATGGTTCTGCATCTTTTCTAATATTTCACTAAAAACAGCATAAGTGTAAACTATTTCTGCTGCACCCCCAATAAAGCTGCTTTCATTCTTATTTTTATTTGTTTCTTGTGTCAAACAGATGAACGTGTCAAACTGACTAAATCAGCCCATTAAGCCCAGTTAGATCAGAATAGTGATAGTAGCACAGTGTTAATTAGATGACCACACGATATTCAAACATTGAGACCCGTCGTTAGTTTGATTCAGTGCTGATTGACATACTCATGTGATGCAGGCTCATGCTACCTGTGGTAATACTTCCTGTACCCCAGCTTGTTAGCCGTATCAGAAGGGAGTTGACCTTGAAAATCCTCATCTACCGCAGCCCTTTCACAAATACCACCAACCTGCAGAGACCGTGCATCAGTAAAAGGGGCGCTCGGTTCTGTGGTGTCTGCAGCTGTTGGAGCATCACTGAGGCTTTCATGGCTTGCTCCTGGAAAACGATGAAGAATCAGGCTAATGATACGCAAGTCCAACAACCTGAACTTTTACACTTTTTAAATAACGCTAATAATGAAATTAAGAAAAGTAGCGTGTAGTCAGAAGCAGAAAATATTTCTCTGTCCTTTTAAATTTGAGAAATGACTGAAATGATCGTAAACATAGCCTGCGTCCATGCTGCAGGTCTTCATGCTCAATTCTGATTTTTTTTTTTAAATGTGACCGTCATCACACTCCTGTGTGAACCGTCTACGGCCCTGATGTATGTAGATGTTTATAGAGGTAAACATGGATACTACACATGTTGACATGTGTTTATCAGTTTTGAAGTTGTATGGGTCTCGTCTCCTCCGGCACAGAGTTCAAATCAAATTTTATCTGTATAGCGCTTTTCATGCTACAAGCAACACAAAGTGCTGTACATAATAAAACAATGTATATTAAATAAAAACTATCTCCCCACAATTTAAACAGAGCACACTTCTGTCACACATGCATACATACACACACATTTCACCCCCATCCCCCCACCCCTGCCCAAAAGTAATAGCACATAATAAGATAAAAACTCTGGCTTGGCGCTCTTGTGAGGAAGCAATATTATTTTGGGGACCCATCCACACCGGAGGCAAGCCCATCCATTGCCATAGCGGACCGTAGAAACCACCCCAACCACAGCAGGCCGGGGCCGTGGTGGGGGCCCCGGCCACATAGTCAGGGAGATCACCACAGCAGCAGCACCGCAGACCGAACAGTCGAACCCCCGGTGTGGAGGCTCCCTTTGAGGAAAAACAATGGAGTCAAAGATGTCACAAAAGTTTGAACAGAGGTAAAACATAAATAAATAGATAAATGAAGACGGTAACAGATAAACACATGAATGAAATAAAATGATACACGAAAACACAAATGAATTAATGAAATAACTGCATAAATGAAAAATGAGATCCACATTGTTCGAGGAGGCCCCGGGAAGATTAGCAACTGGCGTGTCAGTCGCTAATGGGAATCTGAACGAATGAAAAGAAAATGTGAAGTCTGTCTCAACTCAATGACGTAAAAGTCGTATAAATGCGACATGACTGAGGTCGCTTTAAAAAGATCAGATTAGTTCCACATGTGAAGTTGGACTGGGCCGGATTTGTGCCGTTCAGCCATAAAAAGATCAGGTTTGGGTCACATATGGAAAAAAAGTCCAATTTGAGCAACTTCTGGCTGCAGTGTGAAGGAAGCCATTGTTCTATAACCTTTATTATTTATCCTCAGTAGAAATGAATCATTTCAGTAATGAGAGAATTGTGATGATCTGGTGTTTCTGGTTTATTCAGGACGGAGCAGAACCAGACGAACCGGAGGAGCTGGACTTCATGTTTGACGAGGAGATGGAGCAGATGGACGGACGCCGCAACACCTTCACCGACTGGTCAGACGAGGAGACAGACGGCGAGCTGGACGACCACGACGTCAACAAGATCCTGATCGTGACGCAGACGCCGCCCTACCTGAGGAAGCACCCGGGGGGCGACCGCACGGGGCAGCACACGTCTCGCGCCAAGCTGACCAATGAGCTGGTCAAAG
Source organism: Leptatherina wallacei (assembly GCA_028567055.1). Lineage (NCBI taxonomy): Eukaryota > Metazoa > Chordata > Actinopteri > Atheriniformes > Atherinidae > Leptatherina > Leptatherina wallacei. Next base: position 19,073,150 of record JAOXYM010000016.1, on the reverse strand, counting down.
TGATCAACGACGGGCTCTTCTACTACGAGCAGGACCTGTGGGACGACACGTACGAGCCCGAGTACGCCACCATCAAGGTGAGATGTTCGTTTAGATCCGGAGGGGCCGATTGATGAGGCGTCGCTTAAATGTCAAAAAGCCGAGCAGAGCTTCCACGTTACATCAGTGCCGTTTTGGAGGCGTTTCTGCTCAAAAAGCAGGTGACGAGTAGATTTATTCTCCTTCAGTTACGGCTGTTTCTGGATATGGACACAAAGCCCCGAACAGAAAGTAGTTTTTGTTTTGTTTTTGTTGTCGCTGCTGCCCTTTGTTGCATTGTTGAACTCTTTGTGGGACCTTCACGTGTTCACCGGCACACATCGAGGTGCATGTGGAACACAGGTCGCCTGTTTATAAATACATCCCCTCAGGCAAGGCCCCGGCCTGAGGGGCCGAGCCCACGGTCTGCAGGGGGAGACAAAGATGGAGGCTCGGAGATCAGAAGATACTCAGTGGGATGAAGGGGAGAGTGTGAGTCACACGAGGGAAAAGGGATTGTTTTTTATACAAGCTGTTGTTGTGAGGACATAAACTGCTGGGATTACTGGTGTTGGGCTGTGGAAAGTTCAGTGTTGATGTGAAGCTGCTGGTGGACGAGCTCGTGTCAGAGATGTCATATATGAGGGTGAAAAAGGTCTTTTTGGCTTCTGTGTTTTGCTGCTGCCTTTCAGTTTCCAGACTGCTGAAGATCAGGTCCGTTTCTGAGATTTTGGCTTTAAATTTTAGTTTTTAACGCAGTAACATTTGAGTTTCAGGCATTTTGTCCTCTGTGTTATTACTTGAATTGTTTTTAAATAATTTTGTGTGAAAATTGATTTTTAAGTCTTTTGTACATAATAAGGTTTTCTCACATTCTCACTTTATCTCCTGATCTTCTCTTACATCAGCAAGAGGTGGAGAACTTCAAGAAGGTCCACCTGATCAGCCGCGAACAGTTTGACTGCCTGACTCCTGAACCCCCCGTCGACCCCAACCAGGAAGTCCCCCCAGGTCCCCCACGGCCTCAGCAGAGTAAGGACACTAAAACACAACATGACACACAAACTGATGGTGTTTCAGCTTCGGCTGTAAAGAAGCTTCGGTATCCATGGTAACAGATCAGCAGAACAATCTGTTGGTCCGTCTCTAAACTTTGTTAAATCACAAACAGAGGTTGGTTTTTTTTGTTTTCCTTTTCCAGAAAAATTCTGACCAAAATGAGCGTCATCTTTATAACTTAGAAAGATCTGAAGGCATTGTTGGACAGTTTTTCTGATCTTATTTAGTCTAAAATGATGAAAACATGTCAAACTATCCTTTCTTTTCTTAGTGTGCCAAATCTTTGGATGATTTATTAATACTGTATTTACTGTACTGTAATACTGTAGCAATACTGTATTTTAGATAAAATAATTCATTTAATGCATGTTAAGTGATTTAGGGGATAATATTGTATTCTGTGTGATTAGTTATCTCTGAAGACGGATCAGTTAGAGGTGAAACTTGGAACAAATGGTGTCTAGTAGCGGTCAACCTCTGCTTAGAAATCTTCAGATAGACCTGTAGCTGTTAAGAAATGACTCGTAGGAAGCACAAACGCAGTTTCTTCTGCAACAAACTTTACCCTTTAGATTTATTTGTTTACACAAAAATCTGGACACTCTCATTGGTTTCATCCTCAAAATGTAATATTATGATGGATTCCCTCTGAAATTTAGGAAGAATTTTATCATTTTGTTTTCTAAAAGGAGTGAACAGAAAATTGACTTTTCCCATATTGGCCCAAATTAAAGAGCAGTTTAACATATTTTAGTGATTTAAATGTCTGATTATAATTTTGATCTGGTATAAAAACCTTTAAGTAGCACCAGCTGCTGTTTTACTGCTGGCTGCATGTACTGATGATGTAAAAACAGATTTATTACATCCCTGATGTTGTAATTAGATGATCTCAATGACTGTCGAGAGTTGTTTGAGAATTTCTGATCTGAGTATGAATGCTGAGACATAACTGAGTGTCGTCTCTTCAGTCCCCACAGATGCTTTGGCAAACAAACTCTTCGGTGCCCCTGAACCCTCCTCAACAGCTCGCTCACTCCCCACGACCGTGCCTGACTCGCCAAACTACCGCAGTGCCCGGACACCCCGCACGCCTCGCACCCCTCACCGCAAGGACCCGACCATGACGCCGCGCTTCTACCCAGTGGTGAAGGAAAGCCGGCCGGTGGACGCCAAGGTAAGACGCCTGCAGAAGGAAGGAAAACTACCCGTAGAGAGGCAACCTTCATGGTTTTAGACTGAGTCGACATTTTCTGATTCAACGATGGTCCGTTTTCACTCAGACGCCCAGGAAGAGGAAGACCCGACACAGCTCCAACCCTCCCATGGAGTGTCATGTCGGCTGGGTGATGGACTCCAGAGAGCATCGCTCCCGCACCGCCTCCGTCAGGTGAGACTCCGGCATGAAGATAAAGACGTAGTCATATCATACTACAAAGTGTTTTGATAAATGTAGTTTATAAAAGGAAAGAGTCACAAATGTCAGGCTCTGTTGTCTAAGTTAAAAGAACAAAAATATAAATGATTATTATAATTATTATTATATTTTAAAACTGTACAATGTAGTTTATGTTATCATCTCTCCACATAAGAAAAGGGAATCCTCGTGTTTGCTTTATCTTCAGCTTTGTTTAAAAGGAGATTTTGAAAAAGATCTTCCTTATTTACATTTTGATATGACTTATTTAGACCCGAGGGACTTGAAGACATGGACACAGGCTAAAATTTTTTGCCTAAAGTATTCTTTATAGCGGGGATGTCCAATTCCGGTCCTCTGCAGGCCCCTTTCTTGTAGGTTTTCTTTTTTAAATTTTTTCCGGCTCCAACACACCAGATTCAAATTGAACGGGTCCCCCTCCAAAACACTTGTTGTAATATTCTGGCTCAGTAGGTTGTTTTATAAGTTAGATTAGTTTTAGAACATTTCTACAAGCCCCTTCAATAAAATTCCAGTCTTTTTGTGCTTTAGATGTTTTGAATGATAAAAGGAAGCAGACCTGACTCTGTGAACTAGCCCTAATAATGAATAATTCTTCCTCTTTTACCTTCCTCTCCTCCAGCTCTAACGCCAGCCCGTCGGAGGGCACCCCAGCCCTGGGCAACATCGGCTGCACGCCTCAGTCCCTCCCCAAGTTCCAGCATCCGTCACACGAGCTGCTGAAGGAGAACGGCTTCACGCAACACGTCTACCACAAGTACCGCCGGCGCTGCCTCAACGGTACGATTCCCTCTGCCCTATATCACTAACACCTCCCCTCACAGACTGTTGGGCTCATTTGTTCCTTTCCTCCCCTCTCCTTTCCACCAATCAGAGCGGAAGCGACTGGGAATTGGCCAATCACAGGAGATGAACACGCTCTTCCGCTTCTGGTCGTTTTTCCTGCGGGATCACTTCAACAGGAAGATGTACGAGGAGTTCAGACAGCTGGTGGTCGAGGACGGGAAGGAGGGATACAGGTAAGAGCTTCCAGTAGGGATGAACGGATATAAATCAGCTGATCCAGGTTAAAGATATTAAGTTATGTTAATCCTTTAGGCTTCATTTCTTCTTTGATGAGCAAATTCAAGAGTTCAACTCTTCAATTCAATCATAAATGTGGTGTGTCGCAGGTACGGCCTGGAGTGCTTGTTCAGGTACTACAGCTACGGTCTGGAGAAGAAGTTCAGGCCAGACATCTTTAAGGACTTCCAGGAGGAGACCATGAAAGACTACGAGGCCGGTGAGGAAACACGAGGAGACTAAAGCTGTCGGGACACATCGGAGCAACTTTCTGATGGTTTTTATGTCTGCTTTAGAGCTCAGGGTTCAATTTCAGCCCTGACCGAAAACATTTTCCTGTCTCCTGATCATAGGCCAGCTTTATGGGTTGGAGAAGTTCTGGGCCTTCCTCAAATACGCCAAAGCCAAGACCTTGGAGATCGACCCCAAGCTGCAGGAATACCTGAGCAAGTTTAAACGCCTGGAAGATTTCAGAATCGATGTAAGTGGATGATTCTTAAAAATGTGACTGTTGAACATGAAGTGGGTTTGATGCAGCAGATGCTGCCGTTTTATTGATCTTCAGCTTTCTGTTTACTCTATTCCAGCCACCGATGGAGGAAGGAGGCCGCAGAAGACACTCGTCCAGCGGGGACGGTCGTCGCCGGCATCCGTCTCAGCCCTCCAGCCGACCACACAGCCAGGCGAGCGGAGGCCCCGCCCCCATTGCTGCTGCTCATGGCCCCGCAGCCAAGGATGATGCCAGACCCGCCAGTCAGAAAGGCCCCGCTCCCACTGCTGATCCTGCACCGGATGCCAAAACACCGAAGTAACTTCACACAAGAACGGATCGGCTCAGCTACTTCTGCAAGTCGCCGGTTCTCTCTGCGCCACAAGAGGGGGGAGGGGCATCCAGCTCGAGCATGACTTCTTTCTTTTGTTTATTTTCCCCACAGACATCTTTAATTTGAGAAATAAGGAGAAGAAATGATTCCTGTCGCTTGTTTTATTGATTACTTCTAAGTTTTTAGAACTTTTTAATTAGGCAAGAAATGACTGAGGATTAAATCCCTTTAAGTTTCTTTTTTTCTCTCCACGCTGACCCCTCCTCTCTGTCATCGGGACCCTCCTCTTTGATGGTCACTGTCCTGCTGGCTGAAACGTATTTAATTCCTCGCCAAGACGTCACAGTAATGATTTCTTCCGCACGAGATGGTTGATCTGAGCACCTGAAAAGCCCCGCCAGCGGCCCGCCGGAGGCCGCACTGCTCCTGACATTCAGCCGGACCAAAGTGGTGTGAACCGAGCGACTGAACTTTCCATCTGCAGAGCCCCCGACCTCGCTGTCGAGAGGCTAAAACTGAAATCTTTGATTTATTTTATGGCTGGACATCGAGGGGAAACTATAACCAAATGATTAAAAAAAGAGAGGAAAAAAAAAGAGTTGTTTCAACCCCTTGCTATAGACAAGATTATTGAAAGTTGCCTTATTTTAATGGTTTTACTGCTTCTAACTTGTGCCCGCCACCTTATTGTTGATTGTACAGCATCCAATTTGCCATTTATCTCATCACTGTTTCCAGCTGAGGTCACAAGGTGGTGCTTTGTCTGCCAAACTGTCCTCCATTCCCCCCCCTCAGCCCGCCTCCCTCACCTCAGAACTGTCTTCCAGGTGTCATTCAGTCTGTTACGAGTCCTGTAATTCTTCCTTGTGTTTGCAACTTGTGGCTTTTTTGTGCTGAAAGCTGATGGAAGTTTGTCCCCCCCACTTTGAAATGAAAAAACAAAAAACTGCTTGAGTGGAACCTTCTCCGTCAGACGAGCTGCATTCATCCGTCTATCCATCCGTTGGACATCCATCCATCAGCAACGCTACAAGACTGGAATCATTAATCTGGATTACTTGAAGGAGGCGATGGCTGCGAGGAGGGCCGTCGTTCTCCGACGCAGGCTCAGGCATTCGGGGCCTCGCTGCTTTCCGTTTCACACATCAGTTACAAGCGTGAACACCATGGAGTGCGGTCAGGTACAGATGTAGCAGCGCGAGCGGCGTATCGTCTCGCTGCACTAGTGCGCTCACAAACTCAAAACAGGACCGTTCGTTCGCGCTCAGTCGTCACTCATCCTGCAGTCGGCCGTTTGGATGCTAAAAGTCCTCCAGCTCCAGAACTGATGCAAAGTTTTTCCTCCACTAATGTAAATGTGAATCTGACAGATGAAGAGAAACGATCACAGCTCCCTGCTATCTTTTATTGTTTATAGAACAGATTATATATTTGCCTTACATGTGTACGTAATCTAATTTTTTTCTCTTTTTTTTTTTTTTTTTTTTTTTTTTTTTAACGATTATCTTTTAATTCTTTTGAGTTTCTATTTGCTGTGTTTCTCATGCTGTTGTTCCAGGAGGTGGGTTGGTGTCAGGCTTTCAAACATCTGGTTTTCAGAAACACAAAAAGGGAAAGTTGACATCCGGCGTCAACGAAAATCGTTCAGCTTCCAAAAATAAATCTTCTTTTACGGTAAAGACATTTACGAAGATGAGAGCAAAACTACAGACGAAACCAGCCTCCAGATTTTTTTGATGAAAATCCATAAAAACACTTGAATTTTGGGATTTGATTTCAAGTAGTTTGGGAAATTTCAAGTCTTAATGAAATAACCTGTTGTTCTACGCTGTTTGGTTATTTTTCTTCAGTCACGTTGAAACGGCCTGATGCTAAAAAAACCTGACATTTTTGGTGAAACTGTGCCTGTTTGTCTGTTCCAGAGGTGGATGCCACATTATGTCAGTGTTTGTTTTTCCATCTCTCTCCTCAAAATCTAGCATTGTCACACATGAAGATGCAAATCAATGCTGCACTTGTTCTGTTTGTTCCCCCTTTCAACCTTCAGTTTGTTCGTTTTCTGGGAGCTTCGGATCAGTTTCAGAGGCTCACAGATCCAAGTGTTCATTGGGCAAATACTAAGAGCTACAAAATGTTCCCATAAACCCCACTTTTTCAGAAACCAGTGAAGCCTTTTGAGTGTGTGAGCTGGACATGATAGACCTTCCTCCTCCCCCTAATGTGATTCTCTGTCTGTGGACACTTGGTAGGACTCAAGTGATTTGGGAGTTTACAGCCGCCTTTATCAGAGTCGAACTGCTGCTAGGTGTCCATACAAGCTGTACGACTCGGCTCATCAAGTTTCACATGGAAGTGGCCAGCTGGCCGGACACTGGAACGATGAGAGATGGACATGGGAGGGAAGGAAGGAAGGAAGGAGGAGCAAAAAAACTGAAAGAAAGAAAGCCGGACTGGGGTTTGTTATGACGCTCGGAGGAATATGGCTGGTTATGATGTCTGCAGACTGAAAAAAAAAAAAAGACAAAATTCCATAAAGCCATATGAATAAGAAATAACTGTATATGAACCATTAAAATAGTTCATTACATTACAATATCCTAGGCTTGTCATGAGGAAAAAAAGTTTAAAATGAGAATAAAAGGAACAAAAAAATATATAAAATGGAAAAATGTAAAATACTTGAATGAGATCTTGTATTATAACATTTAATATTCATAATATCTGCTTTGTAGGCTGATGTGATTCGCTATTAGTGTTATTTGTAATTTGTAGTAATTATGCTTTTCCTTTAATAAAGAAAAAAAATATCACAAAACTGACAAAAAAAACCTCAAACACCAGCTGCTGTGTGGTCTTTTTATTCCCCCCCCCCCCAACACCAGAGGACATGGAGAGGAAATCTTAAAAAGTCCCATCAGAACATCAACATTTTATCTATTATAGAAAACATTTCAAACAAGTGGAGGTTTTTATTTTTTGTATTACAAAAAGGCACGTTTAACATTTCCAAGCATGTTGAAGTGCCAGCAAAGTGGAAAGTGCAGCGAACATCTGTTGCCAGATCTTCTGGATAACGGGTAAGTGAATGCATCATAAGAATCAATGCTGTAAGTGCTGTTACTATGCATTTATGTATCTATGACACAAAAGCTTGTATTTGATACTAGAATGAATATTAATGCGATGTCATCAAAAACATGGCAGTCTTTACATGATGGTGGAATCTGGGAGATGATCCATGTTTCCATGACGTAGGTTAAAGGACCAACTGTGTTTGGGGCTCATTTACATGGAGTTCTGTGTGTTATGTTTTCCTGGTGCATTTTGGTGGGATGTTCCCAGAACAAAACCCAAACCAACAGACGGCTCTGCCGCATCACCAGCAATGGACCAAATCCTGAGCTTCAATAATCGTTTACAAAAGAATCATAGCAGCGACTCCCACTGAACAGGAAGTGGAAAACATCTGCTAAAGTGCAACAACCACAGTTTTAATTGCATAAAAGTGCAGACTGGGGGGAGTTACGTAGTCTGAAACTGATAAAAACAGATTAAAACAATCAACATCTAATTAAGACACATCAGGGACGGAGCCCCCTCCCCGCTTATGTCACCGTCCAAAAAATTGGTGAGGCCTGAGGTTAAAGGTCAGGGTTGACAGGTCATCATTGGCCCTTCTTCGACGTGTCAGGGATGCTCTGGGTGAGAGGGGTGAGGCTGGTGAGCAGGGTGTGCCGTTCATACTGTTTGGTCTGCCTGAACTTGGAGTCGGTGCTGTGGAGCCGGTCCAGCACACCAAAAACTCCGAAGCACTGGTTGAACCTAAAACCAGGAGAGACGAGTCCAGCTGTTAGTTACAATGTGGTATCCAAGGAGGATGGATAAAATAATGCAATCAAACACTGATCATATCCTGCATTGAATCCTGTTAGAAGCACTCCTAGAGGCTCACCTGAGGTGGTGGAAGTCATGGAACTCAGGAGAAGGCAGAAAAGGCAGATGATAGCCGCAGTGGGAGATGGTGGTGCTGACCAGAGCCAGGCAGTACCACATGGAGGTGCTGGACAGGTGAGATCCCAGAACCACCGGCCCGATTACCACCGGCATCATGTTGGAGAGCTGATAGGAAAAACAAAAAGTTAACCAAAAAACATCCAGTAAATCAGATCAAATCTGGAGGACTTAAACTTTCCTAAGTAACAAGGAAAAAAAATCCATCACACATCTGGGGCCTCATGTATAAAGCGTGCGTACGCACAAAAAATGTGCGGCGCATCATTTTAGGCACAACTCGGGATGTA
>JAOXYM010000016.1:19033877-19053286 GCA_028567055.1 Leptatherina wallacei | reverse complement strand
ATAGATAGATAGATAGATAGATAGATAGATAGATAGATAGATAGATAGATAGATAGATAGATACTTTATTGATCCCCTAAGGGAAATTGTAACGACTCAGCAGCAGCATAAAAACAAAGAAAGCACTATGTAATAAAAACATGCAATAAAATATATAAATTGAAATAAAAAATTAAAGTGCCGACTCTTGCCCTAGTCCGGTTGCCCATGTATAATACAATATATGTATATATGCCCCAAATATAGGACAGATTGCATTGTTATCATTCATCACTGGCCTTTTAGCTAAGTTTGCTGGAGATCCTATCTTGGTGGGCGGAGATTTCAACTTAATGTAAGCTGAGGTAATTAAAATTAATTTACTGCCTCGGCTCACTTTCCCATTATGTGCCATCCCACTTCAAGTGCCCCAAAAATGGTTTCAGGAAATAGATACCCTCTTCTCACATTTTCTGTGGTGTGGAAAAAACCCAAGAATTAACCTAAAAAAACTCACCATGCCTCAAAGAAGATGTGGGTTTGGAGTAATTAACATATATTTGTACTACTTGGCTTTTAATGCCAGATACCCTCTGACATGGGGTTATTGTGGGAAAAAAAAAACAATATCCCAGGAATTAGGATTGGCTGGAGAAACTAATTCTAAAAGAACATAACACTACCATTGCTTTAAAATCATTATGATACAATCCCAAATATCAAGCTCAAGACATCCCTCTGGTGGTAAAATACTACCACTGCATCTAGTATGTTTTACAAACTGTATGAGCCATGGATGTGTTTTTTTTCAAGATCTGAATATATCATGAACAGTTTGGATTTGCTGTTCAGATACATGCAGATTATAGGCTGACAGCTTAATTTTCTAATTGGTCAACATCCAAACACACACCTTGATCACGATTAGTGTGGTCCAGTTGCACACATCAAGCTACAGCTTTCACAAAGCAATCCAACAAATGGTCAACTTGAATGCAAAAGGTCAGTCTATCAATTTTCCATACTCGCTTTATCCAATTTACTCTAAATTGCTTCTAAACTGTCTAACCAAAACTTGGTAAATCTCACACCTAAGGCTTCATTAGGCATTCCAGTGGGGATATCAAGCATATAACCAGTTGTTAGTCAGGGCCTCCATCAAGCAGGAAATTGCACAAAACCACATGGAGCCCCCACAAGTTGGTTGTCCAAAAACAACCAACAGTAACCACTATCCACATCATAACTAAGAAATAAAAAAGATGAAAACTGACACAAATTAAAGCTGAATGGGTAACTCACAGCAGGCAGTCAATGCTAGCACACAGCTGGACTAAATTATCGTAATCAGCATTGCACAAACACAATGTGCCAGCTACCAAAGGCACAAACAAGTTCATCAAAACAACCTTTAATGGATAATCCGTTTGCTGTCCTCACCGTTAACAGCCATGGAAAAAAGAGGGAAACTCCATGAGCTAAAGTTGTTTAATGTATTTAATGTGTTAAACTAGACTTCAGTGTCAAATGTTTATATAATGGTTTGCAGTAATCAGCCAAATCAGGGGTGTCTGAAAAATGTAAGTGTGGTAATGAACAAAGAACACAGAGCCAAACTAATTCAACACAACCAACCAAAGTGGCAGAGCAGATATGAGTGACTACATTGAAGTCAAAGCTTTAGCATTCAGAGGACTTAGTGGGACCACAGGTGTTCCACATCACAGTCATCAACCAGCAGCAGAACAGATTAATACCCTACCAGCTACGAGGACCTGCAGGGCTTATACCATCACTGACATACTTCAGCACACCTGGAAACCATTGCGATAATTCTGCAGCTCTTTTCCTAGCTGGTGAAAGTCATTAGTCTTGACACCAGATTGGATGCTCCTTGTAGTTGTCTCTTTCAGTGAAGAACCTGAGGAGGCCAATCATCCCTGCTAGTTGATGGCTCTATATTGCATCATACTGTGAATATCAGGTACAGATAAATAATTAAAAGCATCAGATTTAGTGTAAATGTTTTGTGCAAAATGGTAGTGGCAGATTAAAAAATGTGAAAATACAGACTTTCTGTACAAATGCATTAGTGTTGCTGTTGGCATCTTAATGGCTGATGATGATTGCGCACTGGATGTATTCTAGCTGTCTTGGGGAAACTGAACATTTGAATTGAACACATTACTACTAGCTTTTGGAATACAATTCAAGACAAAGGAAAAAGTCCAAAACTGAACTCAAAGCAACATGAAATATTTGTTTTAACAAAGTTGAAAGGCATAAAGGTTGCTAACAAATGTGAGAACACAAAACAAGATGCTTTGGCCAAATATGACTAACATTTTTTACACATTGTAATTTTCTAGGGATGTCCAGTCTGTTAATGCATTAACAGTCTTCAGCAGAACTTGACAACAAGCTGTTGGGCAGATTTATTTGAATCAGGTGTGGATCAATGAACTATGTAAAAACCCAGAGGAAAGTGGCCCTCAAGGACTTGGACAGTGCTAAAGTATTCAGTCAAGTCACCCATGTGATGTGTGTTATCTCTTGAAGAAGAATCAGTATTGTGACTAAAACATTCACTATGCTAGAAGTTACTAGCAAAATGTGTTTTAATGCACCTGTATCAGATGCATAGAGCAACGCAAAGTGCTTTACATAACACACAAAAAAAAAGCATTAAGGGACACAATAACGCAATAATACAGAGGTGGCTAATTAAATTGACCCTCCCCAAAATCCCCCTCTAACTGGATTGACTAATATAACCTTACAAATGACTAACAATGCTGTATAACTATGGCAATGATAGAATTTGCCTTCTGGCATAAACTGTTATTCATTTTATGTTTAATTTCAGTGATGTTCTTGAAATCTGAAAGAAATCAAGCAAAGCTAAAATTGCTGTGAAATTAAAGGAGTATTTCCTCCATATGTTTTCATTTGTTTGTGATCTAAGGTTCTTTCTTTTCTTGACTCCCTCTTTAACTTTACATTTATTAATCTAATCCACATGCCCTCTAGAGACCTGTCTTTCTATGAGCAGAGGTCAAGTTATGATGGCATTAAATCCAATTCATTCACATTGCAGCTTACACATTTCATTCCCCTGATATCTGGTTGAAAAACTGGGCTGTTTTTTCATATGTTATGATTAAGATGTTTCTACCACTATGGATAATAATGCAAGCTACAGTAAATGAATACGGCACTGACAGAGGTCCATGGAGGTGACACGCCTCTTCAATATCTATTTTCGTTAAAGAGCTTAAATGTGAGAATTGGCATCGACCTGGCATTCAGTATTTCAGCTCAAGCCACGTGTGTGTTTTTTTTTTTTTTTTAAAGACAAAGTGAATATGTAAAGGGTTAAAGATCATCTCAGCAGCGGATTGAGATTCAGCAGCTTTGCTCTTTGCTCCCAGCCCTCGCGCTCCGCGGGCAGCGCTGGCTCGCTCCGATATTTCAAGTCGCTGTGGATTGTGGGAGTCGGGGACACTGCCCAGGCTTGTTATCGGAGAACGGGAGAGATTTTTTCCGCTGTGCAAATTTTTTTTTGTAAGTAATCCTCCAGTTTTCTACACATCTGTTTCCAGTCGGTCACTGTCGCCTCGTATCGCTCAAGCAAGTACTCGCGCGCTGAAGTGAGCCGTTAACGTTGCCATTTCGTGCTTTTCTGGCATGGAGGCCGACAGCGGAGACCGTGTTGCTGGAGCTGACAGGCAGGCAGGCAGGCAGGAAGGGGAGGGAAGGAGCGGGCAGCTGCAGCCGCTTTGCCGGCGTTGTTTCACGGAAAGGACGTTGACCTGAGCGGAAAAACGCACTCGTGTCGCTTGACAGTTGCGTTTTTGCGGTAACTCGAGTCGTTCACACTGTGCAGAAAACAAATGTTCCGCACGAGACATCCGAATGGCTGTTGACATGCGGAAATCGTTGTCAGTGGGCAGCTGGGAGAAATGCCCACTGTGGCGATTAAACCCACCTACACCTGGCCGGAGTAAAGAAATACTGCAGATTCTTCAAAGCAGTCTGAACGTGTTTGTTGTTTGCCGGTTAATAACGTAACTGTCACGGTTATGTTTTATTTATTGCATCGTGCCAAGTGTTTTCATTAGAGCAGGACGAGGGGGGGGGGACGTGGCCTGTACTGGGGTAATTGATTACCAGTGACAGACAGCTAATGGCAGTTGCAGTCTTGTCTCTATCATTAAATTCCTTACAGGGTTGACTTGGAATATGAAAGTTTTCAATTCAGATTAACCACTATTAACATATCAAAATTTTCATGATACTGCATATTTAATAATTGACCCTTCTGAGGATGTAAGGATGATGATGGCATCTGTCATGAATAAAACATTTGCTTGCAGAAGTGATCTTCTGGTAATCCACATCTTCCTGTAAAATGGGACATTTAGGCTGCTCTTCAGCCTAATAAGGTAAAAGCCTAATGTAGATCTTTGTAATTAATGGGAGTCATAAATCAAAGCAGTAGCCTGTTTTGCATTTGCCCCAGTCACCTTGGATTTGTTAATGAAAAAATCTTGTTTTTCATAATGCTTCATGAGACCCTTCATTTTTATGGCAGTTATCAGAAGGCTTACACAGTCCTTGCTTTTAATTTTCTTAAGATTTAAAAGCAGGCAAAGGTATCTATTTACAGAAACACCAATGCCTTTTATTAGAATTAATATTATTAAGCTAATGCATCAATGGACTATGGGTGATGCTTTTCTTGCAGAGCCTGACGCTGGTAGCAGTCTCAGCACCATGTCCAGCCGAGGAGGAAAGAAGAAGTCAACCAAGACGTCCCGGTCCACCAAGGCCGGGGTCATCTTCCCTGTTGGGCGCATGCTGCGTTACATCAAGAGGGGATTGCCCAAATATCGCATCGGTGTGGGAGCACCAGTCTACCTGGCGGCTGTCCTCGAGTACCTGACTGGTGAGCTTAATTTTTGGATTCAGGAGAATGATATTTGTATAGTGGGAATAACAAGCCTACTTATCATACAGGAATTTGGGGAAAAGCAGTAAAGAATAAGCATAAATTAATCCATAAAACTCCTCAGTTGTTAGATTATGAGGCTAAAATGATATAAAATGAATGTTTCAATAGATATAACACCATGAAGGCCAACCAAAAAACAAAAACGAAAATCTGATAAATAATGGTGTCATCATGTTATTGTGGATTTACCATAGAATCTCTGAATAAACATTACATTTTGCTGCCGGATTATAAACCAACTGGAGGCGATATAAATGCCTGGAAAACTTGCGTAGATCACAGGTAACTTGAAGACATCCTCTTCTCAGGGAATTTGGTTTTACTTATATGTGCGATGATCTCCCTCTGCTAAACTAAAAAAATGCAGAACGTCTTGAACTTTTTCTTTTCATTACACAGTCCAGATTGTCCAATTGCTAGCCATAGTACCGTGAAGAATTTGCAGAATTGGGTATGAACTGTGAAATCCCTGAATATAGTAGTTTGTTCAGGGATTTTACAGTTCAGAGATCACTTCATTTCTTGCCCTGAAGTCTGAGATTTCATTTAGAGATATAAACTAATCCCTTTTAAGTATTCATGTTCTAGAGTGTTTACTAATGAATTCCCTTGATTTTTATTTCGTCCAATGTTTATGTAGCTGAAATCCTGGAGTTGGCAGGTAATGCTGCCAGAGACAATAAAAAGGGTCGTGTAACACCAAGACATATCCTCCTGGCCATTGCCAATGATGAAGAGTTAAACCAGGTCAGTAGCTGCACAAATATTTTCTCAATCATCTTCGTGTGCACAAACAAAGTGTGACAACAAACACTCAAATGTTGCGTTTTATCTTCCTGTGTCAGCTGCTCAAAGGCGTGACCATTGCAGCAGGTGGAGTCCTGCCCAACATCCACCCGGAGCTCCTGGCTAAGAAAAGAGGAGCTAAGGGCAAACTAGAGACGCCCGTCTCACCTGCACCTGAGAAGAAACCCAAGACCGTGAAGAAAGTAGCAGCTAAGAAACTAAGTGGGAAAAAGGCAGGAGGGAAGGCTAAGGTATGTCTTCATGTAAACATATCAGGGAAGGAAGAAACCTGGTCATTGTGTATTCATTCTTCCTTTTTTGGGCAGATAATGTTGCTGAACTTAGAGCTGACCTGAAATGACCCCAGATCATTTGTTTAGTTAAATACAGGAGGTCATTACTCAGCACCTGTGATTCAATCTTTAGGTCTGTAAGATCACCAGACGCTTTTATCATTGACAGTTTGGCTTGTTAATTCATTCATTAGTACGCCCTGATCAAATTAAGATAAAAGTTTACACACACACGCACACTTCTTCTTCAAATGAATGATTTATAATTAAACAAGCAGGCTGAGGGATGGCAAAGAAACTTAGAAACTGTTATTATACCACCCAAGGTAAAAACTTAAACCTGGCAGCCCTAGGAAACCCTGAATAAAAGATGAAACATTGGATGATTTAAAAATCTGAAAAATGTTAAACACAAAAAAACTATAAAGTAAGAATGATAAAAACAGTAGGTTAAATAGAAATAAATGAAAGATATAAGAAGGCCTTTGAATAAGAATAACTTTTCAAAAGTAATTTTAAAGAAGATCCTGATACTGCAGTCTGGTGCACAGCTACCAGAGAGTCAGACAACCATTCACATCCAGATTCTTAGCCTATTTAGTATAATCAATTATTCCAATATATTTAACTTGTCGCACAAGTTGTTCATGTTACTAAGAGCAAAGCAGTTTTAATCTTTAGCAAATAATGACAGAAGATTAATTCATTCTTTTTCAATCAAACCTTAGAAATAAGGTCTACAGCAGTGGTCACCAACATGGTGCCCACAGGCGCCACGTAGCCCCCAGAGACAATATGAGTTACCCGCAGGCCTGTTCTAAAAAAAAAAAAAAGCACAACTTTAAAATGTTGTTTTATTATGTTTCTAATGGTTTTTTTTAAATCACTCTTGCATTTATATAGATTCGAAAATGACAGTATCGTAGAAAATAATTTTAGCTTGTGAAATATTAAATGTAGAAATGGACATCTGGAAATGTAAACTATTGCTAATAATAATAGAAATAAAGTGTTGAATATTTATGTTTACCATCATCAAACCATTTTTTATAATTATTTTGAGAACTCAATGTGATCAGTGTCTTCACATAGAGGAGTTTCATTATTCATTCAACTTTAATGTATAACTAAAGGCAACTGAGCAAATTTGTTATTTCAAAAGAGTGTTTCAAACTGGTAGCCCTTCAGATGACTACCCATGAAGTTAGCTCTGTTTTACAAAGGTTGGTGACCCCTGGTCTAGAGACTAGCATCATCAAATATTTCTATGTCACTGTGGCTTCACACAGTCCGACATGAGTGTTACAGGTATGATTACAATCAGAGGGTTTATTGTGGATAACCGTATCATCAGCACTGATCGTGCGTATTTGTCCTTGTGCCTGATTCGTTGTTTTCCTGCAGGGCATACCACTTTATCTTGTGGGTCACAGCAGGAGCATATGCGTTTCTTTGAGTGTACAAAACTGCCTGTGTCCATGAATGCACCTACTTTCTCTGGGTTTTTTGTCACACATGCACTTTAAGATTTTAGTGGATGGATTCAAAGAAGTTGGGATGAACCAAGCAGGGAGAATTAATTAACACTGGTTCAGACCCCCAATCTACCCACAGAAGGACATTTAGATGAACACTGTTTCAGTGAGAAATGGTGTCACATGCCAACGTGTGTTGTGTGTCTTGGACAGAGACAGGGTGATGTGAGCAAGGCAGCATCAGCAGACAGCACCACAGAGGGATCTCCTGCTGACAGCTTCACCGTGCTCTCCACCAAGAGCCTGTTCCTGGGTCAGAAGGTCAGTTTTCTGTCAGCTTACAGATCTAATTATTCCCGACAGGCCTTAGCCAATTATACAGAAACTAAAGTCAAACCACTATTGAATGAGAGTGAATTACAGACTTGTACAGATTCTACAGGTCTGCAACAGATGTACTAAAACGTCCATGAATCTACTACTTTTAAAGGCTTGCTTGATATTTCCCTTCAAACAAAAAAAACAACAAAAAAACGAGTTTGTCCTTTTGAGTCATGCAAAATTGTGTTCATGTGTTTTTATACTCAATTTCTAATCAGTCCCAGAGATGAGCAGTTTTCTATTTTAATCTCTTTTAATCTGCTAAACTGATAAGAAATAGATTAGATATTTTTGGTTTTAGGACTTTAATCTACCTGAACCCTTCATAACTGAGCTAAATCTAAAAGGTGAAATCAAAGATGATGCAACAGTATTGTTTTCTCAAGTTGGTGCATCTCATAGAAGGAAGCCCCTTTTGTGATATCTTTAGATAAAAATATCTTCCCCAACCTTCAGTGTTTTTTATAGGCCTATTATACTTTCCAGACTTCTTATACAGGGCTACGGTAATTGTAAGACTCACCTTGTGATAACAGCAGTTGTGTATTTAGGTCTGTTCACCCCTCCTGTTCCTGTCCAGCTGAGCATAAAGATCTGCACGTCCACCGGGGGAACAGACACAACTGAACAATCAGAATCTCATCGTCTTTTTAAGGCGTATTATGAAAATGGATATCTCACATTCGTTGTCCATCGCTGAACTAAATATGCTTGATGTGCGAACTACATGTCTCCATAAAAGACATAAAGGAGCCTTTAACAGAAAATATTATGTTGTTTGTTTTTACAAATTGGTGAATTATGAAGGTGTTG
This sequence comes from Leptatherina wallacei, assembly GCA_028567055.1. NCBI lineage: Eukaryota > Metazoa > Chordata > Actinopteri > Atheriniformes > Atherinidae > Leptatherina > Leptatherina wallacei. The sequence continues at coordinate 19,044,545 of JAOXYM010000016.1, read as the reverse complement.
TATTACATGGCTCCAACACAGAAATATAAAGTTGAATTATATTTAGTTTGCAGTAAATAAAAATTTTGTGGAGCCTGTAATGTTTAAGCTGCCATCCCCTCCTTCAGATGTTATTTTAAAAGCAGTTGACGGCTTGTTTTCTTCAGTTGTCAGTCGGCTACAGCGAAAAATAAATCGGTTTGGATAATGAATAAAGATGCGTACAAAATGTGGATTTTTGCACTCCATCTGTGGATTACACAGACTGACTTGAAGCAGATTTGTCTGGACTCGGCAACAGCAGCAGCCTGTTGTCTTCATTAAGAAAATGGCTCTGCTGGAATGTGTAGCTGACCACAGTTTACAGCAGCTACTGAAACTGTTGGATAATAACTCGTCAGACAAGAGCAGTTAACCTCTCACTGACAAAGATAATAAACCCCTGAACAGAAAAGCTAGTGTAATCATGTTTTATCACCAGGAAATCTAACTTCCCCCCCCCCCCCAGCATTTTGCTTTTGTCTTCAGTTTCAGTCTCACTCTGTTTTCTGTCATCTCTGCTTCTCTTTGATTGATCAGCTCCTTAATAATCAGACATTGCATTTAAAAGCTTGTTGGTAAAATATAATACTATAATTGTGAGGTGCTAACTGGATGTAACATATTACATTTCAGAGGGATACCTTGATACTTTGCTACCTTCTGCCAAGTCGTACTCCAAATACAAAACCGTAAACATCCATTATGCAGTTTGGTTAGCTGTAGTCTCTGTGGTTTTAACCAAACCTGCAGAACTGTATTTTTATTTAAAAGGGCTTCATTTTATCTAAAGGTCTTATTTGAAACTGTAAATTGGCTTCCAACAGGATTCTGTGTCACTCAGCTTTTTGACACAATAGCAGTGTTGTGAAGTGTCAGTCTTTTTCCATCTCACAATAATCCAATGATTACATTATGGTCTTTCCTCTTAAGTAGGCTCCTCTAAGCACAACGAAACGATTGATGTAAATCCATCTGCTCCCAGTTTGGTAATTGATCCAAAAGTTCCAGGTATCCCTCTAATCTGCAAACTGAATCTGGTTTTAATGGCTTTGCTTCCTCACCTTTTCCTCATCGCTCTACCTCCTCCTCGGCATGCCCCCCCCCTGCTCTCCCCTTCCTCCTCCTCCGCAGCTCAACCTTATCCACAGCGAGGTCAGTAACTTGGCTGGCTTTGACGTGGAAGGGGTCATCAACCCCACCAATGCTGAACTTGAACTTAAAGACGATCTAGGTGAGCTCCCCAGCCCCCCTTTCCCACCCTTGCTGTTTGGTGCACATGGGCTTTGAGATCTGAAATCCATGAATGTTCAGCAGTTAAGCAGCATATTTTCTTTTTTTACTGGTTAAAAACTGTCTCCACCAGATCTGTTCATTCATATTGTGGCTCATTCCTGCATCTTTTAGGTCACATGAGGGGAAGATATAGTGGTTGAATTGAAATATGTATGACTCAGCTTATCATTACCAGAAACTCTGAAAATAATTAATCTTTGATTAGTCTTTAGGTTGGTTTAATATGTTTTGTTTTTTCAAATTTATATTCTGCATTCTAATATAAAAGTATTTGATTTAAATTTTCACAGGAAATATTTTCTGTGACGAGGATGCCACATTAAGGTGCTCTTATCCTTCATCCTTGGTCAGTGTATTCTTGTAGCTTTTAACCCAAAAAATAAAAATACTCTTAGGCAAATTAAACGAATCAGGTAAAAATCAATAAAAACTTTAAAAAGAATATACATTTTCTTTTGGTAAAAGTGAGCTTCAGACAAACTATTTTTATTATAAATAAAATCCCAATTAAGTCATTTAATAATGAGCAAAATCAGAAATAAAGATGCACCAAATCTGTAGGCTTTTTGGTTTGTGACATTTTTCTTTTGAAAAATGAAAGAAGGGGGGGAAAAGCAACTATTCTTTATTTTTTAAATTTCTTTTATTAATACACAGTAATTTATTGCAACAGGGGCCATGCTTCCTGGATGACATCTTTTAAGATGTTGAAACTGCTCACAGTGTGCATGAACAGAAGATGCCTCAAATAACTAGTTCATTTCTTTGATTTAAACTAAAGCACAAGAAAATCCAAATCAATAATGACAACAAAAGATGAAAAGCTGCTAAGTGAAGAAAAGACTTCCTGCCAAGACGTTCAAGGATTTTATCAAAGCTCCTCAGAGCAGTTATTCTGCTTGCCCTTTCCATTGTGTAGACATGTTAAGGTTCATTCCAGGTTGTCATCCTTTCAATCGGCTGCTGCAGATTTGTAAAGCTTTAAAATCTGGAATTTCCGGCAACTTGTTGTGCTGAAATGGAGCACCAGATTATACTGGCTTTAATCTGTTAGTTGCAGAGTGCAGCCTGATTGAAAGGTCGCTCATCTGGAGTGTGATCATTAAATGTGGGAATCAGAATGACACAGCTGGTCTGAAAACTGGTTTCTTATATTCTGCTGTTGAAATCGACAAAAATATCCCATAATTGCAAGATGGACTCTTGCATTAATTTAAGTGTAATGTAAAATAGACTCACTTATGTGTTTAAGATAAATCCAGCCATCTGTGTGGTCCTGCTTCCTAATTCCATGTTGTAACATGATCCTCTGTTTCCTCAGTTGCCTCCTTGTTTCCTGTGATGTCCTCAGCCAATAAGGAGCGCGCTCACCTATCTGTCCTTTTTTTCCTCTCCTCTTTCTTGTTTCATTATATTGCTCCTGGTCACTCACTGTGTTTTTACCACCATGTTGTTGCCTGTCGTTTGTCATTGTTGTCGTCTGTAGTTGCAAGTTGTCCAAGCCGACATATCCATCGTGGAGAGCGACGCTGTCGTTCACCCAACCAACTCCTCCCTCTATACAGGTGGTGAAGTAGGTAAAGGAACCACTGACACCGCAGAGCCCACGACTGCCTGTCTGCTCTCCTTCTGCATGTCCAGATGGTCAGTGCTGCAGTCTGTGGACAAACACCAGCAGCAGCACAGTATTTTTTATCTTTTAACATGTTGTTCTTACTGTTAATGCTCCTCTTATTTTGGTTGCACACTGGCATACAGGACTGTGCTGCATCATAGGTGAAAATAAACTTGCAGAGGCTTCAAATCTAGCAGCAGAAGCTGATTTATGATTTTTGCAATGAGCCTGAGGAGAACTTTGGCTATCGATTTACACATCATAGTTGCCAAACAGTGCTGCATGTTGGTTGGTAGCTGTTCGAATATTTATCTTTGTTTCTGTCACATCGGTTCATATCAACAATAAAAACATTTAGTGAAATTATAGTGATCACTCTAGAAACGGATACTTGTTCCAGCGCTTTCAAAAGCAATAGGAATACTTGGTTCATTCAAGACCATAATGATTCCGTTTTTCAAATGACTTAACACGTGAATTACTTTTATACATGAAGTTCCTCAATACAGCATGAAAGGTAGGAACATTATTCTATGTGTCTTGCACTTGTTACACCTTGGAGGTGAAACTAATGTTCTGAATGCATCATTAAATTCCACCTGAAGCTTTTTCATTTTAGCTTTACTATAACAGCACCACTAATGGGCTGTATGGAAAGGAGTGCACTACGTTCTAAAAAGGGCTATTTTAACAAAAACTGTGCACATATATGAAACTTCTATATCAACATTTGCTTGTGCATACAGTTTATAGCACCGATGGTGGACATAATTGCATTAATCATATGATTATGTGACCCACATTTCTAACTTTCTTCTCTACATTTAATGGTTGGTCTGCTAAATGAAATAAAATAAATTTCAGCTTCTGGTCCTCCTTGGTTCTAGCAGTCATGACAACATGCTTTTCTTATTGATTAGGTCTTACTGCACACCATAACTTGTGCATTTGTCATCAGAGGTCTTAATGTTAAATCTAGCACTCTTTTAACCTGGCAGGATCACCATGATAACTTATGCTGTAAACCTCTCCTACATCCTGAGGTTAGGATCAGGGATTTTTGGATTTAAATCGTGTGAAGAGCAACACATCTACAGTGATGTCTCTCCTTTTTATATTCTGTAAATGATATGGATTCTAAGCTGAGGGAACAAGGCTGTGCACTTGCAGTACAGCACAACATAAGCTGCACTTTCCCACAGAAACATAAATGCATTTGGTTGATGTTACGGAATGAACTTTTTGTTTGATCATTAATTATTTTACTGCCCACAATATTTTACACTGCAGGTAGTGGGACAGATAAGAAAATTTATTAGGCAGCTGCACTTATTGCAAACAATGTCTTTTTTAAAATAGAGAGGTAAAATAAAGTACTTTTTTAGATTTACTTCTTATGAGTCATGTTTAGGAGCCGTTTTGGGCAGCTGCAATGTTACATTTGGAGTAAAGTTAATATATTTACTTATTGATTTATACCTTTGCAGCCATTTTTCTGTTGTATTATTTAATCTTACCACACCTCTGAGTTGCATCTTGTCTTGTAGGAGCTGCTGTGCTGTGATGCTGTGCCTGTGAAAAGTACCCTAACCCTTTCTGTATCCATAACTAATCCTATTTTCAAAATTTCGAGCCTTTGCAAGTTTATTTTCAAGCAGACATGAGCTACAGCCAGCCTGCAAAATGAGATTGAATCATTTTAAGTTGCTATTGTGCTTTACCCTTCACCTGTGCAGCTATCACAACTGAATGCGCTGGTGTCTATATGTTACCATCAGGGCTGAATTAGTAATGTATAGAAATTAGATCCGGACAGAGAAATTGTCGAGTATGTCAGCTAGTACACAACAGCAGAATGTGCTTTGCTTGTGTAACCATGTAACCATTATGCTGCTGCTGCTGCTGCTTGTTGTTGGTTTGTTTCCTCTGACTGAAACGTGGACAATCTGAGACCTGTCTCATTTCCTGTGACCTCTGGACCATACTGTCAGTTCAGTTGGTTAGAAAGGAAGAGGCTCAAGTTACTGATGAAGATTATTTTGTGTAGCTGCAGATTAAAGCCTTTAACTATTAAGCCACTAATGATGATATAAACAACCTGTCAAACTACAAAGATCACTGCCTTTATTTGCTTGCTTGGGTAACTCTTTTATTATCTAAAGAGCTGTTTTGGCTTTCTTCTTTTCAATGATGCTGACACTAACCCAGTTGTTTGTCTCCTGCACCTGTTTTTAATTATATAGCAGTCAGAGCATTCATTTCTCTGCTTCTGGTGACATTAAATGCCTTCGATCCTCTCTGGTTTCCTTAATGGCTCCTCTCTAAAACTCTGAAGAAATCTGAAATAGTGTGATTGATGTGAAATGATTTCCTTTACTGATCAAATTAAGTAAAAAGAAATCAGCTGAATTTGCTGTCCATGTGGCCTAGTCACATCTAAATGCATCTTCCTCCTGTCCCCAGCTCCGTTTGCACCACCTGGGCTAAATACAGGATAAAAAAGCTTTTACGTGGTTATTTATAGCTTACAAGTAAGAAAATACCCTCAGTCCACTGCATGTAAGTTAGTGTGGGAGAACAGAGGGATGTAATTAAGGACTGATATTTCAGTACATTACATTACTGACTCAGAATGAGTCATTTGGAAAATAGCTGTTTTGGATCTTTCCTTTTATTTGTGTGACTTTAAGTCTAATTAATACAATAGCAGGACCATGGTATGCTTAATGAGAGAGCTCAGAGATTCAGTGAGAGGCCATGTGAAATGATTGACAGCTTCTCTCTGTGTCCAACCATCTCCATGTCGTCCTGCTTGCCTGTTTGCATGACCGCCAACCAGCTGCCTTCCTTTCTGCTTTCTGTCCGTCTGTCTGAGTGAATGAGGAGGTATTCACCATTATTTTCTGTCCTCTTACAGGCTCTGCTCTGGAAAAAAAGGGAGGAAAGGAGTTCACTGAAGCGCTGCAAGAACTGAAGAAGAAAAACGGCACTCTGGAGGTGGCTGGCGGTAAGTGCTCAGAGTCGAGGTCTGTGAACGGCAAAGACATTTTCTGCCATGGTAGTTATCGTTTCACTTATCGTTTAATTAAACTTAACCTAACCTTAACTTAACTTAGCCCTGCGATGGACTGGCGACCTGTCTGGGGTGTACCCTGCCTCTTGCCTGATAGGCTCCAGCCCACCTGCGACCCTGAATTGGATTAAGCAGTACAGAAATGAATGAAGAAACTTAACTTCATTTGGCAGGGTTCCCCAGAATACCCGTTCAAAATACTCAACATGTAATTGTAATTGACAAAAGAGTGAAATCTTTGGTCAGATTTATATCTCAGGAATGTGTATATATATTTTAAAATCTTATCTGTAAATATGAATGATTAAATCCACAGGTTTTATGTTTTGCTGTAGGATTTTTACTGTAAGACTGCTGTGGCTCAGATACTTTGCATCCATGCTGCTTGGGAATTTGTTTACTTTGTAAATCGACAGCAACTAAACAGTGAGAGGGAATCCAAATACCAGATATCCATTTGCTTTGTATTTTTATATTCTTAGTTCATATTAAGACCATAAGAGTTACTATTTTTCTTGAATCTGCTTTTACAGACTTATTTCCGAAATAAGTACAAGTATAATAGTGAATATTAAATTATAAATGAGTTGAACCCTATACACTATTTAAATAGTACAAATCCATATTTTAAATGTTGAAACTGAGCAGCTTGTTTGCAGTAACGTGTTGGGATTGGGACAGCTGAAGATGAGAAAAATGTTTAATGCAAAAAATATGTAATATATGTAATATGTATTTAATAACGGGAAGGCGTAGAGTAGCAGCTGAGAAAAGGTGGGTTTACATATTAACCTAGCAAAGGAGGAGTCCAGACAGTTTAGGTTCGTACAGAAGCTGCACCTGCACAGTGACCTCTTCCAGCTTTACTTCAGGATGTAATCTGGTGTCACTTTGGTGTTGTTGAGATCTGCCAGATTTCCCCTGATTAGATGCGTATATATGTGGTCAAAGTGCTGCACCCAAGTTAAGATTATTTGTACTTCAGCACAGAGAGCGTGAACAGCATACTCAATTTTGTAATCCACCCAGATTAACACAAAATGGATCCGTTATTGCATGCAACACACATACATGCTTCCTTTTTGGAAGCGGGCCACAGCGCCCACCTCATCCCGTCTGAAAGCCCCTTTTTAAAAGGGCTAGAGCTGAACAAGACTAGGGAATTTCAGTTTTTCAAAAATGTATTTTACTGACAGAAGTAAACTTTGACAAGTGTGAACTTGAAGCTCAGTTCTCAGCATAAAGCTTTATCCACCTCCTTTTCTGTGATCCGTCCCTTTTCTATTTGTTCTGTGTTTTGTTTGTTTTTCTTGGGTTGTTTTTACACTTGGTCACACGCACTGGGCAGCAGTGACTTCTCATGACTGTATTCCAGTGTCACAGTTGAAGGAGTTAAATATTGATCCACACCCGGCTCCTCCAACAGTAATGTCAGGACACCCCGTAAATTTCTCTTCCCACACAACAAACTAAGTTGAGCTTGGTTCTTTATGCTCCTGTTTCCTCATTAGGGTAAATGATGTCGGAACACTGCTTCAGTGATCATCTCTTTTGGACATAAACACAAAGAGTTCACACACTTAGACTTACTTATGTTTCTTAATAGCTGAGGTTTTGGGAAGACAGAATAATTGGTTGTGTTTTTTTTTTCCATAAAAAATGATCAAAGGCATTTAGTTTGGCACCTTCTGCTCGGTTTTGGCAACTTTCTTCTTAAACTAGGTGTCGGTTTTCAGATTGTCACACTGACTGAGACCTTACACTTTATTTTGTCTTTGAGTTCATTTATTTCCATTCCCTCTTTGTGCTCCTCTCATGTTTTCTCCATGTTTCCGTGTCGTTATCCATCACTAACACTCACTTTTTTTAATACATTCACCACCTTCAGCCAAATTTGTTCAGCATCCCAATCCTGGTCTCTATGTTGAGCTCATAAATAGATTACCAGGTGACTGAACACTGAGCCAGCCGAGCCTGTTGGGGTTACAGGGGATCTGGATCAGTCACCAGACATGGTTCAGAACAATGATCATCTGTTGATCACATCTTTCCTGTTTTTTTATCTACCCACAATTATTCAAAATGATAAAGCAAAAACTAATTAATGGATTGTTTTGTTAATTTTATCAATATTTCCCTCTTAGGGAAATATTCCCTCAAGAATTCAGATCCCTTTCTAGATGCTTGGTTTAAACACATTTGGCAGACCTGGCAGCCATAAGTCCTCTCAGGACCGATCCTAGAAGTTCAGCTCCTACTGAGTTAGCTCCAGCTATTTTAATGTTTTTCCAGAGATGCTCTGCTGGGTTCAGATCCAGAGTCTGGTCAGTACACGACTTTCACAGAGAAATTTTCCTCCCCTTTTGCAACCCTAATCTGCAGCAATATGAAAAAAAGTTTCAGTTTATAATTGTTATGTTTATTATCATTATTATTATTATTATTATTGTTGCATATTTATGTGTCTACCTTTCTTGAGTAATCTTCCATCAATAAAGCATCTCCACAGAAGGATTATTCTTTCACCTTGTTTGAAGCGATGCTGTGAATAAGGTGATGCTCCAAGTCTGGTCTCTTCCACACGTCCTGCTGAAAGTGATGGCCAAATAGCTAAATCCTGGCATGTATAACATAGTCTTAAGTCATTCAAGGGTTTTTTGACAACCCCCCAGTAGGCTGTCATGTACCTCTTACTGAGGACAGACTTCTGTCAGACTAATCTACCAAAAAGGCATAATTGCTGGTCTGATGGGTGTTCTGCTGTAAGCTTCTTCCATCTCCACAAAGGATTTCTGGATCTCATTCATATTGACCATTAGCTTGCTGGTTACTTCTCTGACCAAGGCCTTTTATCCATGATTTCGCTGTCTGGCAGCCAGAGGGAAGTCTGTTAGTGGTTATTGTGCTTTTGGGCATTAAGTATCCTTCCTCAGATCTGTACCATGGCACAATAATCTCACTGGATTTATGGACAATTCTTTCATTCGCATGACTTGATTTTGTGAGAACTCATGATATCAGGTGTCTTTTTGTCAGTACCTGTTATTTATGTGTATTTATATGTCCACATGCACATTGTGTTTAAGTATTACTTGAGTAATAAGTTGAAGGAATTCATATAAAAATTTATATTTGACTTATATGCAATTTAATATTAGGCTACCAGTAAAACTGTTGACATTATTAAACTGCCGGTGAGAAGCTTGTAACAATTTATTTCACTTACGTTTATCTAACAGTCATCTGTTTTTAAAGAAATCCCTGTTCTTATCTTAAAAATTAAACAAGTTTTTTTTTTTCTTTTATCTGATCTTAAAAGAAATTAGCAACTCAGATGGAATGAATTTCTTGTTTCAGTCTTGTGTGCGTTTACAAAAACACTAATTGGGTTTTTTCCATAAATGATCATGTTCGTGGCTAAGCAGCAACATTTTTGTTTTTATTTAACGTTGATTTATTGAAAGAAGTCAGTCATGAGCAGGCGAAACTGACATAAAACAGCAGCACACGCGCTCCAACCACATCAACAGAAAATCCACATAAATGTTACTGGACTGCTGTTGTCTACATAGTGTGATTGACAGCTGATGTACAGATTGGCAGTAAACAAACACCACACACGCTGTTGGACCCATCCAAACCATAAAGCACATTGAACTTTGGAGCCAGTCATAAAATCCATCATAATCATGAACATCATCTTCCTCAGACCGCCCATGCAGTGAGACTGGCTCTGACTGTTGTGTGAAGTCTCTCCATCCTCTTTGAGCACCATCTGGAAATCAGCTCGTCCTCAGCTCTGACTGCCGTCCACTCACACGATCGCTTTTGGATAATAAACTCTGCTTTCTCACATCACAGAGTTGGGGGGGCTTTTGCTGAGTTCTACTTTCTACAGCTGCTGGGTTGATGGAAGACTTAACTGAATGTTAAGCTCCAGAGAACAAACTCCTCTTCCCTGTTCTTCCTCTTTTTGTCTGATCTGGTGCTGCTAGTGAAAGCTTTTGTGGATTTGCTGTAGACATTTTCCACAAAGATGTACACTCATTCAGCACTTCTGACCTATAATTTAACTTTAGGGTTGTGACTAATGAAAGAATTGTTTAGTGAGGCGGATTTTAACTGAACTATATTACGGAACAAATTCTGTCTCTGTCTGCAGGGAAAAAATCCACGCACTGTCTGACTTAATATCACAGTATACAGTATATCCACAAGCTCGATGGTCCATCGCTTCTATAGTCCAGAGGATGTGGTGTTCAAGATTTCCAAAGGAATTTCATTTTTCAATCCCTCTGACTATTCAACATTTTTTCACTTTGGCAGCATGTTTGGATCATAATCTAATTGACTTCAGATCAGGACCTCAGGAATGAAACAGTTTTTTTAATTTTTTTAGTTGTTTTTTGTGATTTGATATGAATGGAAGTGATTGTGTTAAATCAGCATGTGATATGGGCAAGCTTGAAGCACTAACAGAAGGAATACAGAGAATGCAGCCTTATATGCTTCATGGCCGGAGGAACATATCCCGGACTCTCATTTGCCTCTACACTTCTTTATGACCATAAGAGCAAATTAAGACATGAAAGGCAAGGCAAGTTTATTTGTATAGCACATTTCATGTACAGGACAATTCAAGGTGCTTTACATACAAACATTAGAA
>JAOXYM010000016.1:19003957-19014570 GCA_028567055.1 Leptatherina wallacei | reverse complement strand
TAAGAACAATAAAATCAAACATAAGTAATATGTAAATACATAAATAGTACATCATAAAATCAGTTAAGAACAAAGATTTAAGATAACAACTAAATAGATTAGATAAAAGAAAAAGAAAAATTCAATTAAAAGGTGGGTCTCTGTGGCCCTGAGGCCCTCTGGCAGGCTGTTCCACAGGTGAGGCCCATAATATTGGAACAAGGCCTCGCTTTGTTTTAGTTTTAACATTAGGTTTAGTCAAAAGGCCGGTACCAGAGGACCTCAGGGTCCGCGAGGGCCCTTAAAGCAGTTCAGATAAATAAGAAGGCCTAAGACCATGAAGATATTTATAATCCATTAAAAGAACCTTATAATCAATCCTGAAATGCACGGGGAGCCAATGCAGTGATTTTAAAACTGGTGTAACGTGTTCCCGCCTCCTGGTCCTCGTCAGAACTCGTGCCGCTGAGTTCTGGAGTAACTGTAAACTGGAGGTACTCTTCTTAGGAAGACCAGAGAAGACCAGAGACCATAGAGCACGATGAGGGATAATTTACAAGAATCTTGTGTTTGTGGAATGAGCAACAAAAGCAGGACATAGAGAAAATATTATCCTGTTGGTATTCACTCTTGTTTTTGGATTAAAGTCCAGCTAGGTGTGTGTCAGTCACGGATGTATGACTGGCACTTGACAGACAGACGGACATATCAGAATGACATTCTGGATCCAGTGGTAGCTGGAGCTTAAAATTTGGGAATGGAGGGGGAAATGACCTCAACCCACCTGAACTCTTGAAGGATCAGCTTGGTCATGCTTTACGTACGTTGAACTTCTACAAATACCGGCTGGGGAATGGGATGCCATCTCGCAGGAAAATGGGATCAGACTGGTAACCAGCATGAGGAAAAGGTGCCAAGCTCTTGTCGCTGTGTATGGGTCTTCCACATGCTACAGAGGTCCTTGGCTGTAAAATGACCATAATGTAAAAATGAGTTCAATCAACCAAGTCACCAAGTAACTCAAAACAAGAGTTTGTACAAACACAACACCACAAATGGATGTAGAAAGATATCAAAGATGTGAATTTATGAAAGGCTGAACATCATGAAACAGCATCATAATTGACATTGATATTACAGGACCAACATTATCACCTCCTGACTGAGTAACATTCATATCTCACAACCCTTTAAGATGCAACGTGTCTGTTAGTTTCCATGTTTAGATTTATCTGTATGGAAATTTCTGCAGGAATATCATTGTTTTAATTAGGTGTATTTGTGATATGCTGATAATGTCCAGTTATTTCCTGCACTACAGCTGAAATCTTGGTAATTAATCCATGTAATATCAGGGCAACAGACTAAAAACTTCAAAGATCTGTGCTTGGTTGTATTCGACAAGTCAACTCTCTGACTTTTAAACTGCATCCATATCAAAATATTATTTTAGTAAGAAGAGCTGCTTTTTATCTCGAGCAGCCAGCTTCTTTTACCATGCAGTTTTTATTTTCATTTTTCTATCAGTCTGAGAATAAGAGCATTTTAGAAACTCTTGCTCCCGGGAGGGGAGTTTAGTCCGAGCCAGACATGTTCAACGATTCATTTAAATGAGTCAGTGTGTGAGGAGGAAGACACGGACATTTATTATTTTCTCCCTGCTTTGCTTCCATCTGTCAGCAGCAGGCAAACATGGAGGGTGAGGTGTTCCTGCATGATGCATGTGCAGCGGTGGGTGGCCGCTGCGATGTCCTCATCCACAGTTTGGTGAGTGGTCAAACCGGAACAGAGTTTCATTAAAGCGGAATAAAGCAAAACCAGTGCTGTTCTCTGAGGACATGGAGCCTTTGGCTTTCAATGGAAAACATGCTGAGCTTGAATGTCCACATTAGAAACTTTCTGTTGTCTGTAGATACATTTCTATAACTTTAACAAACGTTATTTAACCAGAGAAAAATGTTAACTAGTCGCAGCAGCTCTTAGAGGTTTTGAAAATGTAAGTTTTTAACAACTTTTACCTGAAGGGTAACTTGCAAAGAGTTAGAGCTAAAGTTATAGTTTGTCCTGGGGGTGGCACTATTGGAAAGGTTTCTAAGTCATTAAAAACATAATAATCATGAGATGTATTGAGTGGAAAGTGGATTTTTTTTGTTTGGAGAGTGTCCCTACTGAGCAACAAGAAAGATTGATCGATTGATTTCACAACACCTTGGCCTGTTGTAACTATTTGAAATGAAAAGTGGAGGTGTTCTCAGACTTTTGATATAGTTTTTGGATTCCATGAGCAATACTTTTCATTCAATTCGGTCCTACGAAACCCGCAATCCAGCAGGTTTTCAACATCAGCAAGGGTCCAGTAAAAGTAGTCCAGTAGTTGCTCCACAAATCTTTTAGCCATTAAAACCCCATTTTAGGTGAAAAAGGGGTTTATGCCACATCACTGCAAAACTAATATGTGGCAACACATCCAAAGGTTTCTAACCTACATGCACCATTTTCAATTCAACGTATTGTCTGAAAACAAACAGTCATGAAACAAAAGCGAAGTTGTGACTGCAATATAAAACTTGTCAACACAAACAAGAACACAACAAGGCATTTGGTACTAATGAGATATGAATGCTTCATTTTACTGGGTCAAAACCAATGAGCCTTTTTTTTTTTTGCTTTGTTGTATATTATTATTATGAATATTTGACCCATAAATAAAATATAGCATTGTGTGTAACTACTTAACACACTCTACTCTTAAAAATTAAATTAAGAAAGACATATTTATTTTATTTTATTTTTCTCAGTAAGAGTCCGTGTGGCACAAATAGCCTCAGAGCAATCAATAATCTGGACCTCCCTCACAGCCTGATTTTAACTCACTATAACTGTATTCAGTGGTGACATCATGAGATCAAAAGACACTTTACCATATTCGCAACAATAGTCTATGAAATATAGAAATAAGGATTTGATTAATGTATAAAAAAGGTACAGTTCTCTGAAGAATACTCAGTAAGGTCCAGAAAAAATATTATGAAACTGTTCACCTTTGTTTAATTCTAAATGTACTGTACAAAATCCTCAGTGGTAACTGAAGGTACAGAAATGCAAATAGACAGATTAAACTCCAGGTTGTGGTTTGCTTTGCAACAAGAAAGTTCCTCTTTCAGATACTGGCTGGAGCTTTTATGAAGATTGTTCTTAAAGTGCCTCTGTGGACTTTCTCCAGGTTCCTCCGACACTCTTGAACATTTATATTAGGTCAACTGGCAACAGAAAGATGCGATGGCTGTTTGTAGTGGAAACATTTCTCTACCAGAACGCACAATTGCCACTATCGGGGTGAAAAATCCTTCTCTCATAGATAAAAAATAAGGTGTAAAATGTTATAAATTCCAAAACACAGTGTTTGTATCCTACCAGGAGACAGCTGGGCTGCACCTTTATGGAACCATCCGTGCACCTTGACTTCTTAGTGAGTATTTTAGATGAGCTCAGGCCTAGAGAACCAGATTTTTCTGAAATATGTACTGCTGTTGAGCCCGAGCAAGGGTTTCCACCACAGAATTATGTCTGTTTTTAATGCAGTGCTTTCATGAGAGCTTACAGAATGCAATTTTTTTTTGCCTCAGCATCCAATTCAAAAGTAAAAACAACAAACAAAACAACACAAACAAACCATGTTTCAGTTTCAACATTTTCCTTTTCTGTTATTTACCATCTTACAAACCTTTTTCAGTTAAATATGATATATCATGCAAGTTTTTTTGTTTTTATATGTTATCCCAGCTTGTTATATTAGCTGCAATATCCTCCTGGGAAATAATCCGTGAGTACCTGACACTGCTGTCCCTAAACCCTGCTACGAATTAACTAAAATATGTTACTGCAGACGTCCAGATAAAGTGTTCACCTGATGGGCAACAGACAAACATGGCAGTGAGTTTCCCCTGGGAACGGGACAAAAGGGTCAGGTAATGCATCACTGGTCAGCTGTAAACTGCTTTTATTGGTCTAGCCAGGGTCTTAGGGTTATACAGAGGTTATTCAACACTTCAGCATCTCCACACACATATTCACACACACCAGATATAGGCTCACAAGATCTTGGTCACTTCTTTTACAGACACACACACACACACACACACACACCCACACACATGGAGGTTCCCCCTCTTTGTCTGCAGAGTTAATCTGTGGACCAGATCAAAGGGTCAGGTCCAGCAGATAAACTCCGGCCCTGGGGGTTCCAGCCCTCTACGCTCTCTATATCTGCAAATCATTAAGCTCAATGTGATTCACTGCAGCTCACTGAGTAGCCCCAGAGGATTCTGGGCCAGATAGAAAAGGATTTGTCTGAGACATCGCTGTCAACCCCACTGCCACTCATGCACACGTTACTCTCTCAGTCATCTTTGTGCCTTAGCATGCTCTGAACCAGACAAGAGAGCCACTCAGGACACCCCCAGAGATAAAAGACCCTGGCCCTCTGACAGGATGGGATCTCTCTGGAAAAACACCATGCAAATTATATACTCTCAAGGCTTTGTATGAGGGATCTTCAAGAAGGAATCCTTTTGAAAAGGCCAAATATTCAGGCGGTTGAATGTCTGGGGGCTTTATTGGGCAGAAAATGTTCAATGGAAAGTAAAGGGCTGTGCTTGTTCCTGCTTGATTTGGAATACACTTCTAACAAAGTAGACAAGGGCGGATGAATGGGTGCATGTGTCATCGCTGCTGACATGCTAAATGAAGTGTATCAAAGCACGGAGGTTTGGCATGAAGGGAGGGCCTGCATGGAGAGAAGAAAGGGGCAGAAGCAGAAGAAGCGTAGGAGAGAAAAAGAATGAACTAGAATAAAAAAGTACACAAATATTTCAGCAGCCTTTCATCAAACTGGCCACAAGTATGTCAAGTTAGTATTGTCATTATATAAGACGACTGGTCCCTGTAGCCTCTCAATGCATCAGAGTGTGTGTGAGAGGAAGAGGTTGGCCTCCGGCACATTGGGATCCCATCTTTCTTCAGAGAGGTGAGAGGACTCCCACCTCAGTGCTTTGACACCCTCAGAGACAGATGGGTGACGCCAGGGTGCCCCCCCACCCACAGACAAAAAGAGCATGGAAGAGGGGGAGATTAGGGTTAACCTCAGGGTGAGCTTTGGTGACACGACTCAGGTACAAAGTCTTAATGTGTGTTTAGTTACATCTGACAGTGTCTCTGATTGGACAAACAACTTTGTGTGTGTAAGAACCCTCTAAGCTTTAAGACTACAGTACCAGTTTTGTTTGGTAGGTGTTATTTATCTCCATCCCTCTGTCTTTCACCATCTTTCTCTTGGCCTCAGGAGACTCAAAAAATCAGCCGGCTGAGGATGGTGGACGGAGGCGTCACAGGGGCTGGAAGGCTCAGAGGAGCCTGAGTGGGTTTAAGGTCACACCCAGTGTGTGAAATTAACACCAGCCGAATGCTGCTGAAAGTTATCCGCAATGGTCTCCAGCCTTCTGACAGCATTCTCTTTTGAAGAGGTTAGCGTTATACTTTGTCCATCTTCTGTCTTAGGAATTATGTTGAAGCATGACAACATGAGTGAATAAATTCATAAAATCCTTCTCTTATGAAAATTAAATTTGTAATGAAAACACTGATGTTGTCCTGGACATATTCAGATCCAGTCATATTTTCAGTATTGAGCCTTATCTTACCTTCAGTTACTGCATTATACAGCAGTTTTAATCTATTGGCCACAATTTATTTTTCCTACGTAGAGATAAACAAAAAGATATAACTGGTATGACTGGTTTGTCTAAACTATGATTGTTTAGATATTTCATCCAACAATATTTAAAGGAAATGTTGACTCTAATGGAAATCTTTTAATAATTTGTGACTTTTGTTAGTGTTTCCTGCTGTGTTCACACCCAGGTACACACCCTGTTGGTTACCAGGAATCAGCAATACAACTGGACACACACAGAGCACACACTCACCTCCCTGTGCTGAAAGTGTGCATGTTTCCACATGTAAATACATGAATAAAGAATAGTAAAACTGGTGGCACAGATATGGCAGCCGCCATGTATGCGGACACACAGCAAGTAGATATAAACAGCTCCTTTTTAGAGACTAAAAGCATAGTGGTTATTTTTGTAAAGTGATTCAATATCATTAGAAACAGTTTTTAAAAGAAATTTAAAAAAAAAGAGAAACTGTTTTATATATCCATTTTTCTGTCATTGATCTTTGATTTTGTTACACACTGCACCTTTAATGTAGCTTTGATCAATAGCGCTCCAGGATTTCTGAAGGTATTCCAAAGTTTTTCTCTGGATATTGGCTTTTTTCTTTTCTTTTTCTTTTTAACTATTTCCAGTCCACTTTACACAGATTTATGAATTTTTCAAACAGAGAAAAGTTTCCTTACTCAAGGGATGAATCAGAGTTGTGTCTGCACACAGCAGACAACTTTTGGAAAGGTTTTTTTTTTGAAAGGCTGAACTATGGGTGGAGCTCAGCAGCATATCCATCACGGAATGAGAATATAAGTCAGACATCATGCAATACGTAGGAGGTTATTTAGTTTTTTCCATGGCAAAGACTTGAATTAAAAATGTTTAAGTCTAATGTGAGTTTGGGAATCAGAAACTACTGGAACTGGACTTAAACAGCTCAAAACAGCTCAATTAGATAATAAACTTGTGAATTAAAATATTGTAGCCATTAGAAAGTTTATAAGATCTGACAAAGTCATGTAAATATGTTTGATTTGATTGATCCCGTGGTAATCTCATTTCCCAGTAAATTAAATTTAGACAGATACTATCTGCTTTTAATAGTTCCTTAAATGACTTTGCATGTTTATAATAGTGCAGCAGCAGTGTTTTGTGTGTTATAAAGCAATTTTTCTCTTGTTCTGACTTGCAGTGAAATTAGTCATTTCTCAAAAAGGAAGATTACCAGACTATCCTTTGTTGGGAGATTATATAGTGGTCTCCAGACATTAACGTTAATTATTACTCATGGAATAACATTAGAGCCGTGGTATAATTTATATTAATGTGTCTTACAGTTTCCTTCAGCTTATAATTACTTGTTTTGTGGTTTTAAAGTTAAAAAAAAAAAAATTTCATAACCACCTCAGGAGACTATAGCCCAATCCTAACACTGATCAAATTAAAGATTGGACGTGGCAGAACTTCCTTCAGTTAGATGAAGACAAAACCGAAATAATAGTTTTTGGAGCTAAGTAGTCATAAAATTGAGACCTGAATTTCAGCTTTCACCTTAAGACAGTTGTTGAAATCTTGGGTTTCTTTCGGCAATTTGAGAGCACTGATTTCATTTGATTTTTAACATACTAACTTGTTTGCATGCTTTTTTAAAAGTCCAGATTTGCCTTAAATAATCCCTTAACCCCATTGCATCATGGGCTCTGATTTCAGATGATTGAAAAATCCTGACCAGAAATGTGATAAAAATCTAACAGTTAACAAACCACAACAATATACTTAGCCGTTTTAAATGTTTAAAGCAGCTTCTGTTTAACACATGTAAAACACTTTAAGGCAAATCTCTGAATTTGCTTTACTTTCACTTTAGGTACCCATAGAAAGTTATTTGGGTTTAATTTAGTCGTTCTTTGGTATTTGACCCAGTTACCAGAATTTTGGTGAAGATTCTTTCACCTTTGTTGGACAAGGTTGGTGTGACCAACATCCAACCAAGCAACTTAATGCCTTCTTGTGTGTCTTTACACCTTCTCTATGTTTTCTTCAACAAAAGGTACACAGAGTTACCTGAACAGACTGTGCTATATAAAAACAACAAACGGTAACCACAGCAAAGATGCACATTTTTTTCCCACAAATCACCCTTCTTCCGGATCTATGCCACCAATGTGTAAAAATAAATCCAACCCTGTGGGTAAAGAAGACTTTTACAATGCAGAGCATCTTAGCCTGGCTTTTCCCTGATGCCACATAAGTCATGAGCTGTCAGGTCATTGATCCTCAGATATCCTGCTGGAGCATCAGGCCTCGCACTAACAACCACATTGACACACAGACACAGTTAATATGTGAGTAATACCTCCTCTTTAATGCTGTATTTATATATGAATATGACAACATTCATTGATAAATAAATAAAACATGTTTTTAGATATTAGCTGTTAAATATAATATATGATTGCAGGCAACAACAAAGTGTAAAGCTGTAAAAACAACATTATAAACTTCAAAATTGGTTCTAAAGACCCTAAAGTACCTTTTTATGACAGGAAATTCATATTTTTGCTATTTAATGACTTCATCCAGTAAAGATCCAGTAAATGTTTATTCTAAAGGTAACACTTTACAATAAGGGACACTAAATTTGCAGTTACTAAGAAACTAATCAGGAACTAATGGTTAGTTAACCAGTATTTACCAGTGAACCCACAGTCCAGCTTTATTAAGGAACTACTGGTTAGTTATCAGAAGAACTATTGAGGAACTAATGAGTAGTTATTGAATTATCACTTACACATGTCAAAATATTAATAATTGAAAATAATAAATAATTGAATAATTAAGTTTAGAATTAACTGCTCTTGGGCACCCCCTAGTGGTGACAGGGACCCTAAGCAGGCGTTTAGTTAGCTCGAGCCGGCTCTGAGTGTACCATTCCTGTGAGAAGGTAATCCTGTTTTTTGTGGTCACCAGTAAGTACTGGTTAACTATCCATTAGTTCCTTATTTGTTCCTCTTTGTTCCCCTGATAACTTACCAGTGGTTCCCTAATAAACCTGGTCTTTGTGGTCACCAGTAAGTACTAGTTAACTACCCATTAGTTCCTTATTCTTTTCTTTTTTGGTTTCCCTGGTAATTAGTTCCTGATTCGTTCCTCTTTGTCTTTCTGATAACTAACTAGTAGTCCCCTTATAAGGCTGGACTGTGTGCTCACCAGTAAGTACTGGTTAACTACTCATTAGTTCCTCATTAGTTCTTCTTTGTTCTTCTGATAACTAACCAGTAGTCCCCTAATAAGGCTAGACTGTGCGTTCACCAGTAAGTACTGGTTAACCAACCATTAGTTCCTGATTAGTTCCTTAGTAACTATGCAAATTGTGTGTCCCTTATTGTAAAGTGTTACCATTTTAAATTAATTTTCTCTCTGTAAATAAGATGTAACGTACCCTCAATCAAATTAAGGGAAGAAAGTGAAGTATCTCTCTTTTGAACACTAAAATTATCATGACACCAAGAATGCTTTTTCCATGACAGTTCAGGATCTTCATCTGTCAGACTACATGGAATAGATAAATGTTGTAGTATATCAGATATATCAGATATATCTTGTGCTTGCCTGTTTTCTGCTTTAAATGATATGTTTAGTTCCCTCAGAAAGCACCTTTATAGACACATTATATCTCAGAAAATCAGGTGAACACAACCTGGTGCCCCTCATCTAGGATGAAGGTTGTGTGAAGCAAAGTGGAAAAAAACAACAACAGAAGAAATAGATGTGTTTATTTGTATGGTTGTGAGATTATTTTCACACAAGATCCTTGAGCCTGTATGTGTGTGTCATGTTTTCATGTTCGATCAGGCCACACATGTTTGCCTTTGTGTGTTTTTGGTGTCAGGGTCTTGACACTTTAAGCCTCTTCCTTTTGTACCATCAGGACCTGAGGCTTTACCCCATCCTACACACACACACATACATCCATACACACACTGCTCAAACAGCAGCCCTGGGTGTCATCTATTACCCCTCAGAGTTCAAAGTCCAGCAGAACAATGAGAGACAATTAGGAGCTTACAGAAAAGACCTGGGCCTTTCTCTGCCAGGTTGACAGACACAGACAGAGGAGCAGATGCAAAATCCTTGAGTGTATTTATCTAATTTCTCTAAATGTTCTTTTTCTTCTCCTCTGTCCTATGAAACAATGTTTCTAAAAGGGATATAATTATAATGGACTTCCTAAGAGTTTTAATTTTGTGGAGTGGTATGGATCAGGAGTCCTCACAAACTTCCATTATCATGATTAGTTTTAGGAAAGCCTGCCAGTCCAAGAGGAAATGAGCTATTTTGATAATTGAGAGTATAATTGTTGGGGGATGTGTTAAAAGAAGAAACCTTAGAAATTACCACTATGTAAGTTTTGGTTAACAGGACAAAATTATCTAACATACGATAATAAGCTGTAACAATAGGGTTATGCACATTGTTTTTACATTACTTTGTTTTTGCACATCTACCTGGTCCACCTGTATCCTATTCTTAAATACAGTTTAATAATTTATGTAATATTATCAAAACAGTGCAATGATTCTGGCTCTGGCACTGATGTGGATTTTATTTATGTGGCCTTTCCTGAATATGGCCATATAAATAAGGCTGCTTCCCCAATAAATTCACTCAGGAACAGTTTAGGAATGAAACAAGGTGCTGTTAATGCTGGGAAGCTCACTTCCAGGTCCCCACATCCGAAAACTTGATCCATGATAAATGGATGTATGGATGTATGTATGTATGTATGTATGTATGGATAAACGTAACAAGTATGAGTACATAAAAAAATATATAAAAGTATCAATAAAGTGTAGAAGTTTAATTGTTTAGGAATTATACAGGTGGACCAGGTGCAAAAACAAAGAA
>JAOXYM010000016.1:18985335-18998341 GCA_028567055.1 Leptatherina wallacei | reverse complement strand
CGTGCACACGATTTGGTAAACTATGAGCACAGTTTCGTAATCCGTGCGCACGGATTTCCACCAGTTTTTTTTTTTTTCACCGTTGACACTTGCCGGGCTCCGTATCATTCAGCATGTATGTCGCCAGCGAAGATGTTGTCTTCGAATTTAATGAGGATGTAGTAAGAACTAGTGTAAACACGGGGTGTATCGTTGTGTGGTGGAATCCAGGCTTGTCAAGGGGGTCAGATGGAACCTGACCCCCGGCCGACGTGTGGATAACGTAGGAAGCAGAGCTAGGAGGGGCCGATTAAAGTTGAGACTTGGGGCGGAAAACTTCACTTCTCTCCAACCATCCGCCCGTGCAACATCTTTGTAACTGACCTGCCTGAATTCTGTAATAAATTATACTCTTAAGCATCAGTACATTTCAGTTATAATTTCGATCAGAGTAATTGGGTTTCACCTACGGAAGAGATCGTCGCGGTGGGCTCCGGATGGAGAAAGGAGAGAGAGAGACAACAGCCTCATCCTGGAACAACAGTTGAGCACTACCTTTTGTGATAAATTGAATATGGACGAATTACCTACAGTTACAACTTAGTTTTCACTGCCATCTAAAGACCTGGCATGCATACAACATCATATTCACTCAATTGGCCGAGTTGTGTCAACGGCAATCGGATTAATTCCGCTATCGTATGAATGCCGTTTTTTTTTTATTCTGCAAAGGGGTCCTGCAAATTTGGTTGTAACGTTGTTGTGTAAACTAGGCCTGAGATATGGAGAGATTCTACTGTTACACTTTGGATGACACTGATAATGCTGACGTTGCGCCCTTTAACCAGACAACTCTCCATCTTCGTTTTGGCAACTTTATTCTCCCCGCGTTACATATACTTTACATCATTTTCATCTTAGCTTTCTGAAGTTATCGCTAGGACATAGGCATAACCACTGGTACAAGAGCAAAACACACACACTCGCACAATTTCAATTTGTTCCCATATATTTCAACACTGCCCCATGTGGCAGAGGAATGCAATAACAAGTAAATGTGCACACGCAAGGGACCACCACAGAACCATCTGTGTCCGGGCACTTGGGAATCTCTCTTTGAGTCCTTTCAGACAGTTATCTTTGCACCTTAAAAAAACTGAAGGAAATGTAGGCTAGTGCATCGAAGTCTGATCCCAAGAGTCCTGAGAAAGCAGTGGTATTTGACATGATGGGAATGACACTAAGCTCTAATTTCCTGGTGGGTTTTCCAACAGCTCAACAATGAAAAGGTAGTTTGATTGTTTTTTTCCATCTGAGAAATGATGACCCACACACCCAGAAGCAGACATAACTGTTACCTCCAGTTTTGACTTCTCCCTCTCTGAGAGACCCGATCATGGCCTCATTTGATTGAGATGTGTTTACACTAATGACACATTCCCATTTCCCCCCCTCTTGAGTTATCCGGCCATCGCTGCTTGTTTTAGCTGAGGACAGCTTGTTTTTCACTGTATACGGTCCTCCAGCATAGCTGCTTTATCTCTTTTTGCAAGGAGATGAAAGCTTTGGGGTCAGAAGTGTATATTTGACACAGAGGGCAACCACTCAGAGCTGGTCGAGATAAACCAACACTGTCTTTACCTCTGATCTGCCCTCCTTCCTCCATCCATTAATCCTTTTCTCATCCTGTGTCCAACCCCTGCCTGTCTCAAGGTCAGTTCAGTTCAAACTCATGAGTCTAATGGACTTGAGTTTTAATGCCTTAACATAATGTTGATTTTCTTAACCTCATTTCATAAAATATGTTAAATGTGTTGACACATGCAAATGTAAAAACTTCACAATCAAAAGGAAACCATTAATTGGAAGGATGGTAAAGATGTATCACAATTAATTTAGGATTAAATGTGTCCTGCTCACACAAAGAGATGGCACTAAGAAGTTATCATATCTGCAAGTTACATCACACCATCATCACAATTTAAATTCTCTCAGTGCTGCAATGATAGATTCACTAATGTCACTTCTACAGTCTGCCTCTATCTCATAACTGTAAGAACTCATAAATCTCCCCACAAGAGAAAGTGGGTGCACATGCACACATAGGCAGACATGCCCAGCTTACTCTGTCCATTGTAGTCATTTCACACACACAAAATTATATGTATACAATATATGCAATCAGTAGGAAATGTTTATGATGTGCAAACAGTCAACCTGAATATTACAAGAGCATGCCCACATGCACACTGTACATCAGAGGTCTGGGTCAAGTGCTGTATTTGAAACAAACACTTCAAGAAGAACAGGCTGATGAGAGCTGAATGAAGCTCATTTCGGCCACATTTGTGTGTGTGTGTGTGTGTGTGTGTTTGCACACTTGTTTTTCGTTCAAGATGGGAAGTCTTACGGCAATCCAAGTTATGGGGACCTCCTGAAAACATTGGGGCTGCCATTTTGGGGCTAAAAATACAATGGACCCCATTTTGTTCCATAGATGTGAACCCCAACCTTAATCAGTATTAAGGTATATGTCAGTGTATATACCTTCTATATTTGAAGAGCTCAATGATTTTAATTTGTTTGCATAGCTTATACTTGCAGGAGGATGACATACAGCAACCTGAACAAACTAAAAAGCCTCAGCAAAGAAAACTTCAGTAGACTCCTGGCCACAGCCAATCTCTGTCGGAGAACTGTTTCATGTGTCAGGACCCAAAAGCATGAGTTGCATGAGGACACAGGTGGATGTAAGAATTAAGATATTTAATAAAACAAAGGCTGCTACCATGGAGACCCCCAGGGGACACAGAGAGAGTTTTATCTTTTGTGTTCCCTTGTAAAAACGTGATCATCTGACAGAAACTGGTTACTTGACCAGATTGTGCACAGCCTGTTAAAGCACTTTTGTTTGGTTTCTTTTGGTGTTTCTGGTCTACATCTGTTCCTATCAGCATCAAATCAGCATGGCATGCAATTACATGACATTGTAACAGAAGAAGTATGTTGGTGTGAAACGTAGTGCTTTAAAGGATTAATTACAAGTGCAGATGAAGAATTTTGCCATCATCAGAAACAGTATAAGGCAAGTTGCTGCTTTTATGTTTTGGCTGCATGTTTAGAAGATAAAGTGCAATTGATTTGATTTATTAATTCATAAAATAAACTCCAATTTCCAATCATTTTCATGATTGAATTATTTCACTGTTCAGTACAGTTTATCATTAAGAATAAAGCATAACAAAACATGCAAAACATGATCTCTGCCACTCTTATCATAAGGGAAAAATATTGCAATGTAATGTAAAAATTTTAAATCTCTCTGTGCCACCAGGTCTCTGTACACGGCAAAAGCAGGAAATTACAGAAACCAAACAAAAGGCCATAAGGCAATTATCTCGTAATCTTGCATTTGTAATCTTATTGTCATGTATTAGTGACTGTGCCCGCAAGTTGTTTTTTTTGGGGGGGGGGGGGGGTTCTGTATGAATGTCATAAGAGGGACTCTGTAAATCATTACAATCTAGTGAACAAATGTGTTAATCTGGACCAAAGTTTTGATGGGCTAACGTAACACCCTACAGCAGCTAAAAATGAGAATATCCCCAGATTTTAACTGAAAAAATCGAAAATCCAAATAAAATAAATAAAAAGAAATTACCAAAAAATAACAAGATGAGTGAAGGACTACAAAAAATCCAGACTGGGGTCCCCCTGATCATACAGCAGACCTATCTAATTGGGAAATGTTTGTAATTAATGGTCAATTAAACTTGACATGGTCACCCCAAATCCTCTGTAAGGTAACAGATTAGTCTGCACAGCTGGTCCACATTGGAAGTGCGGAGGCCGACTCTAGAGTTACCGTGTTTAGGCGCATTCCCTTCCTCAATGACGGCATTCATGAGATTTGTTTGATTCGTCTCTGTCCCTGATAGACCTGCAGAGAGAGAAGAGTGGGAAACTTGATTACACCGGAGTAATCACTGACACTCTTAGCACATACACAAACACACACACATCGGAGGAAAGAATGCAGTACATCCATCTGTTCATGTATTCATCTGAATGCTAATTATCTTCCTATTAACAACACATGTTATTTGAGGAAAGAAACTGAAAGCTCATTTTACAAAACAGATAATGAAATGCAGTGAAGCCGGTAGTCTCTATGTCTCTATGCAGAGCTTATATGCAGGTATTCATTTTACAAGGACCTGAATGATGTTTGACGGGGTTTAGGTTATTTGGCCTGGATTTGATATTCACTGTGAAATCTACAGAAGACAACAATCTAAACTTCTTTAGTGGGGAAGTTTTTGCCATATTGATTGTTGAAAATACAAAAATGTGTGTTTTATTTTTTGGAGTTTTTTTTCCTTTCAGGAGAATTTCAGAAGATATTACAGCTGTTTGATTTATGTCATGAGTGTGATGCTTGCAGTAAGTCAGATCTGTTACCGGTGAAGGTTGGACTCAGGGCCACTGATTCTGTTCATATGTCATATGGACAGGATTTCATTGTGCAGGGGTCCGGTTTGGTGGACTTGTATAAAGATCAGCACCTCCAAATCTGACACCATCTTCATCTGTAAAAAGGGTGTAGATCTCTTTTTTAGTCCAGAGTGAAATTCTGCTTGGTTATTTGTGAGGGACTCAGAGGTGGCTCGGGCTCTGCTTAGGTTGTCTCCTGGATGCCTCCCTGGTGTTTTGGGCACTTACCACTGGGAAGAAGACCCGAGGAAGACACATTAGAGGGACTACGTCTCTCGGCTGGTCTGGGAATGCCTTGTTATTCTCCTGGATGAGCTGGAGGAAGTGGTCAGGGAATGTGAAGTCTGGGCTTCTCTGCTTAAGCTGCTGCTCCTGCAACCCAACCTCGGACACAAAAGATAAAGGTTGGATGGATGGATGGATGGATGGATGGATGGATGGATGGATGGATGGATGGATGGATGGATGGATGGATGGATGGGGTGGTGTCAGGTTGTTTAAAGACATTTTCCAGGGCTAGCTTCTTTTTTTGAGAAAAAAAAAACAAATCAAAATAAAAACACATCCTTTACAGAATGTAAATGTCTGAATGATGTCTAATCCTACAACTGTATCTAATCTAATGTTGTAAATGTTTTATTTACTTCATTTTATCCAATGCCTATAATCTCTTCCTCATCATATGTTAGTTATAAATAACTGTGCTCTTTGCAAGATCAGTTGTCAAAACATTTAGCAGGTTCACAGAGTAACTAATGTGCTTTCAAATCTTGTCTTCACTCTTCTAGAGCTACAGGTCCACTCAGTTCTCCACAGATATTATAGAAAAATTAGCAGCAACATTTCCCAGTGATCTGGTTGAAAGACTGAATACTTTTAGAATAGATTTGTCTACTTTGACCTTAACATTTCTTCTCCTCTTATTCCCGTTCTGTGGTTCAATTCTTGATAGATGCTCATCCACCTGCTCACTACCACATTCCAGCTCATAGTTTTATATGCATACTTGCATGTGATGTATTTGTCGAAGGGTCTCAGGTTTTGTTGACTTTTGGTGAATGGTTGACTCCTGTCGTATTGCGACAAGATCTGCAACGGTTTGATCCTGAGGCGGCGTGCTTATCAGACAGAAGGCCATCATGACAAACGCCTCAGCTGTTGGCTCGGGGAGGGCGTCTATGGTGATCATTAGTGACCACTTGTTCACTTACTGACTCGAGAGGTAACATGTGTGGGTTATTGATCAATTCAATGACCCGCATGTCAAGGAAAGAGGCTTTTAATCATTAATATATTTGGAGAGTCATTCCATGAAGGTCCTGTTGACATCTGGTGAATGCGAGTATGTGTGTGTGTTGGCAGACGAAGTTGTGTCCTCACAGCATAGCATAGAACCTGCTTTCATGTTTCCACAGTGATGATGTTCAGAGTGTTTCCTTGTCATTAAAGATACAACAAACCCTGCATTATTTAAACCAACAATCCCACACTCTTTCTGGCGAGAGGACGGACGCTTCCCTAACCTGCCGAAACTGGAAACATCTGTATGATCACTTACATAACATGTTTCTTCATAAAGAAGAAGGTTTGAATTAAACTATCAATGTTGTGTGTTTGATTTTGCTGTTTTAATGCCTCATGCTTTTCAAAGAAATATGCATTAGTGTCATAAATCTTTAATTTAGAAATGTTAGCATTTAGATATGATGCGAACTAAAGTAGTGTTTTGTTTAACACACACCAGACTGCTGCGACTGAGGGAGAGAGGATATATTTACTGTATTAACTTTTAATCAAAGCCATCATTTCTCTCTAACCATAACCAGAGGACTGTCTCAGCCACAGTTCTACTCTCTTGTGTCTGACCCTTTTTCTCTCTCAGTTTTGTTTCAGAAAAACCTTCAGTATAATTTTTCAACACATATGTCCCATCATAGACTTCAGTGAAAATCCTGAAATATATACCAATTAAGATGCAAAGTTTTCAGTTACATAAAACTTGACTTGTGTACTGTAGGTGTTTTTAAGAAATGCATAACTTTATTATGCAAATGTTTGCAACTGGTTACTAGTTGGCGTGGAAAAAACTGCTTGTTCTGCTGTCTGAAAAGCAAAATGTGGGGTTGGACTAGTTTTATGTTACATGAAATCCAGCTGATCTTCTTGAACTAATAATCACTCAATGAAATAAAATCATAATTATGGTGATCATTTGTTAATGAAGGATGATGCTTTGTATAATGCATTTATTCTGTATGAGTCGTGCATTAGTTAACCAATCGCTCAGAAGAAGAAATGTTTTCAGTTATAAAAAACCTAAAAATTTCCTGTAAAAAAATAATTGCTCAAATTGTATTCAATAGCTGAAAATGCAATGATTCTCAACTTGCATCTAGTTTCACTCCAGATCATGTAACAGCTATTGCCCCACAGTGCAAAAATAACAAATGCTCGAAAACTGTAAGATGGCAGCTATCATAAAAATCCAATCTTCTCCTCTTTAGAAAATAAGATCAGATTGTGTTGTAAGCAAGATAAGCAAGATGCAATATTACAAGTGAAAGAGTAAATAGTGAGCAGATTTATGTTTCTTGTATAATAGCCAAATTAATGTCAGAAACATTCTTACTTGTGATGTTAAAATTGCCAAACATATTTTTGCATCAGTTTCACATAATGCAAATGTTGGCAAGTCACAATTTTTAAAGGCAAATGTAAGTTTGTGATGATGTAGTACAACAATTTCCCTCTGGGATCAACAAAGTTTTTCTGATTATGATTTCAGTGACTTGAAATTACAATGATTTTACAATTCGTGAAATGATTACTTTGTGCTCTGTGAATCTTTTAGAGATTGACATACTGAGCTGTTTAAATGCAGCCTATTTACATATTCATTTTATCATAAACCAATCATTTTTTTCCTTTTAGTTTTAACATGACGAATCAATCCTTAACACCAATACATGTTATCAGCTCTGGGTGTACTTTGTTTCAAAGAATGATGGTTTTCACACCACCACACCAGCGTCTACTGCTATCATACATGCAGCAAGTTAACATATCTCTCAGGGTGTTCACATTGTCTCAATATTTTGCCCTTGTATCACAGCTTTTACAGGAAAGTTAAAAGTCAGTGTGAGGTCAGAGGAGACCATCTGTCAGCTGCACTGCTGCTTTTCCGCCCATATCTTTCCAAGGTGTTAAAAAGAAACTGACAAAATGGTGTGTGACGTGTGACATGAGTGGCGTCCGGTGGCTGAAAACTTAGATGCAACAGCTCAAGTTATGTGTCATTGTTAAGAGTGACATGTGAGGTGTCGAAAACGTGCGTGTGAGAAAACGTTGGTAAGTCCGTACTGTGTAGTAATGTCAAACATGTTGATAAATTCGAATAATTTTATTTACACTTGTAGGCTACTGTGTTAAACTTGAAGATCTGATGTGTGTGGATGTGCTCCCCTTTCTGAGAGGTAATGTCACTGTGACTTATGACTTCACAAGAAAGTGTCTCCAAATCCCAAGTTACACTGTAAAAATATTTTGACATTTCAAATGATCCAATATATTAAACCCTCATTTGTAACAGTTATAACATGACATTAAAGTTCAATAAAAACTTAAATTTATGGTTGCCATTGAGCCCGTCAGTGATGTTAAATGAACAAAAAAATGCCTCACTGTCAATTAAAAACTCCGTCTGATCTCAATTTGGATTTCATTTTCCACCTTCAAAGCTGCTGTGGCTAATTAGTCACCTTTTGTTGATGAAAAATGACCAAAATACAATCAGGTTTAGACAAGAATTATCCCTGTGTGAGTCAGGAGGAATTTACCAACTATAGTTTTAAATAGTGCTAATAATAACAAGTTTATTTGCTTAACATCTATGAACTCAACATCCCCAAAAGAATCTGCGTTGTCATCTCTCGTAATAAAAGAAGCATCTTCCATTTGGGATGACACATCAGTGAGCTGAAGATGAGCTGGCAGATGTTGTTTCCCACTGCTGTCATCATGTAAGAGGATGGATTTGTGAGTTTTCCAAAGCCTTAGCAAGGGCGGGAATGTTGCTCTTATCTGATCTGTATGTTAACATGAAGGAAGAGATCCACTGTCAGCAGCTGCTTGTGTAAACCAGGCTCGGAGCTCAGAATGAGAGGAAGTGTCAACCCGTGTGCAGAACAAGCTCTAAAGTGTTTGGGATTTACACTAAAAGGTTTCTGCACAGTTCATCTTCTGTTTGCTCCTGAAGTGGCAGAATTTCAAACCATATTTGCACATAAAAGAATTTATGATGATAAAACTGAGATATTTAGGAGTCAATGAGGAAATAAACCAGAAATACTATTTAATACTGAATAACTGAAATCAGAAACTTATTTCTGTTTTTTTTTTTTCAATTTTTGGTGTGTTATGAGAGTAAACGAACCATTTCTGAGTTTACTTAAGTATTAATCAATATTGAAAACAATCATTATTTCTGGACTTTTACAACAAATAAAAGGGAAAAAAGACTAAGTTGTAGTCAGTCAGTAGTTAAAAACATGTTCAAGCCTGTGAAGAGAATTGTGGGTAATGAAGATCTCTTGTTGTGTGTACCTTTCAACTCCCTCTAAAATCTTTGTTTCACCTCATTTCAAATGATGATTTCATCGCAGGCTAATCTCACTGTTTGTGGAAACACCTAAAATTACAGTTTGGTGTAAATGTGAGTCTTTATCTTAATTAAATCTTTAAAAAAGTTAAATGATGCTCAGTTTGAAGGAAACAAGAGATCAGAGTTTAACTCTTCGGTGGCACAGATCAAAACTCATACGTCTTGATCCCAGTTTAAAAGTCTTTCAGGTGGCATTTGCTCCACAAATAGTTAAATGTTCTCTCTGATCCTCTGTAAATGCGGTCTAAAGCAGAACACTAAGCACCTGCAGGTCTGTGCGTGAGTCCAGAGCTCTGTGAGAAAATCCTACTTGGCGTTTTTTGGAGATTGTCCTCTACCAATCATAAGTAATCTGAGAGTCGACTGATATGAAATGTTTATATAGTGAAATGTGACAAATCGTCTCAGAACTCCTTATTTAATTTGGTAGAATGCTGAGCTATGAATTATACAAAGTGAAAAATACAGGCTTGTTTTCATGTAATAACTTAATCATTTTTATAGTTTAATCAAATTTTCAGTGAGCCTTTAATTGATCATCTTTCCTTACAATCTGAAAATCTGGAATACATTTCTGTCCCCTAAGGGAAAATGTGGAATTATTTACCCACTTGGACTCATAACTGGGCTGGGGTAGAAAAAAAAAAGACAGAAGAAATGGTTTGCTCATAGATGAAAGATTTGCAGTTTCCTTTGCATTCAGAGCACATTTCAGATTTCAGTAAATGGCTGTATACTTGTCTAGTCTTGAAGGAAGAAAAAAAAGGTTTACATGTGGATTTGTGCAGTTTGATTCTTAATTAAATCATTTACTTTTACCATGATACGACACACACGGGCTGCACGGTGGTGTGGTGGTTAGCACTGCCGCCTCACAGCAAGAAGGTCACTAATTTGAGCTGGGGAGGGGTTCTAACAGTGGCCTTTCTGTGCAGAGTTAGCATGTTCTCCCTGTGTATGCGTGGGTTTTCTCCGGGTACTCCAGCTTCCTCCCACAGTCCAAAGACATGCATGATGGGTTAATTGGTCACTCTAAATTCTCTGTAGGAGTGAGTGTGTGCGTGAATGGTTGTCTGTCTCTCTGTGTTGGCCCTGCGATGGACTGCAAACCTGTCCAGGGTGTCTCCTGCCTCTTGCCTGATAATTGCGGGGATAGGCTCCAGCCCACCCTGAATTGGATTATGCGGTACAAAAAATGAATGAGAAAAATGAACAACACACACTGAATAATTATTGATTTAACTTTACCCTCCTCTGTTTTGGGGCCCCCTCTGAGGAGGAGCAGTGGTCATCGGCGAGTCAGAAGGTTTGAGTACTGTGTCCTTAAGCAAGACACTGACCCCCAAGTTACCTCCAGCGTTGACTGGCCTGTGAATCCGAGGGAAAGACAAAAGGCATAGCCTTTCTTTTGGCCTTTGGTGGAAGACATACATTTTTCTACTTTGGGTACAAGACAGCCAGCAGAGGTACGATATTGGTCTTATACAAACTAGAAGGGTATAAAGAGTACTAATGAGGGTACGACAGCAGTATCTTTCAGGGTGACAATCCTTTTTTACCCCAACAAGTACAGTTAGGTACTTTTTTTCTGACAGTGCAGTTAGTTACTATGAATGCATTGCATTATGGGTATTCATAGTAACTTTAACAGCCTGCTCTGCCATTTGATAGTGCAAATTTTTTAGTGACTTTAATGAATTTTATTTAAAATTATGGGGGGAAAAAATCTGTCAGAGCCTTCATTACTAATTGGTTTGGGAATATGCCAATGCCAAGAGTTAATTATTTCATTACTGGTACAAATTTTGAGCATTTCACAGTTGTCATATTACTAACTATAATCTCAACCATTTGTTAGAAAGCCTCCATTCTTATTATTATTGTCCGATGGTATAATAAAAAAAAGATGTCAAGAAACATTTTTGCTTTTTTTCTTCATGCAAACTTCAAAATAGTTAATGAAAACTCATATTGTTAACAGTAAATAACCTTAGCCATAGCAGCACTCGCTTTTTTTTATCTTATTGGAAAGCAGACTAACAAACAGCAGCAAAAACCTCTCTCTTGGCTCTTGCTTGAGAAAAGGTAATATCACAGTTTTTACCCTACAATTAATCAAGGATTTTTTTGTTTTTGTTTTGGGGATTATAAAATCTAAAATATTAGCAGGCAGATACTGAGTTAATGACTCAATATTTCTGCATTTGTATGCTACGGTAAATACTTCCCTTAAAAGTTTGTTGTCCGCAGCTTACCAGATGTGAGGCTGCAATGTAGAGAATAAGGAAAGAGAAACAAGGTGACCCTAAATGCAACAGGCATTAGAGTAAAAGTAATTTGTTACATCTAGAAAAGGGTGGATGTAGGGGTGTGAAGGCTGGCCTCCAATCTCCTCCTCCCTCGTTAGTTAGGAATTTGTTTACTCTCTGTATCAAGCCATGACCTGTAATAGACCATGAAGCCCTCTGGTCAACACAGGATTATTGAAGAGCCTGTCCTGAAGGCGAGGAACACACACACACAGAAACACACAAGCTTCACACTGGGCGATAGGCCGCCTAAGCCCCACTGATAACAACCATTACTAATGGCAATTAGTCCATTAGATCCTTGTTAATACCCAATGACTTGGAGATAGTCTGGGTGAATGAATGCGGGAGGTTCTGGTCTACGTGGCCTATCTCTGTTGACTTCTTTGTTCTGTGGAGGAGATATGGATCACTATTCAAACAGGAGAGGAAGATGGTTTCCTCGTAGGTTACAAGTGGTTTTAGGAAGTTGTCTGTGGAGCCATTGAGATATTTATGCCATGCACAGCTTACAAAATTAAAAAAGCTCCTGACTCGGCTTCACTTTGAAATTAGATCGTAGCAGGAGTTTCTCAAGCAGTTGAGAAATCTGGAGATGTTAATTCAGAGTTAAACTGGGATTCATTCTGAATTAGCAGCTTCTGAGCTGTGCAGCCACTCAGGTTTGAAAATAATTCACATTAATTACATATCGACCAAGAAGTATTCCCAAACTACAGCATGGCCACTCGCCAACTCCTGATGCAAATTTCCATTAACAATGACCAATTAGCCATCAGAATACATAAACACTGACCGCACTGCTAAACACCAGGAGCCAGACTATCTGAGTATCTAACCTAAGTACCAGAGCTTAAAAGGTGATCTTTAAATGTTGTTGCTGTGTGCAGGGTCTGTCCACCTCGGGCTCCATTAGAGGACTTTATGTTAATCCTGCATCAACCCGGCTGCCCCAGGCCTCTGTGTGGGAGATAGGACAGATTGGTATGAGAGCTTGGAGGGAAGCACAAACGCTGCTAAAATAACACACTGGACTTTTCTTTTTCTTTTGCATCTCTCCTGTGAGCAAACACAACACACACATACCTGTTTGATGAATGGGAGTTTCTGCCCGGTTTACTCTGCAGTGAAAACGCCTTGGAGTGACTCATTGTGCACACAACGAAGAAAAAAAGAGAGAAGAAAAAAACCAAGACAGAAACAACCACCTGGATGCAGAAATGGGGAGAGTTTTTGTTTCCTGGCAGAAATACATCACAAATGTTTGCTGTGTGTTTAGTACATGTCGCTCTTTAAAGGCCACACTGCCATCATTCAAAGGCTTGTGATGCGGATGTTAATGCCTATGTGTCTTTTTCTCAGAAAGTGACTGAGCTCCACGTTGGTCATAACAGTCCCAGCTGAAGGTGCACGCTTTTGTGTTGGACTTCTCTTCCTCTGCAACAACTAAATACTTCAGGACAAAATTATGACTAAATTTATATTATTATGATAAAGTTTCCGTCACAACAAAAACACAAACAAACATGAACAGGGGATCCAACAACAGCTGATAAAATATCTT
>JAOXYM010000016.1:18969479-18981901 GCA_028567055.1 Leptatherina wallacei | reverse complement strand
TGTGTGTGTGTGTGTGTGTGTGTGTGTGTGTGTGTGTGTGTGTGTGTGTGTGTG
The DNA here is from genome assembly GCA_028567055.1 of Leptatherina wallacei. Classification (NCBI taxonomy): domain Eukaryota; kingdom Metazoa; phylum Chordata; class Actinopteri; order Atheriniformes; family Atherinidae; genus Leptatherina; species Leptatherina wallacei. Next base: position 18,981,847 of record JAOXYM010000016.1, on the reverse strand, counting down.
TGTGTGTGTGTGTGTGTGCGCCTGCCTGTGTAGTATGTGGGGTATTTGGACTGTAGCAGGTCTGTGTCTGCCATCCTAGAGTTATAAAAAGTGATGTAAACACTGAAAAGTGAGGGAGGCCTGGGGTAAAAAAAAAAGAAAATTCCTAAGTTTCCACAAAAATTCATGACATGTTTGATGGGAAAAAAGGACTAAACCCAGTTATTTTACCATTAAATGTGCAGAATGGAAACGATGATTTAATTAGTATTAGGCTGATGTACCATTAATCCACAGGTAAATAATTCTTTATTCTTTATAGTTCTTTATCAGGACATCTAATTGACTTCATGCATTTTGCAATATTTCACATATTTTTCAAACTGTTTTTCTTTCTCAGTGTTATTTAGACAAACTTACTATAGGCACAAAAACAGGTGAAAAGACATGAACTTATAAATATGTCAGTATTTTATACATATTTATCAATAGAATAATTATGTCAGATACATTTGTAGAATAATACAATAGAAAATTAATGTTAATCATATAGACATAATTTTTATTACAAAAAAGCAAAAAAAAAGAAACACACTGTTCTGTGGAAACTAAGTGCCTGTTTGATTTAAACAAAGAGGCAATTAGACTCCTTTAATTGGGGATGGGAGCTTATGGGTGAAGGGGAATGTTGCTTATATCTTCTTAATTTCACATTTTGAAATAAAGAATAGCAAAGCATGCCTACACTCAGTTTAAAAAAAGAATTTTTTTTCACAGTGTATGTTCTTATCTAGCATGTTTGCATCTTATGCCGTTATGACAGACATAAAAAATCTTTAGATGAAATATTAAAAAGGGCGTTACTTGGCTTCTCCTTCCCAGCCAGGGTGAAGCTCATATTAAAGATGTGTAGCTGTGGCTCACTGTAGTATATCAAGAGGGAACAAATATCCACAACAAATAAAACAGATGATAAAACACTTTCAGAAAAGTTTTTAAAACTTCTTGTGAAGAAAAAAGAAGTGGAGAGAAAGAAGCTGATGCTTAAGGCAGATTCCTGCAAGCAGGAGTTGGGAGCTGGTGTGTTTGGCAGGGTGAAGTGTGGGAGCTGGGAGCTGCAGTGTGTAGATCACAGTGCAGTGAGGAGGAGGTCAGGGCCAGTGCATCTAACTCTTCTACTGATTGTTATGAAGGGCCGTGTGTCAGCTTCCATCCGACCACTTTATAACTCTTGGCTGTTCCCTGAGCCTCTCCTGCATAAGGTCCTAATGCATTCTCTCTGACCTCGCTGGTGTAAATCAGATATCTGGCCTTAGATCTTGTCGAGCTGCACTGTGCTGGGTTTGTGTATGTGTGTTTATGTGTGTGTGCAATAGAGAGACAGATAGGGAGACTAAGAGAGCGTGGTAGACCTGAGAGAGTGAGGAGTGCAAAGAAAAGGAAGAGAATCCAATATACATAGATGAAGGCTAGAAGGAGTTGTTTTTTTTCATAGCCCAGTACTGTATTTTATAATTAAACTATTAAAAATTCCTCTTATTATGGTTTGGGATTAATACATTCTTAATTAGAGTCTTAAGAACTTTGACTGGATTATTGTTTTATTGTTTTAGAATGGTCCAAATGAAAAGAGGTCATGCTGAATATGGGTTTGAGGTGGTTTGGGAAAAAAAAGTTTCAACTGAAGGTCCAACATCTCATTGATCAGTCTCCTGAACCCCAGCTGCTCATTTGTAGACAGGTTTTGCTGCTTAATTATAAAGTCTGACTTCTGATGACATTATATATATATATATATATATATATAAACTTGTTTAGGTTTAGGCAACTTTGTTTGGTCTGACTTTTGACCTGAATGTATTAAAAATTGTATTGGGAATTTTTTTTAATTATTTGGTTTATTGACTTATTAATTTTACTCTTTTTAGTATACACCCATGTTATATCATCTAGATAGGTTTAGGCAGCTCAGTAACTTGGCTAGAATTAGGAAAACATGTTAAGGCCAAAGTCTAACTGTAAAACTCTGGGTTACTCTTTGTTCATCAGTTATCAGAATGGGTGATAACCCCTACCTATCAGGATTTCCTTGTAAAGTGTTAGATCTGAATACAAAATAAACTAAGTTAGGACACTTTAACTCATTCATTTTCAATATGATGCTAAAGTGCGATGCCAAACGCGATGAGTTGGAGTGAGAATGCTCAGACATAACACAATAAACAGGAAACGCTCTCAGAGACTGGTTAAAGGATGCCCTGGACTCTCCGTGGATGAAGGATGTGGACAGGAAAGGCATGGTGAACCAGTCTTAAATTTGGGCCCACCCATTCAAGAAAAGTTGGCTTTAAAATATGTTGCTTGTTGTGTTATATGTAGTACTAGAACAAAGAACTGAACCCTGATTACAGTTGTGAGACTGAAAAAGACCAATATGGGACCAAACATCAAGTTGAAAGATACGGAAGGGAACAGTGGAGGTGCTCATTTAATGTTGATTCATCTATTCAAGCAGCCCAAGCTTATTATAAGTCAATAAACAGGCGCATTTGTCTACATATCCAATATGTAGTAGTGGTTTTAATGCAGGTGTAAAAAGAAGTTGTTTTGTGTTAGTTTGTGTCATGTGACAGGAACAGTGACCAATGAGCATTAATCTGTGTCTGTGGTAACATATATTTCATTAATCCTGATAAAGTACTTTAACTCTTAATCATAACTATTAATGGGTGGCAGTGAAGTAGAAAAATAAGTGAGCGATATAGTGGAAGTAGAAAAATCAAAAGAATATGAAAAAGCAATTTCTTGCTTGAAGGGCAGCAGGTTTATAATCTCACACCAACATCTCTTTCTGCATTTATGAGGAACTTCTTTTCTTCAAGCATAACGACTGTCAACATGATTACACTGTGGATGTCAGCATCATGATGATATGACAGGAATGGAAACATCTCTGTCCAGTAAACAAACATGTATTTTACTATCTGTCCTGAGATGGAGTTGACCTAAGTCACTCCTCTGTGACTGGATAAATCATCCGTTGTTAACATAAAAACAAACCCATGTGTTTTATATTGGGTCTCCTATCTCTGTATGTTTCAAACAGAATGGCTCATTGACAGGTCAGAGTTGAGTCTGGTTGGATGAGAGGCAGCAGTTCATGTCAAGTTGGAAAATTAAAACATCTCCAGCACAGTTTGAGTGCAATTGTCCAATAAAAACTTGGCCAGCTATCCCGGTTTCTGCCTCAATTTCACATCTGCATCTGTCACACTACACGATGGACTTCATGCTTTATAAATCATTCTATTTTTAATGTATGACATGCAAACAAATTTACAAATGCCCTGTACAACTATATCAGTATATGTAACTCACAGCACTTTGCCAAGACTTCTTCATAGTTAGTTAGCTTCATAGTCAAAATAAGAAAGGAAAAAAAGAGCTACTTGGACAAGAAGCAATGAACATCACATATGGTTTTATCTTCAAAAAGGTCAGTATTCTGTAGGAAAAGGTTGTGAGAAGTGGAAACAATTATGTCACTTGGGAAACAAGCTCTTCAAGGACTCTAATTTGCTGCTTTAATACATTATTTAAAAAATACCTCTCTGGCCTTAATGATTACAGAGTGTCTAAATCTAGAGACTCAAACTTTCTGGTCCACTATGCTATAACTTTGGGTGCGTCTTTAATAACTCACAGAGGATTTATGCACTCCTGGATAAACATGTCATGCACGCAAAGTCCTCCTACTGAAACATACATCACTTGCAGGATTTACTTCTAAAACAGGAAAGAAGAAGCAAATCCATCACAACAACAACAGAGATAAAAACAAATGTTAGATAAATAATAATAATAAAAGCAACCTTTTCCTTTGTGGATATGTTTCCATGTCATTATGTCCATGATTGCCAGAAACTATGCTCTCAACATTCTCAGCATTCCCATGTAGCTCTTGACCCCTGACAGCTTTAAATTATTAACATTCCCATATGGGCTAAAACCCCCTGATCGCTGCTCGCAGCTACATTTTTCATGTGTTTTTCATACTGCCACAAGAATCCCACAGGAGATAAATATCTTATTTCTAATCTGGGCTAGTGTGTGTCTACTATTTTTGTGTGTCAGCCCTGAATGCATCACATTCGTGAGGTCAATTTGACCTTTTTGTAATCACAAGGTGAAAAAAAAACATTCACTGCAGACAATGAGGTTTTCAATGAGCTCCCTGCGCCAACAGGGGGCAGTAGTTTGCCTCTTTCTGATATAAAAACCATGTTTGGGCTCTGATGCTTTTGCATGAAGCTGCACTGACAGCACACAGGGCCAACAGCACAATGGGTTATGAATGAGTTCCCATTTATCACAATTAATCAGTGGGCCAAACCCATTAACTGTCAGTTGAAGGACGAGTTTGTCTGCTGAAGAATGATGTACTGCCTGAGTGATACTCGAGGAAAAGTGGCCATGTTTGTTTGTGTGATTGGAGTTTCCTTAAAAAGACTTTAATGTCGGCTTATTTGATTATTATTCTGAGAAAAAAAGAGTCTTTTTTCATTTGATTTAAAGAAAACTAAAACACCACCTCAATCTCATATTAAAAAAAGTTCCATTACATCTTTTAAGAATTTTGCTCCATAGTTATTAATCTGAGGTACATTTTAAAAATTAGCTACAAACAAACCAGCAACAACAAAAATTATTCAATTATAATATAATTAAGATTCTGTTAATATTCTGTTCTGTTTGCTAATTCTGTTAATCTGTCCAATCTGTTCACTGAGATCCATCAAAGTAAAGTTTTGTAACTTGGAAAGCATTCACAATGAATGTGCAGTTTGAACCAAACTCCATTTCTGCTTAATTCCACCCAAAAAATGTCATCGGGTGACTGTCACGTGAGAATATTCATACTGGGAAAATTTGTCTGAGCAGTGATCAAGCTTGCTTTTGAACAGTATATCCATATGAGCTATTTGGAAACCCAAATGTCCCGTAAAAGGTCTTTTTATGTTATTTTGTAGGATGTGTGCGTCTCATTATGTTTTAGAAACAAAAAGGGATTAAATATGTGATGCAGAGTGATATGATATATCAATAGGCTGATTAAAGGAACTGAGTCTTTCGGTCGGGTTTGAAAGGACGTCTGTAACATGTCTGAGTGACCGGACTTCAAACCCTCAAAGTCCTCTTCAAACAAAAGTAAATCTTTCTATTTTTCCTTCTCTTTTCTTTTCTCCTCACTTTCCCCACTCCATAACAAACACCACATAATGATTTTGAGTATCTGGTAGATCAAGTGGGGTTTTGCCAGCAGCTGTGTGGTGCTTATTGGGTTGCCAAACTAAACACAAGGGGGCTCCTGATGTCACCTCTGCCCAAACATACACCTAATCCTCCCAGCACCGGCCGGATCGCAACCCTCCAATGTACAAGACAGTTTAAAAATAGAGAGTTTGGGGGGGGGGACAAAGGTCAAATCTACAGAGGGATTTAAGGCCTTATCATTATCACGGAACAGCAGAGCCAAGCTGCAGCCCTGAGAAAGTGCCTCTGTGTCTGCTGGAGCTGGAGGCTGGACAGGAGGCCTGTGCATGACTAACAGTAGGCAGACGTGGGGTAAAACTACTCGTGTCCTCATACCTACAGAGTCAAACTTGTTGAAGTTGTATACAGCTCTATAACTACATGTATATCTAATTAACTTATCAAATAGTTGGATTTTAAATATGCACCTATACTGCTGCATCTTTACATACACTGATAACATCTATGACTTGCACATCCAAGTTTAACGTACTGAAAAAGCTAAATATTTTACATAAATCTCATGCACAAACAGCATGCCATGCAAACATTTGGACACCCCTTTGTCAAAATCCAGCCTAAAAATTTAAGTGAGAATATCTCTTCATTTTCATCTCTTCATTTTTGCACATCTTGAAATATCTTTTCACTGCCACTGTTGTGATGTTGAGAGACAACAGTTTAAAAAACATTACAAAGGCATCATACAATTGTTAGGGGCCTGAATTATGGTCACTACACCCACATCCCTTTGGTAAGCTTCCAAATGCTTTTTTTTTTATGCAGTCAAGAGTCTTTCTGTTTTAGTTTCGAAGATTTTCTCCCAGCCCTTCTGCAGAAAGCTCCTGGTATAGGCTGTATTGCAAGTCTTGCTCTTTTGAGTTCCACTGATCTGATTAAATTTTTAGGTCAGGGCCATGGTCGAAAGTCAGCTTACTCCTCTTGAGATGGTCTGAATTTTCAGCACAGACTCAAAGCACAATGTGTCAATCTGTGTCCTTTTCATGCAAATGAAAATATAAATATCTTAAAGAGACACTAATCAACTTATACTATTTTTCAGTACGCGCCCCCTGTCCACCCTCTAATTCGACATCCATCTTGCATCTTGCCTGTACTGTGAGCCTCTCCAGACAGTAGAAAACAGTCTTTTCTCAACTCTTGTCTTATCTCTTGCTCTTCTTTGGTTCTCCTTAGTTTCCTCTCTTCCTCAGATAATGTCTTCTAGCGTTTCTTTGCTGTGCATTCAAAACAAAGCGAAATTCAGCAGGCGGCGTCCTGGATGTGGAAGTTGTATCATGCGGTTTCTCAGCTGCTGGATGGTGCGGCTATAGAAATGCACATAATAGATGTCACTGTGTCATCACACAAGTCTGGAAAGCGGAGTTTAAAGGTTGAAAAGTTACATAATGGGCCTTTAACAGATGAGCACATTCTCACACATTTAGTAAAATATTCACAATATGAGAGTTGCATCACCTGTAAAACAGTAAAACAGACACTGTAAGAACACATCACATCAAAACATCTTTTTTCTGGATTGAAATGAACATACAATATGCCAGACACAGACTCCAGATGCCTGTTTAAAATATACAGTACCAGTCAAAAGTATGGACACACTTTCTCATTGAATCTAATAGGAAAATGTGTCCAAACTTTTTATTGGTAGTGTATGACTTTGAAAGTCATGCTAGGTGACTCAAAAAAATAACCAAACTCGTGTTTACATCACCGAATAAATGTTTGTTGTGCTAGGGTGGAATATTTTATGTTCATGGTTGTTATCCTCTTGTAAGGAGCCATCTTCCTTATTTTATTCAACATTGTACTGACTGCATTTTGAGCTGGTTTTTACTGGAGTCTATTCTGCATCTTTTGCCAGTCAAATGTTTCCTGTGCCACTGGCTGTAACACAGGCCCACAGCATGATACACCCTCTGCTGTGCTTAGCAACTGAAAAGATGCTCTGTTTATTAAATTCTGCTGTTTTTCTGTTCCTTCAAACTTTACTCATTGAAGTCTGAAAGCTCTATTTTAACTCTATAAGTCGATTTTTTCCCCAGTGTTTATTTGACACCTTATGCTGAATTTTGTCTTGAGGATACAGCCAGGGGTTTTCCTCCGGTGGACTCCTTTGTGATTTTTTTTCATGCTGATGTTGCACTGCTCTTTCCATCCATGTTGGTTGTTTTGCAGTAAAGCAGCGGTTTGGAGTTGCCTTTTAGGCATAATGTGATCTGGGAAAGTTTTCTCATCCAGACCTCAACTGTTAATTACCACTTACAGTATTTGTTATTTAACAAAAATCACTTTTCTTGATGGTGATCCTCACGCTGTATGGTGATTTTATAAGAATGTAAATAATCATTTGAAACCGATATTACATTACAGTCTGAGAAAACACCTACCTCTAAATGCTTGACCAGCTGCCCCCCAAAAGTTCTCTCCTCCTTTGTGTACTTCATTTACTTTAATTTTCAGAGTCCCAGGCAGATGTTCACTGGAGACTTCTCCTTGTTGATTGTTTGAAAAAGGCTGAGGAGTCTTTGTAAAGCTCTGAGATTTACATTGCTTTTTTTTAAGGATTACTGTAAACAAGTTAACAATTTAACTCTATAAAAGCCATCTCAAATCTCAAGTCTCTTTAGTGTTCAAACTTTTCATGATATCCCTTTCCATTTCTTTCTTGCATGAAACTTGCCAAAAATACAGAAATCTTGTCTTATATCTACATTTATGCCAGTTCTGTCCAAACCATCACTGTAAATGAATAATCGTATTTATTGTGTTTCCAAATGGTTAATGTCGCTATCTCAGTTAGACTTTCTTATTCCTAATTACATGTTCAGACTAATATGAAAAGTGTAAGATACTTTAGCCTAAATGTGATTAATTAAGTATTATATTATTATTTCTATACAATTTTGTTGGAATATTTTCATTGTCTCCCCTGCCTGCTTTTAACCCATGAGGAAAAACAATGTTGAACTAGAACAAAATCAATTGTTATGTTTGTACTTCAGTATTAAAACTAAATTTGTTTCCTTGAACAGAAGAAGACTTATTCTGTAGAACTATATGATTAATATTATTGGGATGTTAACTGTATCAGGGCATAATTTGTTATGCAATTTGAGTTTGTTGCACTAATGTACCAGAAAATACACAGATGTACAAATGTCTCTGTTTTGCTTTTAGATTTTGATTACTAAACAGGAAGGCTTCATGAAAACCATAACATTGAATCAAAATATTAGAATAATGAAATCATTTTAAGGCAAGCTAAGATCCCTTCTTTTCCCATGAAGATTAAATATCAAATGGTCTCAAAATCAATGAAATTATAACAAAAGTGAAAGAAATTGGTTTACATTTATCAATTTTGCAGATGTTTTGGAAATTAATATTACAGATGGACATTTACAATCCATGAACTTCGTGTATGAGCTTCATGTTATCAGAGATGCTTAGTATAAGGGCCTGATGAGAGCCCATGTACAGGCTATTGAGGGCTAGAGATGGATCCCATCGGCTCTATAATCAGTTTGACCAGTTCAAACTCTGAATATGGACTCTGCATCTGCTGTTGAGTTTTGCAGGCTAAATAACTGATAAGTAAGGATGAAGAGGTGGATAGTGCACTTTACCATATTTTTAGATGGGATGCTGTATTTTAAAAGAATTACTTTGAAAGCTTTGGACCTAACAAAAGCAGAACGAGTGAACATTGGAAACCAAAATTAAGTCCAGATGAGGTTATGCTGCTAGATTGAGACAGAAACTAGAAAGAGTAACTTCTCTGCATCAATCAGAGCATTTATTTCCCATTTTGATGACAGTAAAATCCCGCAGCGCAGGATTGTGGTGAAGCTGCTGCAAAACCTTTACTTCACCATGTGCAGGAATTTGATTAAAATTGAGCGGTTTTGTTGGCTAAACTGACCACAGTTATACTTAATCAAAACCTATTGACATGCTGTCACTTTTTTTCCTTTATGAAACGTGCTGCAGAGCAGTGATAATTCTACACAGCTTTAGCCACACCATGCGCACTTAGCGGCCGCTTTATTATCACCTTGTTGTAGCTTAGTTTGTGTACATGCCCTGTATACAAAGTTATTACAGACGTGAAAGCACTTAAGCCCTGTGAAGGAAAAAGTGTGCTCAGAGGCTTGATATGAATAAAAAAAGAGAAAAATCTCAGTTATTTCAAGGGGAGTTGAGGGCTTTATTGTTAGCTTTTGGCCATAGTTCTGGAGTAAAAAATGCTTTAAAAGTAAAACTCCAAAGCTGACCTTTACGCCTCAATCAAAAACAGACCTTTTAGTTGAAAATGAAGGGCCAAGGAAGGAGGGGAGGAGAATTTACCTCCGTCTGGGAGGGAAAAAAGGGCTTGGCTTTGTTCGTGGAAAGAGAGGGGGATATGATGAGGTCTGCGCAGCAGAAAACTAAGTCCAGAGAGCTGAGGGAGATTTAAACTCTCTGGAGCACAAGTTCAATCATTTATTCTAACTTTTAATGAATGAATGAACGAATGAATGTATGATTGTTTCGCATTCTAGATAAAAAAAAATACAATTTGGTTTCATTTGCAACGAAACAGATTAATATTGGCTGGTATCCTTATTTCTTTACAAACTGTCAGAGCAGGTTATTTGGGAGCTACTGCGAGATGAACATTTTTTAACTTGGAAAAAAGGTAAATAAATGAATAAAAAGCGACACTAAGCATCAACCTTAGGTCACATGCTTGAAATAAAAATCGGGTTAAATTAAGCTCTCTGACATTCACATGTCGCTCCTTAATATTCTGTTAAAGCCGACAGACTTACAACGAAGCTAAAACAGCAGAGACGTTAAACCAAAACAGATCTGTGTTAAGAATATATTAAGTTAGAGGATAAAAAAAGGATCAAAGTCGGACTATGATATTAAAAACTGGAGCAAAATGAAGAAAACTAAGTTTATAACAAAATTGACACTTTAGTGTTCATTCAGAAACTATTTGGTTGATTCAAACGGTATTTTTCGACGCTGTTTAATGTATTTATTTGCGATCAATTTCATCGGAGTTAATCATTAGACAGCAAAATGATTGTAATTTAGGTAAACATGAAGAGTTTTTAAATGCCTGAAAGTTCAATCTGCCTATAGAAAGAACATTGAATAAAATGCAGATAGGACACAAGCAGTTCATGCATTCAAACAAAAGCTGTTGAATATTTTGATTATTCATTTCCAACTCAGAGATGTTGTTAGTGTAGCTATTCTTTCATCCTGCGGTTTCATATTCAGGGATCTTTGGGATAGACTTTTACTAAAAGTTAAAATTCCAGATTCTAAAGGGATCAATGACCTAGCCATAAACAAAAAATACGTTAAATAGTTTTTAAAGGGATGTGCCATGGAGGTGTTTTTTACTTTAAAATATTAAGAATTTTCGGGAAAAGAATTAGTGAACATGAATTTAAAAAAAGAATATGTACAATGAATAGGAATCCATCTAGTGTTTGATTTATTGAACAATTTATCTTAGACACTAAATTTGAGTCCATGCTTGTATTTGATGTGATCATGCTATCTCAGTTTTCAGACATCACAACAAAAATATCATCTATTAGAAATAATAAGTATCTTCCTTCTGATGGAGAAGCGAATTTAAAAGGAGGGACAGATGGGAGCTAAACATTCATTTTCTTTCCAGAACTAAATATTTAAAGGCTACCTTTTACACAGAAATAACTATTCCAACTGTAACAGAGAAAAAGCAGAAGAATATCGACCAGCGCCACAGAACATAAACCAGCACACACCAGTGCTGATGAAAAAAAATGAAAAAGAAATTGCAAACAAGGATGCGCGCCTCAGTGATGGTTTGACCGAACTGAGCCAGCACGGAGGATCTGCAGCATTAGCTACAGGATGAAACTTTTCAGTTGTTTAGGTTCTCAGAGAGAAGAAGAAAGGAGATACGGAGGGAAACACGAGGCTAGCGGAGCGAGAAAGATGAAAAGAATGACAACTATCAGAAGTGATCATCAAAGGCAGATGATGTCATCTGATCTGATGGACACGGATCGATTTCCAGCCATTGGATCCCAGTCTCCAGCTGAAGAGACATGAATCATCCTTTCGTATGAGTGTGTGTGAGAGAGTGAGTGTACGTGTATTTTGGATTATTTGTTTGTATTTCAAACCTGAACTGTTTTGTTTCAGAGCTACATTGTGGATGTTTAGCGTGATAATTTAATATTCTAAGGCTGTAAAACCAGAAGTCAGCAAATTGATTAAATATATCTTCCATCATAATGTTTTTATGTTGCTTTAATACACAGGCATCACGCAACTAGCAATTTATCCATTTTGTTGTCTTTTTTTTATTAATGTGACATAATCTCAGAGAAAAACAGCACATACTTAAAAAAATTCTTATGCTAAAATCATTACTATAACAGTTGGTTGTGATTTTGTCTTCAGTCCTAAGAAAAAAAAACTGTTCATTAAATTTTATGTTCACTGATTTGTTTATTTTGAATAAAAATTAAATTAGTGTGACATTAATACACTTCACATTTCACCCTGATCAAAAACTTTCCACTGAGTAAGATAAACTTTTTAATGTTCAGGATTTTATAGATATTGGAAACATCATGTGATGGTACAGCAAATTGCTTTTAGAAAAGCACATCGGCCCAGAAACATGACTTTATAGGGGATGATACCTTGTTTAAAAAGCCTCTTTAAACAGGCAAGTTTTGAAAATGTTGTACGTTATTCATAACAAAACAACAACAACAATTAAAAAAGGAAGAAATGATGTCATATAGAGCTTAAATTGATGCTAAAGCACTGTTCCCTCCAAGCAGGCAGACAGAGTGTTTTATCATGGAGTCTTTACTGTGTTATAAACCCTGGCAGGCTGTTTGCTGGGCCAGCAGAACCATAAGCCCCTCACACACACACACACACACAGACCACACACACAAACCCATGCGCGCACAAACACACACACACACACACACACACACACACACACACACACACACACACACACACACACACACACACACACA
>JAOXYM010000016.1:18955577-18969379 GCA_028567055.1 Leptatherina wallacei | reverse complement strand
ACTCGCCTGTTTCTGCAGCAGTGGGGTTAGATTAGCTGTGAGTGGTGAGCAGTGGAAAGCACACACACACACACACACAAAAAGCCCACCCAAACTTTTATAAGGAGGCTTGTGCAGCAGATGTGGGGTCAGCGCTGCAGGGCCTTACACAAGGCCTGACTGAGCCGAGCTGATCTTTTACAGCATTAAAGCCTCATCCTGGATCCTTTTCTATTGTTTAATTAGTAGTCTATTAAAGCAGCAATTATCGGTTGAACAGGATCGTCTAAATCAGATTAATGAAAAAGCTTAAAGATTTGCAGGGGTTTATTTCGATGCAACAGGTACTGTACGAGCAAAAAGCTTCACAGAGGGGATGGATTGGGGTTTGTGTGTTTGTACACTTTGACTTGATTTACTTATTCCCGTGAGACTTTCAAGATCAAATTGCTTCACACTTTCAAAATCCAGCACAATTAACCACAATGAATAAATGGATGTCTCAAAAATTTTCAGTAAACCACAAATATTCTGGTTGATGAAAAGAAAAAGTTGAATTTGAAGAAACATTACATATTCAGTTGTTTATTTGCAAATAGCTGCAATAATGCAATCAGTCTCAAGCCTCCCCCTCCCCCCCCCTATTTTGGTCCATGTAGACATAAAAAAAACCACAGATATATAACTCCAAGCAACCACTCAACTGTAAGGTTCACTAGTTTCCAAAACATGTTTTCATTCCTATATGCAGTCTGTAGGTGGCAGGGAAAAGGCTTCATTGTGTCTGATTCAGGCAATGAGGCATTTAGGATCGCAGCTGCTGCAGAGCCAAGGGAAAGACAGCAAGCTAATGCAGCCAATTAGAGTCTAATCCAGAGATGAAGCATTGTCTCAGGAAGATAACAGAGCTGCTAAGTGGCACTGCTAATGACAAGGGAGTTGTGAAGACTGCTGCTGGATAATGCTGAACACCCCGTCTCACTGGAGCATATGCAAAATAAAATAAAAACGTTGTCAATGAGGTCTGCAGAACACTAACAGATTATGGTTAGAAGAGGTGTAAACTCTACCAATTTGAAAGGTCCAAATAAGTGTAACCTTATGCCTATCATGTGCTGTAAAGTTTTAACCTCAGATCTCAGGAAAAAATATGTTGTGGATATGTTTGCCCATGCTGTATGTCCAAAGCATTTTATTATCATTATAAGTAACCAGAAATATATCATTGATATTTGTTGGAGAATTCTGGTTCTCTCTGTGTGATAGTCCAAGGTGTAAGACCACCACCCACCCCTCCTACCTCCTTATAAGCATTAACAGTTGAGAACTATTGCTTTTATTACATTTGATTTAATGTGAAAGGTACGAATGTAACTATTTGCACAGAAAAAGAGTTGCAATTTTTGGAGACTTGAAAATTAGTAATTTTACAATTTTTGTTCCTTCATTGTAAATCTGCTACATTTTGCACTATGGATGATGAAGCTTCATATTTCAGTGTGTGTCAGTTATTAGAGTATATCCCATAAAAACTGAATACTCAAGCATTTTAACGTTGGTAGAAATTCCCCAATTATGAGCAAGATAACTAACTTGCCACCTCACTTATAAAACAATATTTTTTGTTAAAATTTGGTCCTCAGTTTGTCTTAAAATTACAGAGGAAACAGCCCATATGTAAATGAAAAAGTGGAAGAATTTCTTGATGGGTCTTGGGAATGAAACTCCATCAAAAGCAGATATGCAGCATGAACAAGCCTTTAGTTTAGCGGACAAATGAAGTGAACTTACTAAACCCATTAGTACCCTGCAAAGAGACCGCAAACTCAGATGCAATAACAAAACCAGTACAGGAGTAATAAAATGCAAAGTCCCTGCATCAGTATGCAGTCTTTGATAATATGTAAATAATATTTTGCAGAAAGCTGTGCAGAGAAAATAAAAGTAAATACATCAACATGTGCACATTAACCCCTTTCAGACTTCTTGAGGATTAACAGACATCATGATGCAGATCTCAATATCAACGAGCCCACCTGCAACTTCTCCATACCACCCTGCTGGATGTGTTCACACAAGCACCAAAATACTTAACATTAAATATAACAATTCATTAATGTGTACTAGCATGAATGTAATGGGGAGGGAGGTTGTGGCAGCATGCACTATTATGTATAAATGGCCTCCTAGTAGGATTTTGGATGATTTAACAAGGTTGTCATTTGTGAAGATTTTACTGACTGTATGAATCCATTCAAGGACAACAGCAATTAAATTCAGAAAAAGAAAACAATGACAAAGTCTTAGTATGTGACTTTTTGTCTTTCTATTTTACTTAGCAACCTTCAGGGACAGAATCACAACACAAATCTTTCTAATATTAATGGTGTCAAGCAGCTGTAATTCCTAATCTCCCTGTTAAAGAGTTGCAGCTGCAAAATGAGGTCTTATTTACAGCCGTTCCTGTGAGAGATGGATAAACAAGTCAATATCTAGTTCACTACTCAAAATTTACATAGTTGTCCTGCGTCACTTTCACCTTTTACACAGAATAATGACCCTCTTGAATAATATTACAGCTTTATGCTTGTTAGAAATAAGATCTGAAACAGCATTTCAAACTTTTTTTAGAACCATAAAATTGAAAATAATATTTCGCAGGTGGAATTTGTCAGTCGTCTAATTGTAATCACAAACACACTGAAAATGTACTCCCCCTAGTTAATTGCGTTTGTAGACAGCCTCCAACCCCTAAGCCCTGCTTCCAGGCATATCAGCAGCTATGAAAGAATAAACATGTATCCTCACATGATAAAGACACACTTTAGTAATATGTTTTCTGTTGTAATGATTATTATAAATTAATTTCAGTAAAAAATGAATTTGGAAAAGTCTAAAATGGGTAAACTGGCTTAAAGCACATGACATTTGGAAGATTTTGTATTTTAACCACAGCTATGTTTTTCTTACAGTATCCTTACAGCATCTCCAATTTCTAATTTCAGCCTATTGTTGTTAATTGTTCTGGGTTGTTGAATCCTACCTTCTGTTTCCAGCCGGAGAAGAATAATTCTGAAGCGCATGTGCTTGGATATATACACAAGTGCGTTACAGGCCCCCTACAGCTGCCTTGTCTTTTTCCATCTGTAGATTCTTTGTTTTCACATCTTAATATTTCAATCACAATTCATGCTTGCAGCACAAAACTCCTCTAAAAACTGGGTGAAATCTCCCTTTTAGCATGTAACACAAGCTCAGTAATCATTCCTCAGAGTGCTTACAGGCACAGCACTGTACAATCAACTGAAATTTGTAGGAATGGAAAGTTCTGGCAAGGCCCAGACCCCTGAGATCATGTCTGTTTTATTGGGGGATAAATGTTGCCATTGACATAGTGGGGGGGGGGGAATGGAGCATTGCCTGCTTGGCTCTAATTGGCAGCATTAGCATCATCATTGCAGTCTACCTGCCCCTCCCACTTTGCCTCCATCTTCTATAATTTGATTGGCTGAGCCAGCATTCCAGTGCAATTTATGAGCTACCTCAGGGAGATTTTTCTTTCTTTCTTTCGCCCCTTTTTTTGCTAGGGCCTAACAAGCATCATGAGCATGTGTGCAATTGTGTATGTGTAAGTGTGTGCCACATGCTTGCTCCATCGGGTTGCCAAAACACAGGAGGTGAGAGCAGTGAAAGATTTGATTGAAATAAGAAGATTTAAACCAAACTGTAAAAGCAGATCACATCTGATCAAACTAGAGTTAAATAACAGAAATTATTGATGAATTTCCCACTTCAGATAAACACAGCTTGCAGGTTGACATTCAGAAAATTTGACAAGAATGTGTGGAAGCTTTGCAGCACATATGTGAGGTCCAAGGGAAACATTGTGTTGTTTTATTATTTTATAATAATCCTTGTGTGCATCATTTTACACTATTTACTGGAAAGTCATCCTGTTTTAAGCTTTCACTCTAAAATAATGTTTTTCATTATGCAACTGCATAAAATAGTCATAAACATTCAATGAAAAAGTGCTCCATCAGTGACATGTTATTTATTTGCAATGCTATAATAACACATTAAACAGGCAGCTGTTCTTTTACAATAGATTATACTTGCAGATGCAGACCAAAATTTATGAACAGGAATGTTGATTTATGGCCGGAAATAATTAGACTCTATACCGTGGTTACTGTTAACTAATGACTGCGTTTGTATGATCATTCTTTTATTTTATCAGTTTTTATCTGACTCTGCATCAAGCCATGCCTGATGAAGCTCTATGACCGAAAGCTTGTTTGAATAATAAAATTTCCATACTGCATAGATCAGAGTGTGCAGACTTTTCTTCACCTTCAATCATTCATTAAGTCCTGCACCTCTACAACCGGATGAGCGGTGTTCCTTCCTCTACCTCAGTTTTGATCTAAAAAGTGTATTGATTAGGTAAATATAAACAGGCTCTTTAAGTTACAACATCATAAAACACAATCAAACATGGCTTCTCGATTCAACCCATTAAGTAAAGGATTTTTTCAGATCCTATGCAAGCTTTTTGTACTCATGACAGTATAGCCACTTCCACTTGTACTTACCCTGCTCTACTCTACTCTACTCCACTGGTCCGGCTCTACTCTACCCGTTTTCTGATGATTAGTAAACAACGATGTAATAAAAACACTGTAATCTTTTTATTCAATGGTGAAGTCAACAAACAACAATCCCACAGCCGCTGTTACCAGTGGTCTTTAAAAACAGGGTTGAGAGTCGCTATCTAATGACTTCACAACATTAGGCTAATCACTGGCCTCACTCTCCCCACTTGGAACCTCAACAGAGTAGGTACCGTCAAAGTACCTACTCGGCCCGAGAAACCGCTACTGGAAACACCCTGAAACCTTGTAGAGTAGAGTAGAGTGGGGTAGAGTAGTGGAAAGGGGGCTTCTAATTAGGCTTCGAATTACACTGGGGCTTTCAGGGGAGCCTGCAGGTCACCTGCACACACGTACATATTAGTGCAAGAGCACGGTCAAAAATATGATTAGTGCCAAACACATTCTGCTACTACTGTACGCAGCTGATCCAATCAGAAAAATAAAAAACAAAGTTTTTATTCATGCCATAAAAAAAACCTGAATTTGGTATCTTAGTGAGAAAAGCATATTTTGAGCATATAGGTGTTTTGTCAGTGAACCAAATCCACCAAAAATCACCTTATCGTTATTGATGAAGTTTCTGATCATTTTCAAGTTTTACATTTTAAGTTTTCATCATCGGGTGTCCAGAAACAAAGTTATTACTAGGGCTATTTAAAAATCTGAATTGGGCATTATCTCAACTAGAGAAGCAGATTTTGGGCATATAGGTGACTTGTCATAGTAGTGAACCAATTCCATAGAAAAAAATATACTTTTTTTTTACCTCCTCATTTATGGAGATTCTGATAAGTTTTCAAGCTGTGTATTTGAAACATTGTCATTGGATATCCAGAAACAAAGTTGCACAACTACTGGTGCTATATGAAATATCCAAGTTTGTGACATTCTCTGCAAGAAAACTTTAATTTGGATATGCAGTTGCTTTTTCACAGTAGGGAACAGAAACAAGCAAAAACCACTTTATCCTCCTTATTTATGAAGATTCTGACAGTTTTACAGCCTTATTTAGAAGATGGCTTCAGGATGACCCATTTGATATATCACACAGTTAACCATTCAGTCGTCCGTCTGACATTCTGCTTTACACTCCTTACCAGTATTCTGTAACGTGATTTGTTGCTACTTGGTACTCAGTATCGGCAAATACTCAAATGTAAGTACTTGTACTTGCACTTGGTTTGAAAAATTGTGGTATTGGTGCATCCTTATTTTTAAAAAACATCAAAAACCTTATGGAAAATTAAATGTATCCTGAAAGTGGAATATCTTTATGGCGCCCCCTTGAGTGTCAGCTGAATGTTTTTAGGGGAGCTCCTCTGCTCTGTTTTTAGCTCCCTTGTAATTCGAACCCTGACTCTAACGGTACAGGTGCAGTGTAATCATGTTAATACTGTTAATGTCTCAGTGATCGGTGTTTGGATGTCTATGCAGTGTTGGTGGATGACTTCTTTGAAGTGCTGATCCTGGAGATGCTGCTGTTATAAAGACCTGTGCAGGTAAACATAGGAGAGCTGAGCTCCCAAATCATGGATGTAATAATTGCAGCCTTATGAATTAGATCTATTTTTAAAGTATCTAACACCAGCATAACTCATGTTTTTTTATTCTTTTAAATACTGCCCTCTCAAAGAAGCCAGAAAGAACAAACTGCTTC
The DNA here is from genome assembly GCA_028567055.1 of Leptatherina wallacei. Classification (NCBI taxonomy): domain Eukaryota; kingdom Metazoa; phylum Chordata; class Actinopteri; order Atheriniformes; family Atherinidae; genus Leptatherina; species Leptatherina wallacei. Next base: position 18,963,088 of record JAOXYM010000016.1, on the reverse strand, counting down.
ATTGACATAATCAGACATTTTTTAAACCATTATGCAGTGAGATCACCTTCTGGTAAGGTGATGCACGCACAGCACACACCTCTGTAAGGTAAGCAGACATACAGGAAGGGAGGGTTTAAAGCAGTACATCCCATCAGCAGACAGAATGGCGCAGACACACCTACTTCTATCCCTCCCCCACAAAACCAACAAATACTCTGTCACACATGCTGTCAAAAAAAGTTTAAAAAAGTGAGAAGCTTTGTGGGTTATCATTTTCTTGCCCAGCCATCTTTAATCCCTACTCAGCTCTGGAAGGGGTGGGTGACCTCAGAGTGAGGGCCTCCCCGGGGTACTCTTACTCCACAAGCAAGTGCCTAATTGGGGCCCTGAGGCCACCCAGTTCTTCAACTATACTTATAGATTCTTGTCTAACTAGTGAGGTTTCAGTTGGTTTCTAATTTATGACAAATAGTACGAATAAACACCACCATCACCATGGTCAGTATAAAAATGGCAAAATTTGTTAATAACTGTGGAATAAAGAGAAATCATTTGTAAAACATTCAAACACCATTTACTTGGCTTCCAATAATAATCCATATACCACCGTTTGGTTTTCAGTTTTTAACACACAAGGTAGACATTTTGAAAGAGTGCATTTTACACAAGCAGCATTTACAATTTAGAGGCATCTAGAAGTGAAGCTTCAGATTTCAACCACCTGAATACCAAATGCCTCAATCTTCATGTGAAAGCATTGAAAACATTGCAGCAAATTGTGAAAGAACCAAATGCAGTTTTACAATAAAGGTTGAAAATGTGTGCAATTACAATTTTCCGTACTCTGTTTCTTACACAGACACAGATTAGGTTTAGTTTCAGCAAGTAAGTTCATGTTCTATGAATCCTTGACGTTGAGAGGGGAGGCAGAAGGCAATGATAAAATATCTTTGTGAATAAATAAAAGATTGCTGGCCAGAGATTTCTAACTTTTCTATTTTTTTATTGTCACCTGTGATTGGTAAGAATTAACCCTCTATACTACACATAACAATGCCAGTTAGAACAAAGTGCTTGGAGTCTTTTTATGTCTTGAAATAGACAAAATAAATATGATCTAAAATATTTTTTTTCCTTTTTTTCTTTTGCAAGTTTTTGGAGTTTGTTGCCTGGAAGGAACATTGTGCCAGATACATAAAAGTGCATTTTAAAAACAAACAAACAAAAAAAAAACAAATATAATTTGATCAACATTTATTTCAGAAACATGAAGAACATTCAATAGTTTCAACAAGTTACAATGCATACAATTTTACATGTAAAAGTGTTATAAAAGGAACTCTTTAAAGGCTTTTATGTCTGAGTGTTGCCTGGAGGAAACATTGGACCATTGTGGAACAACCCATTAAAATGAATGCCACCATGTTGATAACATATCGGTTCACTGTTGGCTGAAAGATCCACTCTTTAGCTTTTCGTCCTTAAAACTCTGTATTCCAGACTCATTAGAAAGTATAGTGACATTTATTGTGCACGTTTCTAGAGCCGTCGATGCCCAGTATCCAGCTTTTTCATCCAGGACACTTGCGCGATGTTTGAGTTGAGTTTTTGCTTTGCACATGCATCACACGCTAGCAAGCTGATGTAAAGCGGATGTAAGCTGGACCCGTATGCTGCCTTTGACACGGTCAACCACCAAATCTTCCTCTACACACTCTCTGAGCTTGGCATCTCAGGATCTGTACTCTCGTGGTTCATGTCCTCCCTCACAGGAAGATATCCTTCAGAGTATCGTGGCAAGGTGGTGTGTCCAGATCGCATGAGTTGAGAACTGGGGTGCTTCAGGGCTCGGTGCTTGGCCTCTTCTCGTTTCACTAACACTTCCTCACTCTGTGCAGTCATGGGCTCTCATGGCTTCTCCTACCACTGCTATGCAGACGACACTCAGCTTTTCCTTTCATTCCCACCTGACGACACAACCGTCTCAATGGGACTACCAGCCTGTCTTGCTTATATCTCTGCATGTATGAAGGAACGCCACCTTCAGCTTAATCTGTCAAAGACTGAGCTTATTGTCTGTCCAGTGCCCTATCATTTCACGCATTGACTACTGAAATTCCTTACTGGCAAGCCTGCCTGCATGCTCAGTTAAACCTCTGCAGATGATTCAGAATGCAGCAGCACGACTGGTCTTCAACCAGTCCAAAAGAACTCATGTCACCCCACTGCTGATTGCTCTTCAATGGCTCCCAGTTGCAACACACATCAAATTCAAAGTTCTGCTTTTGGCTTACAAAATAATAACCCAAACAGATCCTGTCTACCTTCACTCCATAATCCAGAGCTACACTCCTTCTCAACAGCTACACTCTGCCTGTGAAAGACGCCTAGTGGTCCCACCATAACACAGAGCCAAATCACTAGCCAGACTCTTTTCCTCTGTTGTTCCCCGGTGGTGGAACGATCTACCGAACTCTGTCTGATCTGAGTCCTTATGACTTTTAAGAGCAAACTAAAGACTCAACTGTTCAAAGAATATTTCAGCAATTAGCTCAACTCAGGACTGAACAAGCTGCTTACACTTATGCACAAGATGATGATATTGTGTAAAGATACACTTATGCCCAAAATGGTGATGATGTTGTGATCTCATAATTAATCAAGGGACTATTGTATAGAGGAGGAAAAAACAAGTACCTGTGTCCAACTGGACTCAGCAGTCTGACTAGTACTTAACCATGATGTCCCCTCTTGTTTGATTTATTGCTTTTGTTTTTCTCATTGTCAGCGGTAAGTTGTTTTAGACAAAAGCATCTGCTAAATGACTGTAAGATAGAATAGAACATTATTGGAGGAAGTGAAAGAGAGCCAGAGACATTGCAAGAGATAAGACAAGAGTCAAGATAAGACTGTTTTTTACTGTCTGGAGAGAGCTCCCAGTCCAGGTAGGATGCAAGATAGATGCTGAATCAGCCATCAATAAGGGGCGCATCACTGAGAAAATGGCAAAGTTGAGTAGTGCATCTTTAAGACAACATATGCAATTTCCTTACTATCAAATAACTTGTATTAAACTATAAAAAAAGGTTTACTCCCTTTGTGGTGTGACAAATGTATTATCTTGTTTGGACAGAAAAGGCCAGGAAAATATGTTTTTAGACCCTTTTTATGGAGCAAAATGTCAAAGCTGTTTCCTTTGAAAGAGTCAGGGAAAAAGGGTTTCAGTATTGCTTCCTGAGAGTCATGTGACAAACTAAAGCATTTTTATAGGTTTCCTATTGTATTCTCTCCTTTTTAAAGTATTCATAGGGATACATTTTGGAAATGTGTCAGGCCAAAAATTAGTGTTGTAGCCTGAGTGCAATATTGTGGAATGGAGTTGTTTTGTGTTGTGTTTGGTTAATGTTGCAGAAACAACATTTCATGCAAGAAATACCAAGATATCAATCTCTGATTGGTGGGAACTACTTTTTGGTTCATTACATTTGCATCACTAAAATACTGCTATTCTGCAAATAAATTATTTCAAAATTGCCATGATGACAATGCACAATAAAACTTTGAGTGGAAAAACTAGTGCTTTAGGAATTGTTGGTTCTTTACAAAGCAGTTGCGTTAAGTAACAGCTTATTGTGTTTGAGGTCTGTGACTTCATTTTTACTGCACTTTATGAGGATCGGCAGAATAAAGACATTTGTTCATAAAGTGAATAAACAGATCTTAAACAGAGTTGGGTGACACAAATTAGGGAATGACTCAGATTGATGAAAGGACTTGCCATAGCAGTGTAAATGGATGTAATTAACTGAAAAATAAAACTCTAAATGCTGTGAAATTATATCATTAAGGACAAGTGGTATCAAAGTCTAAATCCCTTTCAAATGTTGAAATTACACTACAAAGTCTACTTAGCTAGTCAACTTATCTTAGACACAATTTTCTTTTTTTCTACTTGTAATTCTTATTTATTTATTTTTGATCATTTGAACATAATTCAGTTCATTGCTGATTTCAAAACCCTCTCGAAGTGTGACAGATGTTTTTTAGTGTGACGACTATTCGGGTGACTCAGCACCCATTAAAGGATTACATTTAAGTCTGCTCCTCCACAGATTAAAGCCTCAAACCATCTTGTCTGTTCCTGTGCGCCGCCTAACCTACCCCAGTTTGGTTTATTTCATGATGAATCTGACCTGAAGTCAGTCAACTGAGAGTCAAAGAATGAGTTCAGCTTATTATAGTCAACCAACAAAACAGATATAACATCAGTGACACAGAGTGATTGTGCAATTTATGAAAAAAGATATATGAATAGAAATGAATGAATAGTTTATTAATCCCACAATGAAATTATTATCATTTAAAAAAAGATAGAAAAAAGATAACAACTGCAATAATAATGACAGTTATTATTATCACTTAGTACTTATAATAAGTACTACTTATCAAACTAGTGTAAGTGTTGTTATTTTGTTCATTGCAACTGCAATAGGCAAGCAGGGAAACACTTTATTAGTCTAATTGGACAAGTATGGGTTCTGTAATCAACAGAGAATATTGTGTTTTTATTGTGATAATACCCTTATTACAACAAAGAAAGTGTCACTATATTCTCCATTGTTTATATCTTTAAATGGTTTACGGTGTTAAAATGATAAGGCTTCTGAGAACTCAAATAACATTTTTTTAATCGTAACAGAGAAGTATATAGCCCCTTGAACACTATAAAGGGATAAGAGTTAGCAAAAAAAAACAAAAATCAATATTAAATTACTCATGTTTCTTAACCTAAGGGGCCATTGCCAAAGCATTAAATTAATGTATTGACTTATCTGGGATTTAAGGTGACTGGAAGTTAGAAACACAGTGTGTAATTATACCAGAAGAAATTTAACTTTTTTTCTGTCTTGGTACTAATGCTGAATATGAATTTTTCAAATTTGATTGGTTCAAGACTTCTCTAGAAATCTACTCATACATTTGAATTTATTTGTTTATTTAATCAAATTCTGGTTGATATGGTTAACAGGCACTGAATCTATGTTTAAAGTCTCAGCATATAAGCATGCAATGATAGCTGCAGGTCTTACATGACAATATTGTGCAGTTTTGTTAAATTCTTTTTTGTTAAAAAAAACAAAACATCCATTGGCAACATTAATTAAATTAGGTCTTTAAACAATATGTGTGTGGTTCTGTTGAAGTGGGGAAAGACTGCAGTTAAGGCATGATTCAATGAACCATGCTGTCCACCTCACCACAAAAAGAATACAAGTCTCGAGTTGCAGAGTCATTCACTATGTACGTTATTTCTATGACTACGAGGTTGCACTGTCCGAGAAAATGAAACAGGAGAAATTTCAGGTAAAGGGGAGTGGAGGGTGAGTCAATGAGAACACACGGGGGAGGAATGATGGAAGATGGGAGGCTGTAACTAGTTAACTGGAGAGGATTAACCTGTCTGCTTCCAGCCTCTCCTGTCTACCTTAAACACTATACTATGTACCTCTGTTACTATGGTGACTACACTCTTCACCTTTAACCTTTTTTCTTTTAATATTACCTTTGCATCTCCCCATCAGCTTTAAAATCACCTCACTGTAATTTCATCTCAGCTCTTCCACCTCCCTCTAACTGTGTGATGCAGATGACTGATTCAGCAAAGGTAGTTCCTGCTTTGGCAGCTGTGCTGTCTTGTCTACCTGTTCAGGTAAGCAGAACAGCTTCTATGGTACGCTACATTTGTATCTGCGTTTCCTGACTCCCTCACTCTAAACACTGTTATTAAAAGACAGGGAAGGGCATCCCCTTCCTTTAATCTTTGGATTTAAATTTGATTGACGCTTTGAGACCTCATACCACAAGCACACACATACATGGAGCGCACATTTCACAACACACGCTCTTAACCTCAGATGTAGCCGCGAGGCAAGCAGATACTAGTTTGTGTGAGAAACCACAGCCAGACGCACACATTGAAACACAGACAAACACTCCTATGAAAAGACAAGAGAGAGTATGCGACGTTCCCACCATGTCACTGTATGACAAAACACAATAGGACAGGAAATAACACCCAGACTACACACACCTTCATCCTGTATTTTGTCTGAACAAACACCTGATTGAGAATAGCAAGATTAATAGCCGAATGATTTTCTCAACAAAAAACAAATGTCTGACAATAGCCCAACCAAGTATGAAAACAGAACCATTTAAGACCTGGGCAACATGAACATTTTCCCTTTCTGACTGAAATTTGAATTATAGTTAAATATTCTTGATGAAATGACAAATGCATACTTTGTTATAATGGGAACTTGTCATTGTTTGACAGTACTATTTAAAGACTACTTTGTGTTACCAAATGTTATCACAAACAGTGTTATGATGGTCTGATTGACTTGAATTAAAACTTGTTTTCATTTTGCATGCTATGAGATTTTAAAGCTGTGTAGAATCCTGTGTTAAAATGTTTCCCCTGATTGTACATTGTTCTGACAACTCAGAGCTAACAGAGACAACTGAAGGTAACACATCTGTTTAATAGATTTTTTTAAATATTTTGTATTGAAATTATACTATAAAGTGTTCAGATGTGTTTTCTGTGACCTACCACAATATTTAGCTTTGCACAGCTGCAGTAAATACATTAGCTCCTCTGTTGTGCTAATGGGTGCAGCTAAAGCTGAACAGTGGCGATTGACAGCAAACCACCCATGAACTTCATGACTGATGCTGGATCAACGAAAGAGGCTGCTGATGATCCATGAAAGTCGGACTTATCAGGATGTGTATTAGTCATATCTGATTGTGAGTTTCTTGTCGTTTTTTGCTGAGGAAATATCTTTTTACAGTATGAAGAATGCAAAGGAAGACACCAGATCAGCATAAGGTACATTCAAAAATCTTTTCATAAGAATTCAAGTAAATATAAATTTTCAGGGAAAAAAGAACAAGATTAAAATAAAAGGATGCTCACTGATGTGCTGACATAGAAAAAAATGGCTTTAAAGTAAACTAATGATGTATTCCTACAGAAATCCAAATTATATTGCTTAAGCTAATAAATGTGAGGAATTATATTTCATTTCTTAGCTGTTTTCCCTTTATCTTTAAATGGTTGTGTTTGTTTGTCTTTGATAATCTACATGAATACATACAGTACCAGTCAAAACTTGGACACATCTACATATTACATCTAATGTGTCCAAACGTTTGCATTTTGCTTTTTGTTTTATCTCAGAATGAATATATGGATGCAGCACTTCAGTGTAAGCAAAAAAACACACAAACACTCATACTAACACACGTACACAAATAGAAAACCACTTGTTTTATGTATATTGAATTAGTTTGTAGTTTTTGAAAAAGTTTCTTCTCCAAAAAATTCTTTTTTTCAAAAATATTTTTCTTTTCTTTTTATATTTTGGAATCTCCGCCACCCCCCCCCCCAGTGTTTACCAAAACAAAAAAAACTGAAAAAAAAATCACTTAATCCTACTCCTACGGAGTGTCCCTGACATAAA
>JAOXYM010000016.1:18900526-18917420 GCA_028567055.1 Leptatherina wallacei | reverse complement strand
AAAATAAACAACAAAAGTTAATAAAGAAAGAAAGAAACCCTCAGTGAAAATATCACTTGTTACCATAAAAGGCTGCAAAATAGAAAAGTTTTTAACCCTGATTTTACAGTACTTTTTGATAGTACTTCATTTTAAAAAGCTGCATGGTGATGTGGTGGTTAGCACCGCAACCTCACAGCAAGAAAGTCACTGGTTCGAGCCCTGGGCGGGGTTTAAGCCAGAGGGGGTCGCTGGTTCAAGCTGGGGAGGGGTTTGAAACAGTGGTCTTTCTGTGTGGAGTTTGCATGTTCTCCCCGTGTATGCATGGGAAATATTAGACAGTGTTTCACCGGCTGGAAAAAGCTCACTGTACAGGTAGGAGGCAAGATGGATGCCAAATTAGCCATCGATAAGTTCTGTATTGAGTCTTTAAGAACAGATGGCCATTTTTGTCTTGTCTGAGTTTGTTCTGTTTCACATTTTCAGAGTTGGCTTTTGCAGAGATAATGTTCACATAATGTACAAAGAGCTACAGCTAAACTAGCTCTAAACTTTTTTAGATTGTGCTATGTGATGTCTTCATTTATTTTTCACTACTGAGATCTGAACAAATCTCACACGTATTCCTTTTACTATGATTCCAAAAGTATTCAAAGAGACCTTGTGGTTGCAGAGATATACTCATTTAATTATGGGTACGCTATGTAATTTTAGAGCAGATGTCTCAAATAGGCATTGGCCTCAAAGGGATAAAGTTTTGAACAACACCATCCATGCAAAATGTGCTGGGAGCAGCATGCTATGTACAAGCAACACCATGATGTCATGTTGTATCTGCACTGTAAATATCTACAACAAAAGTTTAGACATGCCACTAAAATCTTTTGTCTATGCAAATGTCTGTTGAAACTTCAATGGATTCAGAGGTATTTCAGTCTGGATCAAACTGATGGATCAGACAGACACTGTTACCACTCTTCAAACCACAGCACTGATGTGGCTAAAATCAGCATCACTCTGAAGTGATGGCCATAGAGTCCCATATATCCATACTATCCAACTATATCCATAGTTAATTCATTGGAACTGCATCTGAAAACACAGCTTCCAAAGGCCAAGAGACACAAAAGTTGTGAATTAAAGCTTATGAAATGTAGAATAAAGGGGGCAAAATAAGGAGAAAGATGGAGGATGATGTAGATTTTGTAAATAGCTAAAGCATGCAGATCTCAGCGCAGGTTTAACCACTGCCATCAAGCCTAAGAGGAGAAGAGTGCAACTTCTCATCAGCACATACAAAAGATTTACTGCAGCATCGCCCACTCAGTCTTAAAATCAAAGAAAAAGCCAAGATTAATTCACCCTCACTTGCCACAGATAGTTGTGAACTCTGACTTTACATTTGGAGTCTACAGGCATCATTCTCATTATTAAATCACACCTAAACTCAACATATTAATTTGCCATTTGAAGATTATCTCAGTGGCGACTGTTGACTTCTGTGATAGATCATATGCTTTGGGTTTTAGCACACCCGTTTTCAGAATGAGTCACAGCATTATAGTCCTCAGACTGAGACAAACAGAGATTTACTGGGCTTACCTTCTGCCACACAGGTAGACACTGTCAAACAAGGACACACACTCAAACAGACAGCAGTCAAAGCCTTAAGACACATACAATTAAAGACAAGCAGCAACTGCATGGAAACAGATCCCGGACTGTTGCAATGGCTTTGAACTATAGCCGACTTTTGAGAAAGACTTTTTTGAAAAGAACAAAAAAGCAGAAAACGAGTAACAGCAGCTCTGTTTAAATGCTTATATTTTAAAGCCTGGGGTGTAAGGGACAGCTCTGCCTCTTGAATCTTGAGTGAAAATCAACTATGGTTTTTGTGTCGTATAGGCCTACGCAGCTTGAAAAAGAGGTCTATATTTCAAAATGGATCCTGTAAAATGGATTTTAAGAAGATGGTTGACGGGGTATAGCTAGAACGATGTACCATGGATAGGACATGGATGCTATAAATGTTACTCCAAACTGATTGATGGGGAAAGTGAAATACTTTGCTGATATTGTGTTTGCACTTCCCTAGATAAATCTTTCTCAAGTCTTTGCCATCACTGGGATTCTTTACAGACTATTCCATTAAAGCTTCTTCACCATTTTCAGTTTCAGCCATTTACATTAGACAAAATAATCCTTTTGAGTCATAGATAGTTTTTTTGTAACAGTAGATTCTTAAATTCATAATTCTTAGAAAATTCTCTAAAATATTTGACTTTTTTTTTTTTTACCTGCACAGCTAACAGACCCGTTTGTCCTACAAATACTTGGAGCTCAAAGGGAACTCCTGCAGAGAAAGAGAGGCAAGCTATGGTTATTCCAAATCTCTAAGAGGGAAAAAAAAGTGACATGTTGAACTGGACCTTTCATGAATCTAACACATATAGACTAACATCTATCTATCATGATACTTAAGAGTTCTCTGAACCTCCTGAAATAGTTAATCAAACACAATATTGGCATTTAAATAAACATGAGTAATTCCTTGTCAATCATTCATTTACTCAGAAGCAGTTTCTCCGTTTTCATCCTTATATATTCAGACTAAAATAGGAGTTTCTTCAGGTGATCTCCACACATTTCTGAGTAAACAGAGACTTGTTTTGTCATCTGTCTTCGGCTCATTATAGGACAGGAAAATCTTAATATAAGTAGTAACAGAAAAACTGATTGAACTTATTTTGGGTTCTTTTGTAGTCCCAGTAATATTGAACAATAAACAATAAACTATTCATTTTGATTAATAAGATGCAAAGAAAGAGATCTCAAGGGCAAGGTCTTATTGTGTATCATTATTAGAAGCTTTCGATGATAAATCATATGAATTGGTTAAACCTAAATAGCTAAATATGTACTATACAATAACTTGAATAGATTTTATTATAAAACAAGAGTTTTTCCTTTAAAGCAATTTCAATTCAAATTAATTATATGAAATTTGGTATAACTACATCTAATTCTATAGCAATAATCTTTTTTCCTTATTGTTGTTAAAAAAGAAGAAAATTATGTTCACATTCCAAAAACTCCATTGTACCATCAACATTGCATATCAAAAGAAAGAAACTTTACTTAACTTTGAATTTTGCTGCAAGAAAGAACATTTTGCTACAGTGAGTCAGCAATACAGGTCACGCTTGCAAATAAAAACTGGTTCTCACACATTTTACCTGTTGAATAAAGGTCAAATAGAATAGGTAAAAATAAAACATCAACGGTTAGGGGATGGCAGAGACTGCTGTTGGACTTGACTACCTGGCATGCATGGTGCATTCAAAGATGAACTTCTTATTTTTTGCAAACAAGACGTAACATCTCAAGGGGTTTTCTATTCATAAATTGAAATTGAAATTAAAACCTGGGAGGCTGACATGGATTATGTAAAGCCTGAGTTCTCAGCGATCTTGGTGCAGGGGTTTTCTTAAATGTACGTAAGAACTTTGTGCACATTGTCCCCACACTTTTGTTGAGTATGTTAGGCTGAGTCAATACCTAGTTTTGTTTTATTTTATTTCATTTTATTTCATTTTATTTTATCTTTTTTTATTTTATCTAATTTTATATGTTTATTAAAAAAATTTATTTGCCTTAAAAATAAATCCACTAAAAACACATTAAAACACGAGTCTAACTAATTATTTTACATTTTCAATACACATTGTAATTATGTCACAGTAAAGCTTAAAGGTTCATTCTTAACTATTTAAAATTCAAGGAGATAGATTTGTTTGTTGTCATATGTGCAAGAATGAAACAAGCATAAAATAAATAAATTGAATGAGGAATAAAGGAAATTTATTTGCTGTAGGCTAAGAATCAACAACTATTATTATTGTAAAAATTCCATGCTACAGGATGAACACCTCTAGGTTCAAAACTCCTGTATCTTTTTAATGATTTCTGTCCTTTCTTAAGTCTTAAAACGGTCTGTGAACACTGAGAAATGACAAGTTCAATCAGACGATTCCCATAACTGTTAAACTTACAATGATTATTTCCAATACATTTACCCAACACTGCATGCTGTCAGCTACTGTGAGTCAACAACCAATACTTAAAAGACACGTGCTTGTTCGGATGCCAGTGGTCAAATTACAACACACACATACACCCTAATGTATAGAGAGACAAAGATACACGCACTGAACACAATCACACAACCCTGTACTGTGTATGTTGACTGCTCATCCTGAAATCTAATTAGTCACCCCTATTTGCACTTGTATGCAAACCTGCCTGGCAACAAGCAACAAGAGCCCATGGTCACACATGCATGTGCAAACATACATGCATTTATGCATTAACACATTCACAAAACATGCATGTGCAAAACTACGCCATCAGAAACACGTGAGGAAGTTTAAATGAACACACCCAAAGACATGCAAGCTGGGATGAGCACACTCCTGCAGTTCTAACACACATGTGAGGAAATACACACACTACACTGGTGGTCCTGCTTGGAGAGGAGCTAAAGCTCTTTCTCTTTTGTCTCTCATGGGAGGCCCAGACAAAAGCAACAACCTGACAGGTAAACAAGCCATCATGTTTGGGCAGACCTACCTGAGAAAAGCTCTCACCATTCTCAGCCTCACCCTAAACACCCTCCTCCCACCATTAACAGCTCTAAAGGGCTGCTTTTCTTCCTCAAACCTACGTCTGCTATCCGTTTATACTGAAATCTCCAACCTTGTCTATCCAGAGTTAAATGCTGCTCAGTGTTGTGCTCCATGAATCTGAACAGAAAATCCAACTCACCTCAAAGCACTCAAGTGTAGGTGGAGAAGCCTTTCATGTTTCATAATTAACCAGACGTATGTGATAGACTGTTAATAATGAGGTTTAGAATGACATAGATGTTTTTTTGTTCATTATACATTCAATGTGCCGGTCACGGACAATGATTTTTAGCCTTACAAGCAACAACAGAAAGAAAAAGTTGTCAACCATTGTTTAACCATGTCTAAATGACTTGTAATGTAGTCTCAACCCAATTTGATTTGCTTATCAAAAGAAAGACAATCTCTTTGCAGTAGCAAATGGAGAGAAAGAATAATCCATTTGATTAATACATTTGATTTAGATTTTTCCTGTGCAAAGTTGTTCAATTCTGTTTGGTAATGAAGGTCAATATTTTTCAGCAGAAACCTAACTTATCTCTATAATTCAGGATATTTATACATGGTTATGATGTAGCATAATTTTCAAAGTTTGGTGATGATATCTTAAAACCTTTCAAAAGAAAGCCAATGCATGGTATGCAACTGTTAACTTTTAGCTACTTTATTGTCCCATATCAAAATTTATTTGATACGGGACAAAGGTATGAGTGAAGGAATCACAGATGCAGAAAAAAAACAAAAAGAGATGACTTGAAGTAAATCAGAGTGAAAGATGTAAATTATTTACATGATATCTGTGGTCATTTAAGTATAGATTTTTAAATTGTTTAGATATTTTTGAATGCACCATGAGGTGTAGAATGCTTTGACATTAAACCCAAGGTGTACGTTCTATGATCTGTGAACTCCTTCATTTTCTAGTTACAGTAACACTTAAAGTTGGAGCTTTTCAAAGTCATTTGGTCACAATCAGCCTTCAGATTAATCGCCTTATATTTAAAGATAGTTTAGCCATGTCCCTTAATGACTTTGACTGTGTTTACATTTAAAAAAAAAAAAAAAAAAAAAGAAACTGAGAAAGTTACACAGGCAATGGCAATATATATAAACAGCATGCTACTTTGGGTCCTTTTTGCATGTCATTTATATGCATTTTAAGATTTTAGTGTGACATTTTACCTTGTTCAAATAACACAGCAAATATTTATCATTAGGGTAGAAGTGCATGGTTGGGTGTCATCTTGTCATATTACATAGCATGAGAATGTGAATGAGGAGAAATACACAAGCATGGTTTCATAGGGGAAACATGTCTTTTAACACGGTGTCAGACTGGATCAATAAATGTTACATTTTCACTGCAGGTATTGATAAGAGATTCCCAACAAACTTATCCCAAAAGCAACATGATTATACTTTTATATTAGTCCAATCGTTATTTGTATTGCTGTAGTACTCCATATTTACATTTGGCATAGAAACTGTGTCCATCATGTTAATTAACAAATATTGATAGACCAATGACATATTGTTTGATATATGTACTTACACATACATAGCCAATGCCTGCAGACTTCAGCCCCTCCAAACAATTCAAAACATTTGGGAATGAAGTCTTACAGCGTAAGACAAGAGTGTAAGAAAAGCCACCCACACTTGCTTTATCACTGGAGTGTATTTCTACTGTTTTCACTCCAACTAAACATTGCTCAACTCATTTGTTCATTCTGCACAGAAGATGTCAGCTGGAAGATGTCGACCATTAGGACAGAGAATGCAGAAGAAGGCCTCCAGTTTGGATAAAGATATGATCAGGGATGTAGTGAGAAATAAGGAGTTTGCTTGGCTTTTATTGGCAGAGACTGTTTATGTAGTTTTTATAAGCTGTAAAACAGCTTTAACACCTTTCAGTTTAGTAAAGGCTGGATGGTTTATTCAAAGTGAGACTGGAGTATAACCTATTCTAGAAAGAAATCATAAGCAGTGAACTATTCCTTTGTTCAGTTCTGTACACAGAGAGCTTTTCTCTGTAAGGCTTTTCTGCTAAAGCTTTATAGAGTTTAATATGAGCCGGGGTTTATGGTGGATAATGTTTGCAAACTTTATAATGTCAAATAACTGCTATTACTGAGTCAGTTTGTCGACTTTATGACTGTTTTTATATGCATAGTCTCTGCTCTTGCAATCCGTACAGCTTGTGCAGTCACGAATTCAAACCTGCATGCAGACATCTAAGAAAACACTCCTTGCACCACCATGGACTACTACAGAGGGCAAACTTTACTCCGAATGGACCTATCCAACTGGACATGTGGCTCTTTGGTTGCAGGAAAAAAAGCAATTTTTATGTTTTTGTTGCATTATAACAAAAATATTTCTCTTTCTACTGCCTAATTCATAAGCTAACCAAATTTAAACAGCACTGTCATTTGAGAAAAATGTGTTTAAATACTTCATTTTAATAAATGAATTCTACTTTTTTATTTAAAGACAATAATTTCCTATCAATGGTGGCTTTAAATGTGAACATTTCAGTACAGAGGTGTGGCTTCCCCATAGCATGAACACTTTTTTCTGTAAAGTTTGCTGTTAAAAGGAACACAACTGAATCAAAATTTATCAAAGAGCCTAACTTTAAATTAATTTAGAGACAAGTTTAGAAAAAAAAAACTCCAAATTGTGTCTGTTTTGCATCAGCATCCAGTGATAAATATTTCAGAGATATCTTCAGCTTTACATGGGCCCATCTTTTCATTACTTTTCAGAGATAGATTCATATTGCAGTGCTCAGTCCTAACAAAAATGAAGATAAGGCCCATAAAGGAGTAAACAACATAAACATGAAAGTACAAAATAAACATGAAGTATATTACGTTTTCAGCAGTAGGTCATTAAGCAAGTCATAGGTTACCATTTTTATTGAAAACTCCATCAGATAAAACTGACAGAGGAAGGGCAATAAAGACAGAAGATTTGAACAGTGTGTTACACAAGAAGCCATGTTGCGTGTGCTGCTGTGGGAAAGCATTCTTAACAGGCTGAAGATAACCAGAGTCCCAGTTCATCCTCCTCCTCCTCCCTAACTCCTCTTTAACCTGGCCTGCTAGGTCAGGCTACTGTGTGTATGTGTCTCTGTTCATGTGTGTTGGTGTATACCTGTATCTGTCTCAGGGGGTAAGCATGGGAAAAAATGAGGACAGCAAAATTAAGATAAGTTTCTCTCCATGTCTATAAAAGATGTGGCCCAAAACAGAGTTGATTGGGTTACAAAAATCATTTACGTCAGCTTCCAGTGTTAGCATGTATGAATATGATTTTATACATTTAAGGTCAGATTCCTCCCTTCCCTGTAGGATTCAGCACTCAGATTAAAAACACTTTACAGAGAGAGGAGCAGAGTTTATTGCCATTTTACACAGCAGACTCTCAGAGATTAAGTGTTTGATTGATCTTGAGAGAAAGTTTTTATTTCTCCATAAGTATGCTGCTGCTTTAAAAAGACATTTTTAGAACAGTCTACAGCCTCTCTGCCTTGTTAATGATAGTGTCTTTGGGATTTTTATCAGAAACTAGAACGTGAGAAGGAGCTAAAGTGCCTCTTGCTAAAGATGCTCTCATGCACAGCTTTAGAGCAGCAGATAGTGTTTTATCTGACAATCAAGATAAAACTGCCAGGGTGAGTTCACTGCTCCAGCTTTTCCCACTCTCCATTCCCATACCTGGATCATGTGGAATTCCCAGAGAAGGGCAGTAAATTGTGCGGCAGGGCGACGTTGTCCTCTCCCTACTGAATACCTTTCACTCTGAGAAAGAGAGACAAGAGAGAAGGCATGTTGAGTTTCCCCTACGCGTCCTTTCTGAAAAACACATTCATCATGTTTTTTGGGGGGGTTTTTCAGGGGAGGATGTGAGCCTGAAATGCAGCATGTGCGCATGTAAATATGTGTCTGAACTGCATTCAGTCCATGACTTTCTCAGGTCCAACTGCTTCTAAAACAGCACGGTGTTTTGTGAGAAATGAAACATGTGGTTGACCTTTTGTTGATGGACAAACAGGGCTGAGGTTCCAGAGCAAATATGTGGCAGGCACATTCAACTTCAGCGGTTTTCCTTGATCAATATATGATGCTTACTTGTAAAACAACTCAAACCTTGCCAAGAACTTGTCATGAACATTCAGGATGCTGTTTTGATGTATTAATATTGCAGAGAGAAATGGAATGGAATGGTGGTTTCATTGAGTTGTGTCAGTTCAGGGTTTGCTGTCAGCGCTCTGAAAGCTGAGGTGTAAGTCTGTGAGCTGTATGTCTTCATCACTGGATCTGAGACCATGTTCGACATTGTTCATGACTAGCAGACCTTTTTTCCCACTGAAGGAAAAGTCATTTGCGATCTAAATGTCTTCAGTGAAATAAACAGATGAAATGCCTGAAAGGACTTCAGCCAAAATGCAGCAAACCAAAAAAAGTGGAGAATCAAACTAGAACATATTGTAAAGTAAATGTTTCTCAATCACAGAAAGATTATACGGAACATTTTTAAATTCGCTGCAATAGACTGTTGACCTGTCCAGGGTGTACCCTGCCTCTCGCCCACTAATTGCCGGGATACACTCCAGCCCCCGCGACCCTAAATTCTGGTACCCTGAATGAATGAATGAATTCAGTATACTATGTTCATTTCTGTGACAAAATCCAATTCAATTCAATTCATCTTTATTTGTATAGCGCCAATTCACGACAATGTCATCTCAGGGCGCTTCACAGACAATCAGTTTGAGCCAATCTGATTGTCATTCATTAATTCATACGAGCCAATTCATAACAAATAGCCTAGCTATTCAAAATCCAAAGAAGTCATTGCACCCAGCTGAGTGAGATAATGTCTTTGAAACCTACAGAGGGACAACAATGATGGCAAAGACATGGTTTGCACTCTGAATTGCTTCCAAATATTTAAAACATTTTGATAAAGTAAGATAAAGACATACAAAAACAAACAAAAAAAAGAATTGTAAATAAATAAATTTAGAGTGTGTCTCAATACGTAAATGCACTGGAATGTAGTGCACACTGAGCACTTGCTTCTGTAATGCACACTTTCGTGGGTAAGTGTTGACCTAACACTTCGCACTTACCGGTAGTGACGGACTAGTATTCTACCATAATTCTCCAGCTCGCCAAAAATATCCGCCAATTATAAACATACACATACTATATCATCAATCATTTGTAACACGTATAACCTATTTACATCTACTAAACCAGCTAAAAACTGCTAACATTTACGATCCTAACTCTACTGAGTTAGTAAAAATCCTGTCCCTTCCTCTACATCTGCAACATGGCGTCCGTTTAATGGAGGTAGTGTCCATCATTCCACACAAGATTTTTGACCGTTTTTAGGGCAGCATCTGGGTACTTTCAGTGCACTGAATTTCAGCTTAAATTTCAGTGTGAACTAAATATAGTGTTCGAAAGGGCGCAAGTGCGTGGATTGAGATACACTCTTAGATTTGAGTAAAACTCAACAATTATTAAGGAAAAATAACTAACTAACTAGATCAATAAAGGGTGAAAATCTGATCAGTGTTTCTTGACCACAGAGATAAATTACTTTAACATCTCCAAAAAAACTGTCCTTCTCCCCAAAACATGCAAATGGGAAATAGGTGCATAGCAGGTAATCCATACAGCCATTATCTTTACCCACTTATTCCAGTGTATGATTGTGGGGAGCTGAAGCTTATCCCAGCAGCTACTGGGCGAGAAGCAAGGCACACCCTGGACTGGTCGCCCATCCATCGCCTGCTAATACAGAGAGACAAACAACCACTCTTAGGAAATATTTAGACACCAATTAACCTAGAAAGCATGTTTTTGGACTGTAGGAGGAAGTGGCATACCCACAGAGAACCCATAAACTCCACACAAAAAGGCCACAGCCAAGGTTTGGACCAAGAATCTTCTTCCTGTGGGGCAATGGTGGCTTACCACCACACCACCATGCTGCCCTGTTGCAGGTAATATGGACTACGATTATGTTAAAAATTGTGTGACCTCTAGTGGTTGTCAATGCACGTGAAGGGTAAAAATGACATTTATATCAGTGACGATGATCAGGATTTTTTATATTCTATGCATGTTGTTCGTAATTCTTACGAAGTGATGTTACAGCCTAAGACCAACCAAGAAATGTAAACGTTTTGTGGCAACATGTAAAATTTAGTTCAGGTGACTATAGCTGTATATGAAGAATGTGTTTTAGCTATAACCATGATTTTTTTTTTCAGATGAAGGAGGTGTTACTCAAGGAAAAGAGCTCAATATATCTCCCATCTTGTCTCATAGTCAAAATTTTCTAGAAATGTGCAGATCTGCAGTATCCAACTAGAAATGACAATGATCTTAGACTGAACTTATATTCAGGTCCTCTCCACCTAAAAATCTGTTTCTTGGTGTCATAACGCTTTTGCTTGTGTACTTCTTTTTTACAGATGATGTAAGAGATAATATGTATCTGGTTTCTAGACACGTAAAATGGCTAAGTTTTTCCTTAGTTTAGTGACTTTTGAAAATTGTTATTACTAATACATTTGTTCAAAGCGTTGAATTACGCTTTATACATAAACACACTGAAGAACTGGAAAATGGTGTTGCTAAATGGGCTACTATACTTAGCCTTTATTCTTCAGCAGCAGAAAATGGGTCTGCACTTTCTTCATACCAAAATGACAGAGTGAGTAGAAAGAAATGTGTTGGTTGATAGTGGACAGACACAAGTGTTTGTGAAGTCATGAGAGAGTTTCCAAATATGAGGATGCACAAAACAATAATAAAGTCCATTTTTGCAGATGGTGGGTGTGAAGGAATCATGATGCAAGATTTTCACCCAGAAGAGTTAGATTTATGTCCTTTGTGCTGATTTTAGCTGCCCATACATGTTTCATTTCATTATTTTTGCTGTTTGTTTTAGCAATTATGGTAAGGTTTGGAAAAATAGCATGACTCGACATGCAGGTCCTTTTACAGTCTAATCTCAATCTGTTGGCATCATATTTGATAGAACTCTTTTGAGTCACAAATCAGTGCAGAAGGTAGGCCTAAACCCTACTTTTCAACAAACTGAGTAAATGTGAAATTATTAATTTCTGTATCTTTGACCAATGAGCTGATTTACCTTCATGAAGCAGTTTATTTTTAGCTTGACCAAGATTTCTTCCTAAACCTAGCCAAATAACTGTAGAGCCTTGACATAACCAAGAAATTGTGTTGACTAAAGCTAACCAAGTAATTTCTTAGCCTAAACCAAACCATGACTGAAATATCAATTGAAACCTTAAAGGTGCATTGCGAAAGTTTAAATACTAAATACTATTATTTTCTTTCCCTAACATCCTCTTACAATTGCCTGACGTGCAGGATGAGGCGATCTCTATTCACTGCAGTTTCCTCTATAGTACTGTTTCTGCATGCTCAATGAGAGGGATTCGGGTTCGAATCCTCAGGGCGTGCATGTGGGTTGACACGCTGTGCTTGCTCGTTAACCTGACCGCTGCCAGTATTGTATTGTGTAATCCGCCGCCATTAGACAACACTGATGACTAAAAATGGATAACAAGAGACCGGCGGCCTCAAGTGCCTCTCAAACACCAACACATACTGCACGTAAGACAAAGAAAAGAAACATTCTGTCTAGTGTGACGAAAAGGGCCAAACTGGAGTCTGACCGCCACAGGAGTAAATCAACATCGGAGCAGCTTTCCATAAATGGAGGGAGCTCCAATCTGCTCTGGGTATAAAACGGGACCCTCAGCTAGCTTTCTTCTTACTAAAAAGGTAAATGGGATATGTATGATGGAAATCAGGATACAAAATATTGCAATGCTAAGTTTTTAGCATGTAACACTAACCCTACCATCAGCATAATAGCTAACAAAGGCTCGTGGCTATGCTATGCTTTATTTATTAATTAGCGCAAGCTGTTGTACTCATATTGTCATGGCTGTGATTAGTTCGTAGGCACAAGGCCGTAGGCTGACTACCGATTTCGGGCGATATTTACACATTTCTAGATGCGCTAACAATAAACTAATATTCTCAACACAAACCACTGTGTTGCCTTGGACGATGAAGACATCGTCTTTACATTGAAAATATAAAACAATTATCAGTCTAATCTAATCTAGCTAAATTGATTTTATAATTTGTGCAACTAACTCCGGGCTCGGACTGAGGCAGTGCAGGTAAACAAAGACCAACGCAGTCGAAGCGGCCCATGTGCGTGCACAACATTGGCGTCACTTCCACTTGTCACCAGAGGGGGCAGACTTTTAGAAAAGGTAGAACTTGCGCTATGCTCCTTTAATGAAACATAAACACCTCATCTACATGAGCCAATTTTCCAGCAGTACTTGAACACAGCATGTATTTTTTAAACTTTGAGGAGTTATTAGCACATGAATGGGATTGAAAAACGCTACATGCTCATGCAAGCTGATCTGTGCCCAAATGTGATCTGATCTGTGCACGTCAGATCATGTGTGCATGCTCTTGCCTGTTTCTAGGAACATTTTCAAAGGCACAAAGGATCACACCTGTGATTTGAGAGTAAAAGTCTACGTAAAATGTGATTGTGTTTGCTGTAACATGTGCTTCTGTAAAGTTATTTGTGTGTAGATTAAAATAGACATTTGAAATTATCCAAAGTGATTTACAAATTGTTTTGCATCTTTGTAAATAATGTAATACACATTTGTAACAATCATGATACTAGTTTCCCCCCATACACAGCAATGTGGCTACTGGCCATATAATAAACTGAAGACTGATTATGAAGATCTGATCTGTTTTACATGAATGAAAAACAAAAAGGAAATGCGGCAATGTTTTTTTTAAAATAATTTTTCGTTTAAGTTACAGTTTTCTGTTTTCTTTAATTGTCTATGGTACATCCTATTGCCCCTATCTGCACTGGTAAATTATTCTGTCTTGTACCAGCACAGATTGTGGATCCTGTCTAGGGACTTGGAGTCCTTTTATATACTAGTATGCTTCTTAAGATGGTGGCAATGAGAGGAGACACTCTATTGTAGAGTTGGTTCTTCACGTCCGTTTGATCTCAATGTATTGGATTAAGAAATGGACACAGACTGAATGACAGTCTTGTTTGAGTAGGGATTTGATACTTCACAGCTAACACACACACACACACACACACACACACACACACACACACTATATGACTATACAATATATGGCACAGAAAGTCCTGGTCTCTCTTTCTGCACTCCACTCCTCCCTCCTCTGCTCTCTTACCCTTTATTCTGTCCTGCTCTGATAGCCCAGCTTCTGTTAATCACTTCATAGTATAGCTTCACGCACACACTCAGGCCCAGGAAGGGGAGTAATGAAGCCACCTAAATGTTTTCAGCCAGGCTCTCCATCATGTCACCAGGCGTCCTTGGCTGAAGCGGACAGGTCAGCCTGATTCAAACAGAAGGGGGAGGGATGGCTGGGTGAACTTTTATATATATAAAAGAAGGTACAAAAAAAGCAAGAAAGATTTGCACTTCTGAAACCAAAAGAGAGATAAAATGTTCCTGTTTCAATTTATTTATCTCCTCTTTTAGATGTTTTAAAGTCAATGAAAGGAATAAGGGAGTAATCCTAGATACTCGCCTCCTATTCAGAAACATATCTTATATTACATCTGCTGGGATGATGTTCAAACAAATAAAAAAGCACAGAGAGAGAGAATGTGATTATTAAAAGGGAGCACAGAAATTGAATAGTAGATGGTGGAAAAATAAACACAATATTGTCAGGACCAGGAAAAGAGATAAAGCCTTTGGGTGTGTTCACAGAGTCTATTTCAGAGATTTACATAAGGAATGTAAATGACTCCAAGCTGCTCCTGTTTTTATTTCCTGATTTATACTTCTGTGGATAAGCTGAGGTAATTGCAAGGTTGAAAAAAGAAAGCACATTATTACATCCTACATTCAAGGTCTGAACATTTTCCAGTTATATACCAGTTATATATGAAGAAGGCTAACTGTCTAGGACAGTGGTTCTCAAACTGGGGGCCACAAGATGATTTCAGGGGGTTGCCAGATCATTCTAAAAAATATATAACCTACATTTATCAAAATAAATAAGTAATTTTTATCAGGGCTGTCAAAATTAAATAATTAATGCAGAGATAAAGCTGTGGAAAATTCATTTGGGGCATGAGCAGCAGAGTTGAGTATGTGGGTTGCGCCCATGAAAAACTTACCAAATCATCTCTACCAGTTTATTCTGTGAGTTTGAGCTTCTGACATCTGTGAGCATGGACCATGCTACAGTAGTCAGAAGAATTGTAGGGACATCGCCCTCACTGGAAAAACAAGGCTTGTCATCATTTGAGGAAATCTCAGTGTAGGGAGATATAAAAATGAGAGTCTGCAACCAGTGGTAATCCCATATCCCCACAGTCTGGGACTGAACTCTGTTCTCCAAGATGACAACATTCCCCCCATCAAAAAAATCCGTGTGTATAAGAGACTGCCTCCAGAGCTTGGGAGTGGAGAGGATGTAATGACCCACCTGCAGTCCTGACCTAAACCCCAATGAACACATGTGACATCAGCTTTGGTTTGCGGTTGGTGGCAGAGTGACCAACGCAACCATTACTGGCTGACTTGTGACAAATGCTGGTAGTGTGTGACAGGCTGGTGACTAGCAAGAGGAGAAGGTACTAGGCTGTTAAGGCTGTGTATGGTTTCTCCACATGTTACTGAGGCTCCTGTTGTTTAAAAGAAGACATTGTTAAATTGTCCATATGTCTTATTTCTTCAAACTTCAATAATTCAATCCAATAAATGACACCAAACAAGAGTTTATAGCAGAATAAGCTGTTTGGTAACCCGCATACTCAACTCCGCTGATCATCCCACAAATGCATTTTTCTTTGGACAAATGTGGCACCATTTAAAAGGGAAATAGAGACTGTTTAATTTTCATAGGTTTATATTCTTTTGTAAAAAACAAAACAAAAAAACAACAACAACAAAAAAAACAACAAAAAAAACAAAGATTTGGTTAAATGACCAATGGGTCATTAACCAACTAATGGGTCAAATGACCAGATTTAAGATCAAACATGGATGCAAAAGATGTACACACATCCAATGTTATTTCATTCTGCTTGAGGTTGAAAATGCGCTCATGGCAAGAGTTTATCAATTTTCTATGTTACAATGTTTATGCCATAATCTATCTTGGACAAAGTAACACATTTTGTGATTTCATTGATTATTTTGTGTCTGTGACAGCAACAGGTTTGGCAATGTTTTAATGGTAGTTAAAGTGGCCCTATTATGCTCATTTCAGGCTAATTTATTTAATATGTAAGTCCACAAGGGCAGGAATTAATCAAGCATTTTTCACAAACCTCTATTTATTTCATATTGATCATCTCCGTAGGCCCCTCAGACCAGCCTCTGCCAGAAACAAGTAGGCTCAATCCCAAACCGCCCCCTACACACTACCCCTTCACTACCGAGTGTCACTCCAAATAAAGTCACACTCGCAGCCGTGGAGGGCACTTTAATTGGAAGGGGAGGGCATAAAAAGATGGGCAGGAATGGATGGGCACCAGAAAAGGAAAGCACATGTCTCTATGGGAACACAAAGACACCCGTCTAGTGTTGTGGCACAGGTTGCAAGGCGCATCAACTGCCTTGTTTTTTCCCCACTGTCCCTGAAACATCATAAATTCAGCAACCATTATAATGTCAGGAGCTACATTATACCTCAAAAACTTTCAAGTGACTCCACAAGTCTTTCAACACCATTACTGTTTGACATTCCCAATCAAATAAATTAACAAATGCTGCTAAATGTGCTGACATCAAATCAAACCTCAGCATTTAAGAAGATTTTCCTAGGTTCATTTTATCTTCCTAAACCTTTGGTGATTTTCTGTGAGTGTGACAAACATGCAGGACACATGTGGCACTTATGTTTGAAGGCTGTATCCCCCATTTTGCCATTGTACCAGCTGCAAAGTGTGCATCGTTGCAGACTCGCTATCTGAGGGCTGAACGGTCCACTCACCCCCCACACTACGGGGTTTTGAACAGCCTTTTATGGAACTAGAACAGGGACATATGTTTTGTGACTTGTATCTCCAAGTTTGTAACTTACTAATTCTGCTGATCAGAAAATACAAGTACAAATCAG
>JAOXYM010000016.1:18879593-18890129 GCA_028567055.1 Leptatherina wallacei | reverse complement strand
TGTGTGTGTGTGTGTGTGTGTGTGTGTGTGTGTGTGTGTGTGTGTGTGTGTGTGTGTGTGTGTGTGTGAGAGTGTGAAAGACTCATTATTTAGCAATGCAGGCCTCACGGGTAGACAATTACACAGGCTGATACTGAGTATTATAACTATCTTGTGGGTGCAACTAAGCTGGGGTCAGTATTGAACCACAAGTGCACACTTGTACTGGGGCTCTAATTAAGCCATAAAGGTACAGGACTTGCTGGGCATAAAACTGTCATAATTTTCTCATATTCAGCTGTAAATGCTGCTTTTAATGAGCAATCAAAGTTTTATGTTCACTGTTAATGTCACCTATGTTCAAATTAATTTCAATGTTGACATTGATATGAAATATAAACTCATCTGGCAGTAAAAAGACAAGGGTACAAATTGTCTTGCGGAGGCATCACTCAGATTCACCTGCATGTAAAAATGTATTGACTTCATTTTTAAGGAGTAAGCTGTTGGGCTCCAGCAGGGGAAAAACAGCTGACGTGAGGAGAACTGAGAGCCTTCGCTGTTGCTGAGAGACACCATGAGAAGGAGGTCTGAGGGAGGCCCGCAGCTCCCCCTGTAATCCCTCCAGGATCCTTCTCTCAGAGCCGGGCTTTGCTTTGTACGCAGCTCTTGGCTGAGTTAAAAAGGAAAGTATAAGGGTGCGACAAATTTCACACTTTCTCTTATGTCTCAGGCCAAAAGAAACTGAGTAGCCTATGTGGATCTGGAAATATTCTTTGCCACACGGACCCTGTGAATTGGCCGCGGACGTTTAAACCCGCCCTCAAATAGCGCTTTGTCTCCAACATCAGGTCCGCAGCATCCACACAACCTGAAACATTAAAGTTGGTTATTTAATCTTTCTCTTCTTTTATATGATTAAAGTCTTGAAATCTAAAAACTCAAGTATATGACTCGGCTTCCTGACCTGCTTTGTTGCCTTTTTAGGCTTTTTGTCTAATGGGTTCTTACCTGACCTATATCATCCGTTTATCTGCTTTAGTTCCAAGATTGTTATGGAGTCATAGTTTTTTTTCTGCCTTTGCCTCTCTGCTGCTGCCCTGCAACAGCTTCCACACAAAGATTCGACTGTTTTCATCTGTCGTCCTTTTACAGAAAACATTAGTCTAATTATTTCCTGAGTTACGTCACTTTAATTTAAAGATTGCACTTATTCAGCCGCTCTGCCATGTTTTCTGGGTTTACTCCACAAAACAAATAAAATATGGTGCAATTAAAATGTTTTAATAGCAGGACAAAACATTACTTAAAACTGTAGCAAGAATTTATAGCTTAAAAAAGAATTTTAAAAGTAAAAAAAAAACGTAGGCTATTTTATTGGCTTTAGCTGCCAGAAGGAGAGCGTTTCTGGTTTGTAGATTTAAGTTAATTATAAAAAACGCAAAAACTGATGCTGTTGCCACCAAATAATACAAAACCTATTGCATATTTATAGAGATTAACTGGAAAATATTGTTTGCCAAGTTTAATAAGAAACGAATATGTGTATAGAAATCTAATTAGAAATATTTTCTAGTCTGGACCCTAAATGGCAGCCTACCCGATCTGTTGATTTCATTTTCCATTGACAATATCTGATTAATAAATAAAAAGAAAACCAGAAATAATTTTACTATAGTGAAAAACGAAAATATGAAGTGTGTTTTCATCAACAGCAGACAGAGGAAAGAAGAACAAAAGGCATTTTTTAATCATTGGACGCTTCTAGGGCCAATAGTTGGGTTGTATTTAGAAACAACAACTTTAAAAACTGCGCACAAACAAAACATTTTATTAAGGTGGATAATTAAAAATTCAAATGCTCAACTTTTCACACCAAGAAGGATATTCTTGTCACAATTCTGGAATACTATTTTTATTTTGAAGGAAGTTGCTTCACTAATATTTTCATCTGATGTTATTAAAAGTTTTTTTATTTAGATATTTTTCTATTGTTATTACTCTTAAAAGTTTGCCACATTTCCATTTTACTCCTACCTTTGGGGAAAAGGATTATCAGGAAATGAGAGCGAGGGTACATTTTGCAATGCGAGAATAAAGACAATGACAGCTAAAAATGAGAATAATAGAAATCTATGGTGATCATGGTGATAATAATAAATAGCTTCAATGAAGAGGAGACTGAAGGGAGGATAGATAGTGTGACAGTGGGGAGTAAACGATGTGTCGGCAGCGGGTGGGGGGGGTGACGTCATCTTGAGACGGACAGCAGCTCGCTGTGAAAGAAAACCAAGGCAGCGCCGCAGATGCAACCAAAGCGCCGATTACAGAGGACGCAGCGTTTACGCGCAGACGACGTTAAAGTGGATTTACTAAACACCTGCATGGGGACACTGTGAGGTTATATTCGTTTTTTCTCGTTTTGTCGTCTGCTGGGAACCAAACTGGTGAGTAAAACACGTGCCTTTTCTCTCAGGTCAGCGGATTTTAGCTTTTGGAAATTGACAAAAGTCCAACTGGCATCTCACTTTGAGTCTTTTTATAACTCTGATCTCAGAAATAATGTTTAAAGTTCAAATTTGAGTGGCTTCCTCCTTTAAACAGCGTTTATTGATGGTTGGTTGGGGGATCAGAGAGGCTGCTGACCGTAAAAAGGGTAGAGGTCGAGTGGATGGAGCTTTACGCTCAGCTGCCATCTCTGGAAATTCAAACACCAATTTTGCTTTTGAAAATATGATTTAGAGTAAGCAGCACTCTGAGGTGTCTGAGCATCACTATCAGCCAGATGTGGCATGTAAACTCCTTCAGCAATGTGAAGTCAAGCGAAAATAAGAGTGAAGTGCAAGCGTGCGTGCGCGCGCCCTGGAGGGACAGAGAGCTGGTGAGTGAAGATTTACTGAGGACATAAAAGCAGCAAAGGGATTCCTGTAGATAAGAGGGGGCTCTGTGTGAGAGAGAGTGTGTGTAGTGTCATGGCAAAGGTAAACTTTGTGTCTGCAATGGGGGGATGAGGATGTTACTTCAAGCCCAAAAATATACGGACTGAGTAAATCATGGGATGGCATTTAGCGAAAGACTGTTTAATGTGGGCAGCTGCAGAACTAAGAAATGTTTCCATTTTTAAAACTGTGCATTTCTTTCTTTAGTCTAGTAAATTGTTTTTATATGTCTTTAAAATGTTTGAGAATAAGACAGCAGAAAGACTTCAAAATATATATGAAGTGTAATAAAAATTATTGGAGGAATTTTTTTTTTTACTCTTACTCCGTACATTCAGTATATGTTTGCAATATCTGATGATGCTACTAGTCTAATTAAGACAAAAAAAATGTTTGGCCTCTTTTTTAAATGTCTTCTCGTGCTCTTGTGTTTTTCAGGCAACCGGAATGGAACTGAATATGTCGAAGAATGTGATTTCCTGTGGGGACCCAGGTATGAATTGTCATCTTCTCTTCCAAGCATCCAAATCACTTTTGAGAGAAACAAAAAATGTTCAAATAAAAAAAAAAACACCCAATTGTCAAAAAAACTGAGACTATCTTCATGACCTATTTGGAAATCTGTGGAAAGCAAGAGGAATCTGCAGTGTAAACTTGGACCAAGGTCACGTCTTGTTATTTGTTCAATTCAGCTGCATGTGTCATGTCTGGCGAGTTTAAGCCCATAGCAGCTACTTGTTGATATGCAGAATTTTCAAATATTTCCCTGCGCGTTATTTTGCCTTTGAAAAAGACGTTTTTAAAAAGGTCTGAAGCTAAATGGAGAGCAATAAACAGAAGATCTATTCAGAAAGGAAATATTTCCTGCAATATTTTCTAGATTAGATTACGTTTTAGCTAAAATAATATCAGGATGTCTGGGTTTGATCACTGATTAAAGAAGGCAAAAGAAAAAAATAACCTCTTCAGTATCCGGTGGTTCGGGGCATTTAAGGAACTTGTGAATGAGAGTATAAAGCGACTTGTGTGCATCTTATTTTTCCTGAATTTCCATTCAGGAAAACATGATACAATCTTTTAGAATAAAAGTCCGGCTTCGGCTTACAGATTTACTCCCTAAATTTAATGGTCATGTGATGTCATGAGACTGATTTGACTCAAGTGGTAACTTGTTGTGAATTACGTCTACAAATAATTGTTCAATTTCTTTTCGAAACCCAAATCCTTTTTTGTGCTTCACATATAGCCTATTGCTACACAAACGGAGGAAAAACTGTTCTACAACAAGGAATATAAGAAATCCGACATCTCCTAAGACTATGTTGTTTTTCTGCCTGTATTCCTGTGATGGTCATTAGTGGTTGTTTTATTTAGGCTACACCTGCATTCCCTCTGTAGGTTGTTTGTTGGCTATAAGACCCCAGGTCAAACAGGCCTTGGACCAAGCAGGGAAACCATCACCAAGGCAATAATCAGCTCTGTCCTTCTCCAGTTACTCACCGTGTTCAGTTACATCTCCACCGCTGCCCTGCCTTTGAATTTGCTCGCCAGCTTCAATTTTCTCTATGCTTTGTTTTTCGGCCCACGGTTAGCTTTGTTTTCTTTGCTTTACCCAGAGAAGGAACAAAATACACCTAGACTGTACTTTTGTGTGTGTTGGTGTGTGATTAATGGCGTTCGCCGAGTTTATGTTCACTTCTTGGAGGAAAAATATGAGTGTTTGCATTGCCACTGGCCTTTAACCTGTCCTGCCGGATGGAAAGGCTTTTTAACTCATCCATCACACGCAAGTGCCCTCCAGAGCAGAGGAGGAGCGGGACGCGGGCAGGCATGGAGTGAGCGGACTGGCTATTTAGATTACCCCCATTTATCAGCCTGTGAGGACAGAGGAAGAGCTTCACTTTGGCAACCTTCTATGTGCTGTAAATCCCATAATATTCCAATGGGGACCTGAAAGGTCACTGGGTTTATTGATATTTTTGTGCTACTTTGGGTTTAAGCTGTGATCTACAGCTGTCAAATTATGAATGACCAGTTTTGCCATTTGTGGACCTTGTAATATTTTATGGTTTTATCTTATATGAATCAATTGCAGTTTTATCCAATAGTGGGTTATGTACCCAATGTCCTCTTCTCACACGTACTGTTCACTAAACCTGCATAGTAAATACCACCTGCTAAGGATGGAACCCTCCAGGCTACCAAACATTAATATTATGGGTGGCCCACTGTTGTTGACTTGTTTTTTTTGCCCAAAATATTTAATCAAAACCTTTTTAGGCCGCATCTGTCATTGCGAGTATGAGGTAGTGTATTGTGTAGAAGCACTGAGGCACCGAGGCTGATAAAAAAAAAGCTGTACAATTCTACTACAAAATAAAAAAAATAAAACAACTATTAATATGTTGCATTCATATGACTATATTACATCCTTTTATTTGATTACTCCCTCAAATTAATCCAGTCATTGGCTAAAGAGTACTCGTAGATAGAAAAAAGAAAAGGGGGAAAAAACAGGTGATCGTTTAGGGCTTACACAATTGTATTTTGAAGACCCTTCGGGGAAGTTTTATAGTTGAACGGGGATCCCATGTCAGAAGTCAGTCGTACAATGACCGAAGAAGCTTGAGACTGGCGCCGTTTTCACTCCGAGTTTCAGACGGGTGCAGCCGTGCGCTTTTACAGGCCAAGGGGGTACAAAAAAAAGATTAAAAGCATGCAGATATTTCAAAGATGACTAAAAAAAAATTTCTCTGTTATCAACCAAGAAAAAGAATTTTACCCCATCTATATTTGATTTTCTTTGTGGGTGTAATTTGATCAGAAATATTTTTAACACCTAGTCATTAATGTTAAAGAATTGAGTAATTGTTGGCTCTTAATGCTAAATATTAAAATAACTTAATTCAAATAGGTAATAAATAGATATGTAAGTTGTTTCAAAATCAAGAGCACCAATAGATAAGGCCTATAGATATTTAGTTGCATCTCCAACGATGCCTAGAAACTAAAGAAAAAAATTAAGACTACTCATATAAGTCTGAATTAAACTAGATTAAAGTATAACTGCCCAAATGGATCAATAAAGCCTTTCACCACCTGAAGCCAAACTTAAACTGAAGCGGTTTTGAACAGAAACGTTTTAAAAGGTTGAAGTTGCTGCATGTTTTAGATTTGCTCCAGTGCAGCGCAAATAGAAATCACATAACATCTGTGGTTCTGTAGACATTCATTACAGTCCACTCAACTCCAGTATGAGGCATTGCAGCCACACAAACTGTACTTTCTGCACATTGGTACAATCACAAAGGCTGCTAATGCACTTCATTGTTGATTGTTTTTAATTCTATTAGAGATTCATTGTTTTATTTTTCGTGGTGTTTTTAGATCCAGCCCATTTTAGGATGTATTTTTTTTACTTTTGAACTTCTTTATGTATTTATTTATGCCTATTTTGTTGCACAGCCTTAAGTTGGTGAAATACACACTTAGTTTCTTCTGCAAATTCAAAACCAGAGAAATTACAGATAACCTAAGTGAAAAACATCCAAATGGGCCAAGACAGCCCCGCGTTTGTGGAGCAAAATTGAACAATATTATGCTCTAGGCCTACACGATATGGCCTATAGGTAAGAGTGCTCATCAGGAAAACAGAGTAAAATTTGAAAAAAAAATGTTAGTAAATGGTATTCTAATGAACAAGAAAACAAATACAATAATAACACACTTGTGTGTGGAACTCTCAGAAGCAAAGTATGAAAACCTGGTTGGCATTAATTGCCACGACTCTGTCCACACTAGTACACACACACACACACACACACACACACACACACACACACACACACACTGCTTAAGGCTGCCTGCTAAGTGATGGGTGCCTGAGCCAAACCACTGCTGGCTGCTGTTTTATACGTCTGTGGCCAACAAAACGGACTGGGGTCAAATATGTCACCATCAGTAGCTTCATTCACGTGTAACCAGGTGGAATTTTGCGGTCCATTAGTCATAATGCGATTGGAAGTCAGTAGTCACAGTCAAAGAACATCTTAGATAAATCTGCTGTCAACAAATTATTATTGTTTGACTTGTTTGGTAGAAACTGTGGCGCTTGTCTCAATCTAAGCACACGTGAGATTTGATGTGCCATTTTTTACTCCCGATTGTCTCTTTGTGAAACTGAATGAAGCTATTCTTGTCTGTTCACAGCGCTCCACATTCATACACATAATGAAAGTCGACATCATAGTGCACCTTCCATACAGAGGGAACAGTAAATGGGCAGGCCCGTGTTAGATGGCAAATGTTTATTCAGCTCGGTACATATCCGAGATATACATTGTGTGGGTGAGTGTGTAAAGAAGCGCACCCAGGTGCGTTGCACTGCACAAATTTCAGACATGCTTGCGCAAATAAAAGTCCTATTTTACTCCCCAGAAAGAGTTGTACTGCGCGCTCTCATAAAGTGAAAGCAAAACGCTAAAACGCTTAAAAAAAAACAAATAGTTGAACAACTTTAGCCTTATAGGTGAAATAACAAGAAATCAAATTAGTTTAAGCCGAATATGTTATCCAACTGGGCGCTTTTAAAGTCTTCTGTCCACCATATTGAAGATGTTTGGGAAGATGTTGGGCAAGCGTTGCAGCCCAACATTTTGCATTGATCAACAGCATTTCATTCATTTGTCTCAGTCTGACGTCAAAGTATCTTGTCAGGGCGGATATTCCCTTGCAGCAAACAGGTTTAGTGGGTGGGACTCGCTCATTTTGGGGAGGTTAAACGTACCAAATGGGTGGGTCTCTCGTATGAGAACCGGAGCTTCCTCTTGGTTAGAGCCCGCAGAAGCCTGTCTGTGCAGCGAGTAGAAGGAGGACGCACTCTGCCGTCACAGCTGCAAAGAAACGGGAAACGGAGCTGAGAAATCCAGTTCTTTTTCTTTAAATGTGGAAGAACAAAACTCGTGGAAATTCTCTTTGCGTGGTTCAGCCGCTCATGCCGCGGAGTGTGTTTGTCGGCGGGTGGATATTTAGTAGCCTAGCTGCTGAGGAAAGCTGTGTGCATCCCAGGACTCATCTCGTTTCTTCTTTTTTACGCATCCTTCTCTCCAAGGTGGGATGAATTTGGACAGAATCTCAGAGGCAGTGAGAGCACCGCCGCCCCGCGACGTGGCCGCCGCGTTTCATTTACAGAGAACTTCAAACAGCAGCCGAGAAACTTTAGAGAACTCAAGCAGCGAGTCTTCAGACACAGAGTTGGCAGGTACACAGAGTGCTTTTAGCAATTCGATTCTTTCTTCTGAGCGCACCTACAGTTTGTTTTGATAAACTGTAGTTTACTGTGGGCTGTCAGAGACATTTTCCTGACAGTTTAACGGTAGGCCTACAGAAAATGCAGACATGGCAGCTATTTAATGTGCAGTGTTGTGCATTTTTTTAAAATGCATCCAAAAAGATTAGCAGCAAATCTAACTTTTGTCTTTTGTGCAATCTGGTTTGATGAGTAGAAAAACAGAGTGATAAAATCCGGTTTTTGTATAGTTACACCCCACTCTTTGTTTATAGCGCTGGCTGTAGTAACTCTTGGCAGGATCTCGGAGTCTGTCACGGAAAAATGTGCGGAAAAGCCTGGCCTGTAGTCAGTGAATGCATTAAAACAAGCGATAAATACTGGGCCCATCCACCAATCTAAACTAAAAGCCAGGAGGTCTTTATCAATCTCACTTTTGCTACATGTGGAAAACAAAGGTTTTCCTTCTAAGTTTCTGCCTACATTAAGAACATAAAAATGCGATTTTATTTATCTTTCTCTCATTTAAATTATCTGAGATGTAAAGTTAGAAAATAGGAGAGCATATTTAAGTTGCTTTTTATGTTCATTAGACGTTGAAGAAAGTTTTCCTATTTTTTCACTGACCTTTGCACGTGTGCCCCCCTTCATTTAATGAGGCAATCTCGTTAAGACGCGAATACAAGATAGCGGTGGGGAGATAAGAGTGCTCTGACCTCTTTGTAAAGATTTATTAGTGAAAACCGAGACCGGTCTAGGTTTGTTTAAAAGAATTGATCCAAATTTCCCTGGCAGGTCAGTTAATATTTGGCTTAACTTTTTAACCTTTCTTATGAGTCTGAATTTTAGGAGAAACGTAGTAAATAGTTTCTAACATTTTCTCTGTTTGTTTTATCTTTTATTTATAATTGACTAAGTTTAAATTTGTTTTGCAGGCTATTGAGCATAATCTGTATCCATTAATCTGGCAAGACAGATATTAACATCTTCAAACGTGCATCAAAGTTTTATGTATCATTTTTTTTTTGTCTTTTTGTTTTGTTTGCTTGTTTCTTACTGTGATATATTATCCGCAGAAAAAGACAGGAGCGCTGAGCACAGGAGCGATGACGGGAACGCAGACGACCCCAAGAAAAAGAAGCAGCGGCGGCAGCGGACTCACTTCACCAGTCAGCAGCTGCAGGAGCTCGAAGCCACTTTTCAGAGGAACCGCTACCCGGATATGAGCACCAGGGAGGAGATTGCCGTGTGGACGAACCTGACCGAGGCCAGAGTGCGGGTAAGAGGCCATCAGACAATCCGCCGGCCGTGCGTAACAAGCGCGTAAGACTATTAAAGAAGTCCGTCATCATAACAGGAGCAAGGGGGAGAAAATCATTATGGATTTTTTTTCTTTAAAGAAGAAATAAAAAAGAAAATAAAGAGTAGGATAAGAGAGCTTTATAAATCAGGTAAAAAAATACACCCTGTAAGAAATAGATATACTTTTATATGAAAAGACTTTTTTTAAACTTAAAAGGTTTAAAACAAGATTGACCTTTTTATGCCCATTGAGCGGGTTCAAACACAGCTTTACATAAAATCAGTACTCACAAAGAAAGATTTTCAACTATTTAGCTTCTATTATATTTAATTAAATGACATTTCATATATTTATTGTATGTGGTCCTATTTGCAACGGAGACGAAGAACCCTCTAAAGAAGTCCTTCAAATTGTTTAGCCTATATTATACTTTGGGCCTGTGTTGTCTATTAGGTTCTTCTTTTTTGTATCAGTTGCTATAAACTGTTTTCAATTTCGGTCTTTGCATTGCTTTGCATTTGTCTGAACGACTTGTGCGTTTACTGAACAGTCACTGAACAGACCAAGCGTTCAACCAAATATGTGATAAAAATTTTAAAGCGAGCTTAGATGATGATCTGCTGACAAGAAACTGGGACGTTTTTGTAAGTGAAAATGTGTTAACAGATATTAGGTTGCAGTCATCCTGACAGCTATCTAAAAACTAAATCTCTCGTTATGAGGGCATGAGCGCTGCACCGCCACAACTGCAGTTCAGCATACACACACAAATATGTTGTATTTTTAGCAGAAATGCATGGATTTGGTGGAAATAAGAAATTCTTTTGAGGGCCGAATCTAAGTTGCAAACTGAGCCTTAAGATTATTTGCGTTTTGATTATATCACCGAGGAAGATACTATTCAGCTTGCCAAATTTACAACTGTGCAATGAATGAGAGCAACGCATGATTACACACACACACACACACACACACACACACACACACACACTCACACACACACACACACACACACACACACACACACA
>JAOXYM010000016.1:18846265-18856677 GCA_028567055.1 Leptatherina wallacei | reverse complement strand
TATATATATATATATATATATATATATATATATATATATATATATATATATATATATATATATATGCCTGTATACACTACTCACAATCATATATCGTGAATCAGGGAAAAAAATAAATAAATAAAATAAAATCAGCATATGAGATTTGGTTCATATTGACCAGCCATTGGACGATCTTTTGAAAATTGTAATTATCATAAGAGATGCTACAGTGCCCAATATTGTGTTGCTGCATATATTTTAATTTGGAGCCAAAGTTGACAGAAGACACTCGTAATTATTCCCCCTTTCAGAAACTAATTTCCCAGAGTTCCCTGATGTAAAAACAAAACATAAATAAAATATAAAATCATAAATATACACAGCACAAAAGCAATGCTGCCATCTGAGGCATGGAGAAACACGAAAAGCTGTTTTTGCATGCACAACTTCCACACCCACATCAGAATCTAAGAGCATGCACGCACACACACACACACGCACACACACAAACACACACACACACACACACAGCCAAACATATGCACTACATATTTCAGGGCATGTCGCTCTCTCCAATCACAGGCCATCCAGGGAGTGATTACGGTAATTCTAATTATCTACAAAGAGGAGAGTGAAATCCTCATCATGCTTGCTGTGAGGAGGGGAAAAAAGAAAAGCAAAAAAAATCAGGTAGACCTATTTCAGAGCAATTTCCCACTGCAATCTCAATTAAGCCCCTAAATGCTTCCTCTCTGCCTAATTAAATCAACTGAAATGCCATTGTTTACAGGCCATGGCTGCAGCCCAATCCACCACCTGACATGACGAAAGAGAATTACTTTCACAAAGGAAATTTGCGTTTAGCCTTGTTAGTGCAGAGTAACCCGTTTCTAAGACGGCCTGTTCCCGCGTAGTACTATGCGTGTAACACGATCAGCAGCTTGATCAAATTGGTTATCAAGGAAACGGTCTCCTGATCAATTTAAGTAATTGACATATTCCTGCAACTTGACCCCAGAGGCACCAATTTGGAGAGCGAGGCGGTCTGCTTTTTCTCAGTTTTCATTGGCTCTAACGGAGATGGTAAAGCAGCCTGTCATGTCAGGTGTTGTCCAAACATGTCTCCTCTCTCAGGGCTGAGGTTCAGGCTAATCTGCTGCTGGGGAACATTGAGTGACAGGTAAAAAGAGTTCAGTGTTAACACTTTAAGGCTCCTGCATATTGTCCCATTTCAAAACACCCCGCTTTTTCCAAAAGTGGCTTTCCATCCTGAACCTATTATGGATCAACTATTCATTCCTTAGTATCTCCAGACACTCCTGCCACACCGGATTTAGAGCTATGAATATGCAGCGAATCATTTATCATTTTTATTTATCTCCCCCATCATTTTCCAAGACACTCATTGCACGGTCGTGAACAAAACTTTGTTCCCGCCTCTAAACATGTTAATGCCAAATCATGACTTCTGGATCATACTGATTGGAACTTTCCAGAGGCACACAAGATCCTAGTGTACACAGTCAAACTTAGGCACAAGTCTGCAGTGTCAGACAACTCCATACCTGAGGAGAATAGCTACTTCATGACATCAAGAAGATCCATTTGGTGCTTGCAGAACCTCAAGTAAATGAAAGAGAACATGCCTGTCCTTCTTCAATGATTAACTATAGACATTTGTATAACAGTTGATGTCCGAGCAGTGTTTTTTTTTCAACATGGCCAACACAAATACGTAAGACATTGTGTAACTTTTTAGCTAGCTCTCACACGGTCAGTGTACATCTGTTCATGTTTTCACAGATTTTCAAACTTGGCAACTTCTAGTCTCGACTAATAAGTTGTCCATTCAATTAAGTTTTTCTTCCAAAACCGTCACATGACAAGACAAAGTTTGCCATTAATCAGGAACAAATGGCGTGCTACTATCAGTTACTATCAAATTAAGGGAGTATTGTATTCCCGTGTAGAATCAGTTGAATTAACTGTGCATTCATTTCAAACTGGAGCATAGATTTATTTTCCAAAACTTCAAAGTCCTGTATAATACGTCGGCTGTTCAGCCACTTCCATCACGAAAAGTGTCACACTTTATTGAAAAAGAAAATACACATCCCTATTCAGACCTCACTGATGTGCAAAACAAACCACAAAAGCAAAATGTAATTTGAAGGAAAAGGGAACATGAAACATAAGAAGACAGCTGAGCAACACAAACCCTGAGAAAAGATTTCCTGTCTCAGGAGAGAAAAAGCAAGTAAAGACACAATCTCTCATTACAAATGAATTGGAGTTGGATATCCAAAAGAAAAAAAAAAAAGAAAAAAAGACCTTTAATCCTGAAAAGACCAGTAAAACCATGCCCCACATTAGCTTTCTCCAACAGGTGCTGGTCCCTTGGGGGCAGTAAGCATAATAGCAGGACACAATGCAGGCAAAGTGGCAGTGCTACGACTGTCTATCACCCATCGGGTCATCACAACACCCTCCACTTGGGCCAAAAAGAAAATAAAACCACCCCTTCAGCCCCAGCCAACATTTCAACAGAGGTCAAGGGCTCTTTTTCTCAAAGTGCTTTGTTTACCCCATTTGTACTATGCGGGCCACACTTCTCAAAGCCAACAGGTCAGCCAGCCCGTCGGCTAGCCATCCTTTCAGCCAGCCGCTGTCTCCAACTGGCCCAACAAGCTGAAGCTGTCAGTCACATAATTTGACATGACATTACACAGGCCCACCATCTCAAATAATCAGAAACACCCGACAGCAGAGCAGCGCTATGACCCCCCCCCCCTCCCAACACACTGGCTTTTGAGGAGCCATTTTGGTGCTATTACAGCATGATTGTCATACAACACTAGATGAGACAATTTGACGTTGGAGCAGCATGGTGTTCTCGCTCTCATTGCGGCTGTGGGCTAAAATACAGGACTCAGTTTCAAACACATGTGTCTGTTATTTACAGATCGGCTTTCCACCGCCATATGGTCCAAGGGCTTAGAAGCGCCTGCTCTGCCTTGCCAGGACTAAGTGCATGCAGATTGTGCCTACTCTAACTAGCCTCTGACGGACACCTTCACGCTGTAGGCATGTACAAATACACACATGCAAACTTTGGCAGTATACGCACATATGAAGACACAAGTGGCTTTTCTCCATTACACACCACCGCGACTACCCGATGATTACTCTGCGAGCCCCATCATCAACCGCATCGGTGTTAGCCTCCTGGAAAACCTCTGCTTCTCTGTAGTGAAAAGCAAGAGCACAGTGATTTGAATGGTGGTAGTTGTGGTGATTGGGATGATGATGATGATGACCACACCTCTTCAACCGTCTTCCAGCTGGCTGGGAAAGGCTGTCCTCTAACTGTCATGTAATTTAATGCAACAAATCAAATAATGATGAAGCAAGGCTGCCAACACTAAAGCTCTTTCATGTTGTAGACTGGACGTTACTGGGTATGCAGATCTTTATCAGTATTCTAACATTCTTACAGCTGAGAAACACCAAAGAAGAGCCTCACTTTGTAGCTCAAATAGGAATTATCCACCCTGTGTCACAATGAGAACACATATTTACTGTGAATATGTGTAAAAACTCCTCATGAATTTCTATTTATGTCACAAGTGTCATGTAATGCTTAGGCATGGCGTTAAGGTCAACTTATGCAAACCCCTCATTAAATGCAGGGTTACCAGCAAGGGCTTAAAGAGACATTGGGCTTGTCAAACAGCAGCAGACGTCAGGGCCATCTTGGCTTACCCATGATCTGATAGCTAGATTATCTAACCACCTCCAACTTGGGTGCCACACCTCATGGCTTCCCTCCAGCCATTTTCACAAAATGAGATGAATGCAGGGTGCTACTAGTTCCCAAGGAGAGTTGTATTCTGGAGACAGAGGTGGGAACTGAACACCACTGAGCCGCTGACTGGCCTCCAACTCCGGGAAAGGGATATGATCGGAACGCTTGTGGAAGGTTAGTATGTACAAATGTGAAAGTGCTAGGGAGTAGATTAGTGTGAAGTTGGTCGTTTCTGCAAACTATATATA
This sequence comes from Leptatherina wallacei, assembly GCA_028567055.1. Taxonomy (NCBI): domain Eukaryota; kingdom Metazoa; phylum Chordata; class Actinopteri; order Atheriniformes; family Atherinidae; genus Leptatherina; species Leptatherina wallacei. The sequence goes on along the minus strand of JAOXYM010000016.1, from coordinate 18,852,642 downwards.
TAATTTTTTTTTAAATCAGACCATTTTCTCTCTGTTTCTTCCAGATTTTCCTTTTCGTCTCGAACGTCAAAAACACTAAAACTAAAATGCAATTAAGACAAAATACTTAAGTGGATAATTGTGGAAATATATTATCAAAAAGAAGTGGGCCTACTTGACAGGCAAGGTGCTAAACAAGCCAGTACCGATGAAGTGGCCACTGTCAGCAAAATAAGTCATCGATCTAACCCTTGTGCATTCACACGGTGTGTGTGTTTATATACGAGTGTGTGTCTGTAAAGCAGGAGGAGGATGGCTCAGGGTTTGGTTTACCCAGGGGCTCAGTTTTAGTTGTAGGACAACTTATTCAACACAAGCAGGCCAAGGCCCCTAACGAGAGGTACAGGCTTGAAAGAGATTTGAAGGAGAGGGAGACCCTGGCAGAATATAAAATGGGGGATGAAGAAGAGGAACACAGCACTTCTCTACAGAAGCATTCTCTGCTGCTTGTAATGTGGCTATTGTCTGTGATGAACCAAAACTTTGGCATGCAGTTTCACTATTTGTATCTTTCTTTTTTTGTCCAAATAAGTTAAAATAATTTCATTTGTGAAAACGTCTTATATAACCTAAAAAAAAAGCTTCAATCATAGTTTTATGTATTGTTTTGTTCTCTTCCAACGCTTCACAGCATCAGTTTGTAAATCTGTCAATCAATTTTCTATTCCTCCTTTGTCCAGTTCGGTGTTGGAGGCTTTCCCAGCTGTTATTGGGTGAAAGGCAAAGTACTCCCTGAACAGGTCACATTGCAAAGCTAACACAGACAATTATACTTGTTCATCCAATATGTTCATTTGGAATCACACGCAAATTAGCATTTTTTTTTTTTTTGTGGCCCATGGGAGAAATCTGGACAACCTGGTGAAAACCCACACATGTGAAGGAGGAACATGCAAACTCCATACAAATTCAAGCTTAGATCTTCTTGTGGGATAACAGTGCTGACCACTACATGCCATCCCATCCACTATGTAAAGCGTGTGCGCAAATTTTGAGGTCTAATGCCACCCCCTCAGATGTGAAAATGAAGAAGTAGTAACACATGAATGAAACAACATAATATAACTACAACTAGGGAAGGACTGATGTAAATATTTTCAAAGGAAGTAAAAAAACAAAACAAAACTGTACTTCTTAATGCTGCATCACACGCTATTAAATCAGGAATGTTTTGTATTCTTACAACCTACAGAAACATCCTTAATGAATACCATTTTTACCCAAAACATCTAACCAGGTCAATTCGATTCTAGATTTCAATGTTTATATTGGAAAACATCATGTTTTAAATTATTTACCATAAACTATAAAGTAGCTGAACCATTAGACGATGTTTGCTTACAATAAATGTAAACAATTAAGTGAGCGTTCCTCCCTCTAACAGCCTGAGGGGCTCCACAGACTCTGGAAAGTTTTAAAAAGGGACTTAAAACCTTCCTTTTTAAAAGAGACATTTTAATTCTTCAACTGTTTTATTGCCTGTGTGTTGATGTGATTTTATTTGTTTATATTGTTTTTTTTATTGATTTTTCTTGTAGCACTTTGAGATTGTCCTTTCAATGTTAGAGCTTTACAAATGAAATGCATTATTAAATTGATACCTTGTACTATCTAGGCTACATTGATTAATTGAGGTAGTTGACAAAGAGTACGACTGGAGCAAATGTAGGTTGTTCTTTTTTAAAGAATTGATTAATTTAACGATTAACTCATAATTCAAAAAATCTTTGTGATCTCCCAAAAAATTATAAATCTAAAAATTGACCAAATTTTTTAACACTTTTAAATAACATCTTAATGCATCTGAATGTATTAAAATCTCAGTGGGAATCATGTTATTTTATTGATCAGTGTTTTTATGTCTTTTTCTTTCGCATGGGTTTATCATTTTCTATTTTCTAGTATAGCGTAATAAAATGTATTTTACAAATCTAAGTGATCACACGTGACTTGAAATACATATCTAAATAGTTTTGTTTGCTGTTGATGGAGACTTTTACCTGTCATTTTTATTAAAGAAATGGTTTGATCGCTTTGCAAGCTAGGCTGTAAATAACAAAACAGGCAGTTTTCCATCCTGAAAAGCAGCTTTTGAACAATTTCATCGATGCACAACTGGGTATTTGCGGCAAAAGAAAAATGCCATCGTTGTCAACCTCAGCTAACAACACAGCAGTTGAGCATGCACAGCTCACCTCTCTACAAGTCGCCTCTTAAGGCTACTTGTTTCACTTGTGCAGCATGATTGTTTCAACTCCATCCACCGAAATGTAGAGCAGATGGTCATCAGTAAACATACACGGCATAAAGCTTTGTGCGTAAACAACATCAAGGACTACAACTTTAATACTGTAAATTCTGGTTTGAATTGTGCATGTTTTTAAGACAAGCGCACACACAGATGTTTCCACATGTGATTGCAGGGATTCTCAGACCAAAATGACTCCAGAAAGAGGATTTCACCTCTCAAACCTGATTAAATCCTATGGACTTGACAAGGAAAAATCACTCACAGTAACTTCTCAGACTACTGCCACTAACAACAGACTGTGTACCCACATACCACCGATAAATTACTGACCTGGTTACGTGGCATCATTACACTTTCCACTTACTGCAATCAAAGAAAAAGCAAGTGCAGTTGTCATACTCCTTTAGAGATCATCCGCAGCTCAGCATGCCACTCTATGCTTGTACACTGCTCTACCGCCCCCTAGAGACCACAAGAAGAAGTGTTTCCACATGCAGATGGGAGGGATTTGTTATTGCCATTGGGGATCTGATTTTCTCAAGCCCATCACTTTCAGATAAGTGGCAAATGGAAATCTGCCAGCATGTCACTCCTCATCTCCACTCCCCTCTGGTAAAAGCCCTTTAAGAACGGCCATGAAAAACGAGCTAGAGTTTGTGAAAATACATCAGAGAATTGGGGTGGTGTTTTGGAGAGAGAATAAAAGAGAGTAAAAAGAAAGGCAGGGAGAGCAGACAGAGAGTTGCCAACATGTAAAACTGGAATAACACAAGCTTATTTCCCAATAAGTTGGGGAACAGAGTGGGAATGAGAGACAGACTAAAACTGAACGGCAGAGATGGGGAAAGGAGGCGACAAGAAAGAGAGAGAGAAAAAAAGGAAAGCAAAACCCATCTACCAGAGGGAATGATGGGGTTGTTAGTGGTTTGTGAACCAGATGAGACATTTTAACCAATTTGATTGTTTGTGAAAGAAATCATTCTGATCAAAACCCCAATTGCTGCCAACTGGCCGCCTGGCGTGTCTCTGCGTAATGCAGCCTGACGTGTCGGGGTAAGAGGAGAGGCTTTAGAGTCGGGAGGTGCAGATGGGGGAATTCAGCGCTCGCCCTCTGACTTCAAACACGGGGAAGTGTAAAAACAGACTGCTTTAGCGGCTAAAACTACTAACGACAGGATTAGAGGAAGTCCGCTAAGTGGCCTTGAGACACTGCAGTTTACTTCTCTCAAAACTAAAAAGCAACAAACTGCCTGCAAGTGATGTGCAAAAGAGCAGCACTGAAAATAGTTCAATTTAACTCAAGAAAGGTGGTATAACCTCTTTCAGCTGCCTTGTAGGTCACGGTAACTACAGAATGGTATTCAAGACACATGTTGTCAATAGTCATTTCCTTAATTGTTCTTAATAAGCTTCCTGTAAAAGGGTGATTAACCACCTTAAATTATGTTGAATGAAATGTGAGGAAGAGTGTTGGCAGTGCTACTTGCAGCAGAGATGATGTAAATCCTAATGCAAAACTCTTCTCCTAAACAAAAAATACAATATACATTTTGTAGATATTCGTGATGAAACAGTTTAATGTCAAGGTTTGCCCACTAGATTCTGGGCGGGGTTTTTATGCAGAGGAAGGCCGAGGGATTAAAAACTTGGGAAAAATTATCATCATTAGTATAATTTTTTCATGTAGTGGTTCCTTTCATGCATGTGAAGAATATTGTAATACAACTTGATTCAAAAGTTTCCGGTACAATTTTTATCCTCAATCTACATAACAGAACATAAACCAATCAAAAGCAAACTTTAAGTAGATTTTTTTTGTTGTATACAATAACTGCATACTGTCTTCATTGTGCAACATTTTTAACATTCTTATAAATGTGTGTCTGATTAAGGAGTATAGTTATGTTGTGGTTAGCACTGTAGCACTGTGAGCTACAAACACAAAAGCTACAAACTTGGCTCTTTTCCATGTTCTCTATGTCTGTGTGGCTTTTCTCAGCTGCTCTAGTTCTGCCCACAGTCTGAAGACGTGCATGTAAGGTAAAGTGCTGATTTTACACTAGCTGCAAGTCTGAGTGTGCATGGTTGTCTTCATCTCTGCATTAGCCCTGTGATGAACTGGTGCTGTAACCAAGCTGCTCTCACCCAGAGTCTGCAAGTATGTGCTCAGTGTGATCAGTGATCAGAGAATCTAAACAAAATAAAATTTCAATACTTCGGTGGTCAAGCATTGGCTTCAAACAAGTCAGAAGTAACACAAACACACACCTGATTAAAGGTTTTAAAGTGAAGCTCTTTGAAGATGGCATCACGGTCCTCCACCTCCACCCACCCTGTGGCTCTCAGCTCCATCACTAGCTGGTCTCGGTCTGCAGGGGAGAGCCAGTGGGAGTCTGAAGACTGGAAACAACAAGTAACCCCTATTTATTGAAAATCACAACAATTACTTTAACAATCAAATCAGACTAGTTTGATTCTTGGAGTCTGCTTTTAAAGATACCACCTTTTTTTTAAAAACATCATTGTGCTTTTTCAGACTTTTCTGCAAATGTGTAACCACAGCTCCCAGGTTGTACCAATGACTGTATATATATATATATATATAGGGTTGTACATAAAATATTAAATGAATGCAATTACCTGGCTGTAGTTTGTGCTGCGTCCAGAAGGGGGCAGTGTTGCACCACAATTGAGAAACATTCCAACGCTGGTTTAAACAAGCAATGGCTAAGCTATTATATCTGTTACTATCCAGCTGCCATGGCAATCCTATTGTGTCAATCATGGGCTTAAAGTCTTGATAATGTAATTTACGTTTACCTAATTTAATTTTTTCTTTAAAAAACTAAAAAAAAACAAGCTGACCTTAGTTGCAAATTCGGACAAAATATTTAAAAGAAGCCAATGTCTTGACCTGGTCTTGACACACGCCAAATTGCAAAGAAGTAAATAAAAATCATTTACAGATTATTTTCTGCAACCATTAAAAGTAAAAATTCAACTTTTAAGATAAATGTATTAATTTCTTTAAAGGTATAGCTTTTCTTACGTAGCACGCGCGCTCAGCGCGGGTCTCGCCAACGTTTGTGGTCTCGCTCTACAGATTGACATCCCGGGTTGTCTCGTGGACAAGATTACAACTTTGTAGAGCATTTATTTAAGATGCTCATAAAGGCTAATGCTAATAGTCTTGTCAGCCAGCGCAGCACTCACCATGTTGGACGTGCTGCTCCTCGTGAACGAAGGTCCACTCAGGCTGCTCAACCGGGACAAGCGGCTGCAGGGCCACGAGCAGCCCGTCCTGAGGCTAAACATTAACCCAAACATAACCAGCGTTTCCTCCGCTGTCCTTCTTTCCCACTGACCTGTTCCTGCTCTTGTGTCCTCCACTGCCCTGTCGCTCTTGTCTTTGGCTGTTTAGTTCGTTGCCTGAATAAAAACATTCATATCCAAAGAGGTTTGCCCGACTATCAGATCGTGGCAATGAGGGATTAAATGGATGAAAAACTCGTGTCTTGATCAAAGTGACTGGTTTTATGCAATCCTCCTTTTTTGGATGTACTTTGTACTCAAGGGTTACGGCTACACATCTATTAAAAGGCTCAATAGAAAACAACAAGCTCACAATTTTTATATAAATCACAACGGCTCAATATTTTATTTCCAACATCTAAAGCATGAGTTAATTACAACTTAAAAACAAAAAAAACAAGTTCACATTCTTCTGGACTTCAAGTCTGTGTATTTTCAGTCCTGATGCTCATGCTCCTGTCCAGGTATGAGCCAGCGGATGTTGTCTGCGCGCAGGATGGCGTACAAAGTGAAACCAGTGATGAAGAGAATGGAGAAAACCAGCAGCCAGTCAATGCTTTTAATAGGGATACTAAGGAGGGGCCCTAGGCGATCTGCGTCTGTCACATTTCTGTCAGTGCCGGCTTCAAACCCTGAAACAGAGAGATTCTCAGTGACTACAGTACGTTGAGTGACTTTGAAATGCATTGTTTTCATTTAGTTTTCTATCTATCTATCTATCTATCTATCTATCTATCTATCTATCTATCTATCTATCTATCTATCTATCTATCTA
>JAOXYM010000016.1:18816157-18845756 GCA_028567055.1 Leptatherina wallacei | reverse complement strand
TCTATCTATCTATCTATCTATCTATCTATCTATCTATCTATCTATCTATCTATCTATCTATCTATCTATCTAGATGTATGATCCTTCAACTTGTTGATGGCACAGATCCATTTGATCGATCTCAAATAGTCTCCTTAGAAAACTCGGAGTATCACACGTCCACCAGTGTCCTGTAGGTCTAATGCTTAAAACCAAGGATGAGGAATTATGCATGAATTGAAAGTATTTTGAGTCGTTAATGTCAGAAATTCACGATGGAGATCTGTTGGTAGTGCTGCATCCACAGAGATACCTCCATCAACGAGGTCCCTTATTACACTTCTGATGACCTCTTCTCCCTCCTGTCGCCTGGAGAGATACAGGACCATCTACTGCAAATTCACCAGGATGCTGAGCAGTTTCTTCTCCACCTAAATCTACATCAATCTTTAAACCCATGAGGTTGACGGATGGTTACCTGTCAGGGTTTTTACAAGTGGTCACTAATGAGCTTGTCTCAACTGCTGCTCACTGCTTAAGTTGTAATGTTAGCCATATTTCCATGTGTTTTTTATCTCAAGTATGGATAATAGTTATCTCATTTTATTATCCATTTATTACCATCTTTTTTGCACTGAAAGGCGCAGGTCAAAAGCAAATAATCTCAGCCTTTTTTAGTGAAAAGACACCAATCTTTCAAAGTTAAGTGTATTTCAGCAACAGAAGAAAAGCCATCTTATATTACAGTTAATATTTTAGTCTGTTACACATTAACCCTATGACGTGGGGCTGTCTCTGCTGTACTTGTACCTGTCTGGTTAGTGATAAATGAGGTGAGAGTCTCCAGAGTTCTGTCAGTGTGGTTGAAGCGAGCCATGGGTTTGGCCCCCTGGAACAAAAGGATGTTGGGAACTGCTACTGTTCCAAACCTTGTGGAGAGGCTGGCAGAGGAAAAACAGAAACATGACTGATGTTTGTGTTGCATATTTACATGAGTCTCTGATTTGACTTGATGTGTGTATGTTTTGTTTTGCTATTGTTGCCTCTGCATGTCACTGTAGCTGCAAAGAAAAATCTCTGAGCTAATCTGAGATCTAATCTAATTCCTCTTTCAACACGGAACAACAACAACATGGAAAAGTGACATTTTTAACTTCTCTTGTCCATCATTATATCCTTTATCTAATGTAGTAGCAGCTAAAAATCTAAAAAATGTTTCTAATGCAGGTAAGGTAACTAAGTCACAAGACATAAAGGCTGAATAACAGAAAATTAAAAATCATTTCACATCACTTTATAGGAATAACTACTGACTAGTGGATGAGAGGATGCATGTTACTACCAGGAAAATTAGATCATTCACCTGCTGTGCTGAGAAGCATCCAGGGCCAAGAAATGCATGCTGGGAAAAACACGGGGCAGGGCGTTGAAGTGAGGCGCCAGGTTGGCTGAGAACTGACACCAGGCTGTGAAGAACAGCACCACAGAGCACTCTGTGCTGTTAGCGTTGAGGAACTCCATCAGGTCCTGAAAGAAGTGCAGAACATGTGAGGGATGGTTCAGTTCTCTGGGTATGACACAAGAAATCCTCTCAAATGGTATTTCATTCATTTTTCTATTAAAATTACATTCAGCAATGTACTAAATTACACAGTACTAAGCTAGTAATACTTAACTGTTCAATTTTCTGTCTTGTACAGCCCTAATAAATTGTTATTACATTAAAAGCAAGCATAACTCTACAGGAAGTGAAAGTTTATTGGAAATTTGGTGAATAATAGTTACAAAGAGATGTTGGTATTAGAATGAATATCATAGAATATGTAAATAAAGACTGCAATGCAGAAATTGCAAAAAAACAAACAGTTTTTAGCTTTAAAAAACCATTTTGATTGGGTTTGTATGCCCACTGAAAGCAGATAAAGTAAAACCTAAGGTAGAAAAGAACAGAGTTAGATGTTAATTGACTCGAAACTTTGCCCATTTTGTCTGTGATGGAGAGAGAACAGAAGATAAATAGATGGATTCGGGGCATCAGAAATACCTGTGAAGCATTGAGGACCTGCACAGTGAAACCATCACCAACTGTGATGTTCCTCTTATCACAGTTCACCTTGTACGTCTTAGCGGTCTCTGTGGTATTCTGCTCCTCAGCTGGTGTGATGTCTGCACGAACAATCTCAAGAGTGATCTGGAAGTAAGCACAAAACATGAGTCAACATCTTCTACATTTGCTTAAGCTTCAAAGATAAGATCAAACCTAAGAAAAACTGCAAGGAGGAAGGATTTTAGAAGGGCTGGACTAATGGAAAATAGATTAGATTTTAAATTAATGCCCTATGGTGTTTTAAAAAAAAAAAAGAAATCTGAAAAACCAATGATAGTTAATTCACATAATGACACATAAAATAAATTTAAGCAGGAAATACTATACATTAAAGAAGCTTCACCAGAGATGAAAAGCTGATTTTGCGTCAAAACAATCTTAAACTTGCAAGTTATTTTTTTATGTTGATCAACTGATCAATTAGTGGGCTGATCTCAGCTCAATCGAATTTCAAAGCTTGGTACAATTATTCAGCATTAGTTTGACTTTCTATCATTTTTGGGCAGCAGTAAGTAATTTAAGAAGTTATGTGAGGGTGTCGAAAGAGAAAAAATGGATTGCAACGTTTTAAACAAGTAGAAATAATAAATATGAACAACACACAGAAAATATCAAATCTATATCCTGGATATCACAGATAAAGCCAGAAATATCCCATCCTCTAATCCAGTTCCTGGTGATCTCCTACCCAACTATATGTCATTTTTATCTCACACAGCTCTTAATCAGGTTACGATTGTGGTGATTAACCTGCTGTGATGATTCTGGTCCCTGCTCCTCCAGCAAAGCTCCATCAACAGCCAGAGCTGGTGAATCACACTGAGCACTGTTCTCATCACAAGGTGGAGAGAAGCCAGACTGGAAGTCCTTCACATTCTTGGGAAAGAGGGACTTGATGTCAGATGGATCAATTGGAGTTTCAGTCCCCATCACAGCATCTGCAATCTCAGCAGTCTTGAACTGCCTCTTAGGCAGGGAGTCCAGGTCCTCAGACTCCACGAACTTGGGACTGTTTTCCAAGTCAGACACTGTATCCTCTGACAGCTTGAGCTCCGGTGACTCATCATTTTCTGAAAAACAGACCACAGAAAATATCCTCAATTCACCAGACACTTCTTTAGTACACGTGGTCAGATGCCTCACAGTCACAGGTCAGAGTGTGTGAAGAAGATTTTTTCCAAAAAACCTGATCATTTTCTCAGGTAACGCATGATAAGGACTAAAAACCTAAATACATTCTTCTATGCATATCATGTCCTGTTTCATTGCCATATAAATACTGTCAACTTACTTATACAGTTGCAGTATTACTTCTTTAATAATACATTTCAACATCAATTTGCAATTGTTTCCACTCCATTCAAAACAGCAGCATTAAACTAACAGAAGCTTTACTTTCCATCTGTATTTCCACGTGATTATCTATTGCTACATTGTGATAGCATCAACTGTTTGTCTGAAGGTAGTTCACTTATAAACTTTCTATTCTATTCCATCTTGATGTTCATCTGTCAATACTCAAGTCTAGGATTTACTTGCAAAAATGGAAAATAAGAGCTAAATAAGTTGAAAAATACCACAAAAAGGATGCTCCCAAAATAAACAAATGATTTGATGACAGTCACCAAGTATTATGATGATGACAGCACTACTTGCATCTTAGAATATGTTGCAGCTCAACAAAAAGCATTACACCATAAACTACATATTCTCATATATATCACAAAGATGATCTTTGTTAATAATGTCTTCAAAGAGGGGTTTATTTAACTCTGGAAGCATTCATTTGTTTAAATTAGCATATTTATCTTGTTGTCCCTGGAAAACTGACCTTTTGAAATAGAGGTTAAATATATAAAGCAGTTGTTTTATCTGCTCCCCACTCCACGCGATCTAAACTAGGCAATGTTCATTATTTTCAATGTTCAAAACAGTTTGAAACATTTTCATTAATTTAATTAATGTTTGACAATTTTCATCCCTAGCATATCAGTAGAAGTCCCGAGTCCTTTAGCACGAAAACAGAGTTACATTTATCTCATCAAGTTTGAAGAACAGACTAGAAGGGTGTAATATAATACAAGTGAACTGAAAGGTAATCTAAAACACAAATTGCCATGATAACATAAGCTTCATATGTTAACCTAAAATAAGTTTCATATGTTAACCTAAACATCAACATGATTACGAGCTAGCTGACGGTTTTAGCTAACTAGCGGCGGGTTCAGGCTCCTACCTTCTGCTAACACGGACGAAAGCCTCAACACGTTAGAACAATGCAACAAAAATACTAAAGCAAACGGCAGATAAAGTTTATTTCGGTCCGTCATATTTTATTTTCTATTACAACTAAACTCCCAAAATACGTGAGTATCACGACATGTTGAGAAACGAAGCTATGATAGGAACGTCCTCCTTAGGAACGAATCATTTCTGCCGTAGGGGAAGAAAATAAATGACGCACTGTGGGAAAAAAATTGGAGCTTCCCGTTTGAAAATATGGGCAGCATGGAAATATCAATGGAAATTTCACAAGGCTGCAAATATACTGATGTTAAGACAGAAATAGTGGGGATATGATTTCTATATATCTATAATATGTCATGTCTGATTTGATTGGATTTGATTTATTCCAGACATGTCATAATCATTATCCCAAAGCAGAATACATTTGAAAACTAAAAAAGATGAACATCTTTGACATCATTATGAAACTATGTATAAACATACACAAACACGTACAAATACACCTATTTACATACATATACAAATACATAGATTCAAAGATTTATATACACACAGACATAACATACATACATATACACACACTTACACATACAGTATATCCATATATATACACATGCACATCTGAACAAATAGAACCCCTTATAGATACATCTACTGAAATAAATAAATATGTTTTACATAAATACACACAAAATAAATCATTATATAAATCTATATTTTCATTGACATTAAAAGACAAAAAAGGACTTTTCAAAATATTCTATTGTATTATAATTATAATTGATAGTGCATTTTTTGAGTTAGGAGATTGTGTTTCAACAAGTCACGGCACGTGTCGCACAAGGTAAAAGGACTTAAATTCTTTTTCAACTCTATTTGCAACTTCCCGACCCAAAAAGCATCATTCTGTGTAGCCAAAAATATTCTTTTAAACCATATTTCCATTGTTTTTACTCAATATAAACTTAATGTGAGTATGCCTGAGTGTCTACAGTGCCTCAAATGCTATTGTTTGGTTTGTTTGGTATTTTACCAATGCCCAACTTTAAATTTAAAGAAAGACAAAATAATACACAAATATAGAGATCAATACTGGCTAATGTAATAGTTATGTAGCTACATTACAGTTTCCAATCATTTTTTACTCTAATGTTTTATTCATTTTTTTCTATTAAATTGGAGATTTAAATGGTCGTACCATCTGTCTTTCCATTTGCACTGCCTGACAGGACTCAGAATGACAATTAATATGTTGAAAAACTGCATTTATTTCACATATAACTTACATGCATAAACATTAATAGTAATAGGATTACAACACAACTTGAACATAAGAATGTGTAGTGGTTTACAACAAACAATATTAGAGTTTTTACATTTGATTGGAAACATGTCAGTGTAGTTTGATTTTAATCATGCTTGTCATGATCCATGAAGGCAAGAAATAAGGAAGTAGGATCCAAATGCAGCATGATAAGGAAGCAGGAGAGAAACCAGAGTTTTATTACAAAAAAAAGGGTCACCTCTCGGGAACATGGTCTGGGGATGGGGCTCAGTGGCGAGCACCTGATGATTGGGTTTGCACCCATGGGGCCTGGCCTGGCAAAGCGCGAAGAGGTAACTTGAGTCCCCCTTACCTTACCCATGGGAGGAGCCAAGGAGGATATGTTTAATGTGAGTTGAGTGTTTGCTGAAGGCGGGGACCTTAATATAATCCTTGGCTACAGTTGCTGGCTACAGGGACATTGATTATCATCTCTCTGGTGGGGATGGAGCCTTAGCTGGTGTGTAAGGTTGAGAGGTTCCAACTAGATAAAGTTGGACTCGCCTCATTGCACAGCATGTATCCTTGGGTAGGGTTGAACTCTCCTCTACTCTGGACTTGTCCCCAGAGAGGCACACAGTGGATGGGCATCCTAATTTCCCGACCTGGCTCGGGGCCTGTAAGTTGAGGTTCACCCTGATGGACATTAGTCTCCCATGTTCAAAGGGGGATGAGGGAGATTGGGCCACGTTCCATGCCTCTATTGCCGAGGCAATTGACTGGAGGCGTTGCCATAATGTAATTATTTGATTTTGTTTGAATATCTCCTTAGAGACACATATTTATTTTACTTACCAAAGACCAAAAAATGGGAAAAAAACAATCTGTTGTAGCTCTAGAACCAAACATTTTCTCTTTCCCACCACTGAATCTGTAATGAATGAATGAAAAAAAGTTTATTTGAACAAAATGAGGAACATAAAAACCAAAAATATAAATAAAAAGAGAAAAAAAAGTTCAAAAGGGGTGGGTGGAAGCATAAGCTTATCTGATCCCACCCAATGATTACATTTGTTATCATTATACCATAAGCATTATTAATCACAACATTTTCCAACAAAACAATAGCAACAACAAAAATACTCAATGTATATGATGGAAAAATATTATATTCATGATATTTTGAACTCTGAAAGACTTTGTGAACCCTGAATGACTTCAGACCAGAACTGTGGACTGTTTGTTGATGTTTATGTTCACTGTTTTAATGGCATCTGTAAAAGACTTTAGGGTCTTCCTGCTTATCTGGTCCTCACCCCGGGAGGTTAACATATGGCCCTCAATGGGGGTGTAAGTTTACAATGGGGATGGGGAGTGTTGAAGTTAACTAGGGGCTATATGTATGGGTATAAATTAGGATTGTGTTGAATGAAACTTCAGATCAAATGTGTCTCCTGGCAGATTCGATCTCCTTGCAAGTAAATAAGCTTATGACTTCTACCTGATCTGAGTGTCTGTGGTTCATCGGGAATTTTTTCCTAACAGTATACAACCAACACAAAATGTCCTTGTGATGGAACTATACAAGTGACAACAATCTTACCAATAAACATGCTAATAATTATAATGATACAATATAGTGATTATCATTATTAAATTTACGTAATCTATAAGCTTACAATAATTAATAACAATGAAATTATGCAATCTAAAATAAAGCTTTCAATCAAAACTCCTTTTAGCTTTCATTCTACCACAATATAATCTACCTCACATTATCAAATAATGAAATGACTTCTTGTTCTGCTATGGTGGTGTTTCAATGGTATAAATTCAGTTTTTCCTTTCAACATAAGCCATTTCAAGTTGCATTTGGGTAGAAAATGTGCCATGCATGTCAAGTCAAATGGAAATATTTCTATATTGTATTGTTATCATAATCATATCATTTTCAGCAGAAAGAGTAATTAACTCAGGAATTAGTAATTACCGAATTACTGAGAGCTCTTTACAGTTATTTGATAACTTTATAAATCCAAAGTACACAATATAACTGAGAGTTTAAGACAAACTGCAAACCTAAATCCACTCCCTTTCTGGAATTAAGTACTTCTTTGTAACTGTTTAGTTCATTCACCTCACCTTCCTTTTCACTGGTCTGCAAGATAAAAATGGGTGTGAACACCATGTGATAAAATAAAAGAGCTAGAGCACCCATGCACTGCAGATCAGTGCATAAACAACCAGGGAAGGAGGAGCTTTTCCCTGGAAGCAGAAAGTTATTCAAAGTCAAAGGTTTTGAGAGTGTGCGTTTAATATATGTTGTTATCCATTCATATCAGTATCAGAATATATGTAAAAAGCCCCAAATAAAAGTTCTGTTTTAAAGAAGAAATTACACGAGTATACCTTTTCATCCAAAGAACAGATGATAACTGAGGGTTTTCTAACAATTCTCTCCCTTTCCTGGAATGAAGGGAACTTGGAGGTTGGGAGTCGGAACTGGGAATGGCGTCATAACCCAGTTGACAGCGTTCACGTTTACAAAGTCGGAAAACCTACATTGAAGCCACCAGTATCCCCTTTGTTTTGCTTGCACTCTTGCTTTAACAGAAGACTTTTAAACCGGTACATGGACATTATCATAGAAGAAAATGAAACGACTTAATTGAAGTGTGAAGGAAATGTGATGAATGTCTAACGTCAGTAGAGTTAAACATGTACATTTAGACATAAATGTGTGTTTACTCTTGGTTTCACTGTTTATTTGCTGGCCAGTCATCTTTACTGGGTAAACTCGTGGTAGATAGGTCTGCATTTCCGCCTTCACCTTGTATTTCTAACTGGGAACTCGGAAAATCCGACTTCCGAGTACAAATCGAACGCAGCATCACATCACACATCGAGAGGAGAAATGGCGCAGCTAATAGTTCAGCTGGATCGAGAAAAACTGACCTGCTCTATCTGTTTGGACCTGCTGAAGGATCCAGTCACTATTCCCTGTGGACACAGCTACTGCTTGGGCTGCATTAGAAACTACTGGGATGAAGAGAAGAAAGCTCACAGCTGCCCGCAGTGCAGGCAAAGCTTCACACCGACACCTGTTCTTGTAAAGAATATTATTTTAATGGAGCTGGTGGCAGAACTAAAGAAAGCAGGGCTTCAAGATCCTTCACCCGATCATTCCTATGCTGGACCTGGAGATGTGGCCTGTGATTTCTGTACTGGGGGGAAGCTGAAAGCCATCATGTCCTGTCTGGTGTGTATGGCCTTTTACTGTGAGCTGCACCTCCAGCCTCATTACAGCGTAGGTCCATTAAGGAAGCACAGGCTAATCAAAGCCTCTTCGAAGCTTCAGGAAAACATCTGCAGTCGCCACGACGAGGTGATGAAGATTTTCTGCCATACTGACCAGACATGCATCTGTTATCTCTGCACTATGGACGAACATAAAGGCCATGATACAGTCCCAGCTGCAACAGCGAGAGCTGAAAGGCAGACGGAGCTCGGGGTGAGTCGGCAGAAAATCCAACAGAGGCTTCAGGACAGAGAGAAAGATGTGAAAGTACTTCAACAAGAGGTGGAGGCCATCAATCTCTCTGCTGATAAAGTTGTTGAAGAGAGTGAGAATGTGTTCAACGACTTGATCATTCACATTAAGAAGAAAAGCTCAGAAGTGAAGCAAACAATCAGATCCCAGCAGGAAACCGAAGTGAGTCAAGTTCAAGAACTTCAGGAGAAGATGCAGCAGGAGATCACTGAGTTGAGGAGGAAAGATGCTGAGCTGGAGCAGCTCGCATTGACAGATGATCATCTCCATTTTCTAGACAGCTACCCCTCACTGTCACATCTGAGTGACAGTACAGACTTACCCGGGACCCACCACACTCTCCGATACTTTGAGGATGTAGCTGCAGCTGTGTCAGAGGCCAGAGATACACTGGAGAAGGCTCTGAGGGAAGAATCCTCAAAGATCTCATGTGCAGTAACATGGACAGACGTTTTGTTGTCCAATACCAGAGATAGATTTCTGAAATATTACTCTAAAATCACCCTGGATCCAAATACAGCCAACACGCGTTTATTGTTGAGTGATATGAACCGAAAGGCAACATTAACAAGTGGAAACGAAGTTTATTTCAGTCACCCAGATAGATTTATTGAATGGTGGCAGGTCCTGAGTGCAGAGGGTCTGACAGGGCGTTGCTATTGGGAAGTGAAGTGGAGTGGGACAGTTTTTGTAGCTGTTGCATACAAAGATATCAGTCGTACCGGGACCAGTGATGAATGTGGATTTGGATATAATGATATATCTTGGGGATTACAATGCTGCAAAAGTGGTTACACATTCAGACATAACGATTTTTCAACTTCCATCTCAGGTCCTCAGTCCTGCAGAATAGGGGTGTTGTTGGATCACTCAGCAGGTGTTCTGTGTTTCTACAGCATCTCTGACACAATGACTCTCCTCCACAAAGTTCAGACCAGGTTCACACAGCCTCTCTTTCCTGGTTTCTGGCTTCCACAGAGCCCTGGAGACACTGTTGAGTTGTGTGATTTGAACTAGACAACAGTGTTCTGTAGCGTTGGGGGTAAATTATTTGCTTAACACTCAAATCTAGCTATTCTTAAGGGAATTTGGATTTATGTTTGTTGCTTTGGGCACAATCATCTGCCAGAATGATTGTCAGACAATGTTTAAATTCATTTTTTGTTTTAATATTTATTCCTTTAGTTTAGATTTGGAAAATTACTTTTAAAAGATTGATTTAAATGTCAGCAAAATTAATAAATTTGGGGTATTAATTGGTAAATAAAGTGTCAGACAACCAACAAAAATATATAATATGGCGTCATAATTTTCCTTTTTGTAATGTTATTGATGTAATACCCATGTGAAATTTATCAAATTGTATGTTAGTTGTGTAATTATATGTATATTTAAAATTTGCCTTAAAAGTTTTTTTCCAGTTTATGTCTCATGCTTAAAAATATTCAAATTTTTAATTTCATCATCACAAAGTAAAAATAAAGAGTAATATTTCAGATATGTCATTTAGTGACAAACACAGAGACTGATGAAAGCGTCCGGTTGATCATCAAACACAGTTAAAGACTGAAAGACATGCCATCAGTGTTACTTTCAGGTTTATTACACAACTTTTGAACATTCCACAACAATCATGCAGGAATAAAATGGAAATTATACAAAGCTTTACAGGCTTCACCAATCACACTTCAGAAATAAATGGGCTTAACGTCTTCTGAAAAACAAATGTGAAGATATGTTGAGGGAATGCTGAAGTTAAGAAAGATGAAATGGCAGCGAAGGCAATGAAAAAAATACTGTGCCCTCTGTCAGCACAATCTTCTGTTGAAATAATAAAGATGCATTATCCATTGATTAATCAGGTTATCAATAACTGTTTAGATTATTTTCTATAATTATATCATTATTTGTAGAAGTGTATTTTACAAAAAGAACTGAAACTACTTCAAACATGATGAAATTCACAGTTCCCAGGGGTCAGCAAAGTATTGTCATTTCATAACCTTACTTTTCTGACAATTTCAAACAAATCTGTTTATAACAGAGGACTCCAGAGTCTGGAATATGACACAGGTGCTGTGTTGTGAGAATTCATACTATAACTTTAAATATATCAAACACTTTACGACTGACAAAATCGTCTCTAAACCAAGTCTCAACAAATCATATTTAGTTGAATATCTACATTTACACACTTCAAGATGACTAAAATTTCATTTGGAGATCAAACTTTCCTTCCTAGTGTGTCTGTTGCAATAACGCGTGTAAAAATCTTTCAAAACAGGTGAAACATGTTGGGAGTTTTTTCTATATTCTGAGCTAGAATATTACCGTACTGGATATTTGTGCAACTTTTCCAAACAGTAAAACCCTACATGACCAACATGAAACCAGAAATTAATTTATTTTATTCTATAGGTGTAGAAATTTTAAATGTCATTTAACAAACACTATCCAGAATGAAGCCTTGTGGTATAAACTGACTAATCTTACTAAAATGTCCTTTTTTACCCCTTGAATTGTAAAACAAACCTGACATTTAGGTGGTAAATCAGAGGTCTGGCACTAGGCTAGCTGTCTAACAAAAAAAGAGGAATGTACATTTAATCAGGTATTTAATTTGTTTTAACTTTAACTTTTATGTTTTTAACAACTTCACAGCAGTTAAACATAAATAAAATAAACCTTTGTCAGTCTTAGCTAGCTATTAGCAGCTGATAAGCTAGTTAGCATGCTGCAGAGGAAGGGAACATGAAGGTCCACATTACATGATTAGTCTAGAAAAGCCTGATAGGTTGCACAGGTTAGCCTAACATAAGCTACCTTTACGGTGGCAATTAAAAAAAGTTAAATGGCTCTCAAAGATGATGCCTCTGATATCAAAATGAACTCTCGTAAGCTTCAGTCAATACAATACCCATCATTAATTCAGTTATTAATGCTTTTTTAAATGGTAATTTTAAAATGTCTGCCATGAAATACCACTATCCAGCTAACAGGCCATCTATCCTCCAAGTGTGTTTGTTCTATAAACATTACAAGCTAACTTCTTAGTCATTTGGACACAAACACTGTAAAATAAATCTGAATGTGAGACAACCAGGCACCACAATGTTGACAAAAAGGGGGAAAAGTATAAATTAAATATAAAAAAAAATGGCTACACACAAATTCTATATGAAAAGGAAGCTACTTTTAAAGCAGAACAACATATGAATAAAAAAACAACACTGAAATAAGAAGTTTACATTATTTGTGTAAAGAAGTTTACAATGCATTCAATAAACTGACATTTTGATTATTTGAGCATCAGATGCAATCATTTGAAATTCTAAACCCAACAATCATATTGTTTATGGATTATCACACTGCCAGAGCTGTTTTTTCTTCAGTTTAGAGCAACGTTCATGCTAAGGTTAGTTTGTTGTTAAAATGTCGGTAGTCCGTTCACATTCTTTGGTTAAAGAGGGTCAAAAAGATGCCTGTGTGGCATTTCCAATAAGTTTGTTTTACATTACACAGATCACCAAAACATGAGATGAAAGGCTTTGAAGGCAAGTTTAAAAAAAAAAAATTTTTTTTATAAAAAAGTGAGTGTGAAAAAGGTTTCCACAGAAGATATATTGCACCAAATCTAAATTGAATTGGACAAGAGCAACTTAAAGAAGCTACAGTGTTTCTGCATTTTCTGGAGTTGAGTTGGATAAAAAAAAAAATCAATCATGGGTGGTTGTAATAAATAAACAAAGAAAGAGTCTGCTATTTCATTTAGCTTGAATATGATGTTCAAGGATATATTTCACATTACGTGATCTATACTGTATTTACAGATAAGTGTTAGGTGTTTTGTGGAAAAAGCAAATATCAAACCAGTAAAACTAATAAATTTCTTCATTTCTCAATGTTTACATATCAGGATGAATCATCAGGCATCCCAACAGTCAGTTTCAAGTGTTTTAGAGGGGTAAAAGAACAAAAGCACATGTTAAATAGCAATATTAAAAAATAACAATAATCTGGGGAAAACCATTGTTAAAGACGGGTAAAGCAACTAGTCATGTCAGTAATGGTCGATCACTTTTTACAATTCATAAATGAAATGCAAATCCACACATGTATATTGTAAGTATTTTCTGGGCAAGGATGCCAATAAGATACTTTTACAATTAATCAACATTTAATCAAAGATTTTGTAAATAAGTTCTATCATTACAATTTAACTGCTCTACCATTTATAGTCAGTGCATTCACAGATACATTTATGACTTATGCAGACCATATTCTTATCTGTTCATTGTCTTAAGTGTAATATTTAGACAAATACATATCACTTCATACTTGTATTTGATTGGCCGTCCAGTTTTTATTGTTACAAATAAAGTGGTAACTAAAATAAAGAAGTGCTTTGGGTGGAAAATCTAAACTACAGCGTGACAATGATCCCTTTTAAAATAAAGCAATGTAGTATTTCTCTTTTTAAATATGTAGATACGCATTAAGACTGTCACATGTTTACATTAGACCACATTTCATTCAAACAGCTGGGAGTGTAAAAACAACAAGCACAAAATAAAGCTGTAGGACAATACAGGGACAACAGCCAATCGGTGAGAAAAAGACAAAGAAAATGTGTTTCTTTGTCTTTTACAACTAAAAAGAAAATGTGTCTGTAGAAATAAAGTTAAAAAAAATCATCAGGTACAAAGAGCTGGTATAGAAAGCATGATCACATTTTCAGCCTGACTTATTCTTCAGATAACTCCTGATTTTAAAGACACATTTTGCTTATTGGGACCTATTTTATTTAGGTTAAATTCTTTATTATGTTGCTATGAGTTGAGACATAATTTAAATGATGTATAGAAAAACAGTGACTTATAAAATGCATAATTTGGGTATCTGTACTGTAACACATACCAGTATCAAAAGTTTCCAAACTGCACCCAGACCTAAAAGCTGACAAAATCTGAGTCAAAAAGCTTTCTTTTTTCTTTTTTTTTGCTATAAATAAGCAAATGATTAATGCTACAGTGAGAACTCCTGCAGTAGCTGCTGCTTGCTTCTCTTGTGGCCAAGATAAGTGATCTTGAACCTCATTCATGAAGAATAATCCAGAATTGAGTCAAATCTGCTGTGTTAACGCTGTACATCCAAACATTTTCATCTCCTCAGCAAACACGGGAACAGCAGTCAGCAATGTGCAGCGCTTCACAGAAAAGCAGGGAGTGAGCTGTGAAAAAATCTAATAAAATTAAGTCTTTTCATAATCTGTAAATTGGTGTTTTGGAGACATTTGCATGCAATTAACAGACATTTGGTGAGCTGACGTTTACAGAAAGAAGACTACCACATCGTCCAGAAGAGTCCCGTCTTTAGTGATGATTGTGGAGCTGAGTAAAGCTTTTATCATCTGGCTTTTCTTGATTTGTCACCTGTTTGAATAAAAGTAAGTGTGAGCGTCATCTAATTCAGATTGCGAGCTGTGGTGTGATGAACAGTAAAAGTACATTCTCTCCTTGTTTTGTAGCAGCCCAGCAGATTTTACATAATTGTAGCTATCAATCCTCTCGAGAAAAATGGTCTTTTTTGAAGATAGCAACTCAAATTAAAACAAACATCTTCATGTGAATGTTTCATTGGTATCAAAATGCTACATATAACACTAGAAATTAAGCTACTACTACAGTTGTTAGATAAAAACCTCTTGTCCACTGAAAACACAGCGATGTGGAGTGAAACACACCATAGATCTCCAGCAGTAGCACTAAAAAACGAATGGTAATTAAATCAGGTGGCAGGCACACAAATGACAACAATACGAATATTAAAAAACTGAAAAAAAAGAAAACTCCTCCTCTCAGCCTCAAAGAACATTGGGAAAAAATTACCATCGACCCCAATATGCAGCAGGAAATCTGCACGTGTCTGTTATTCCAGCAGTCAAGGGTGAAGAGGGAAAAGAGCAGAGCTTTTTACTCATTAGCTGTCTTCTCTTTGCATGGAGCTTCACAGAGGATGTCTTTGTGTGGCAGCGGATAGGGGAAAGCCGCTCCGCTGCAGGTGCTACTGTAAGCCAGTTTGTTGAGGCGAGACAGGCCTTTGATGCTACCGGGAGGCCTTCCGGGGCTGACCTTATACCCCGCGGCTCTGGTTGTGCCGAGCGGCCTTCCTGGGCTCGTCTTGAACCCGGCAGCTCTGGTGGTGCCGAGAGGTCGCCCAGTGCTGGTTCTGTATCCAGCCAGCTTGGTTGTTCCCAACGGCCTCCCGCGTCTCCCGGACTTCCCAACACCTTTGCTCTTCTTCTTGCCGTCCTCCGGAGCTTGCTCTGTGCCTTTCAAGCCTGCTATTTTTCCAGGCGAGCGTGGGTCACCCCCAAGCACATCCTGTCTCTGGCACACCATGGGCTTGTGGCTCTGGGTGGGTAAAGCCATGGGAGCCAGCGTCATCTGGAGGGACGTTGGAGGGGGAGGAGGGTAGAACTTGCTGGACTGAGACGTGCACAGGTCAAAGTGAGAGGCGGGGTGGTGGCCATCTTCAGCAAGGCAAGACGGCCTGCTACTCATGCAGAAGTCACTGGTTGTCACCTGGCGCATCATCTTCTGCTGGGGATAGAAAATAATATGATATTCTCACATAAAGGCAATTAGTGTTAGTAATGTTGCCTGGATAATACAACACTAGACTAATAGAATAAGTAGGCAAACCTAAAGAACATTTGGATTATCGAAAAGTCAAAACCTTCAAGTTAATGGTTAAACAGGAACTGAATAATTGGACAACCCAGCCAATCGGATCCTCCAACTTAACATCCATATAAATTAAAATCACGTCTTCATATATGTCCTCAACCAAGGCTTGAAACTTATGTGTCATGACTAATAGAAGAAAAAAGCTCTATCCGACTGAATAAGCCACCAAAACTCTTGGAACAGGTCGGATGTGTAGGAAAGCCATAAAAAGGAAGTGGTTAAAACCAGACAAACCTATAGTGGATGAGTGGATATAATTCATGACATATTCAAGATGGAAAGAATAACCTGTGTTTCTAAAAAGATGGGAGAGATGGACTATGTATGTTACATCCTTTATTATATGCTAAGTTTAATGTTTATTCCTGTGGATTTTGCAGATTATAATTACCACATTGATGGATGAGAATGATGTATGGCTATGTTAATAAACATGTCAACCAGTTTTAATATATAAAAAGATCATATTTCTAAAAAAAAGGAAAAGCTCATGTTTTTCACCTCAACTACTGTCGTGCTCCTCTACAGTTAAACCCTTACAAAATTTCAGAGACGTTTCTGTTATTTGATCAACCATAGAGACCACATCACTCCGCTAAATGACAACCCCCGGTGACCCATGGCCATCCAAATCAAGGTCAAGTTACTTGGTCAATACTTGCATGCAGAGTTAATTAAATGCAATCATACAGGCTTACTCTCCTTTCTCACCCTGATATTCATCTCAGATAATTCAGCAAATAGTCCCACCCTAACAATAAGAAATGAGAAAACATCAAAATAAGAAGACAAATAAACCATTATTAGCCCAAACATTTGCAATGCTCTGATAATGGAACAATCTTCCAAATATAATCAGACCAGTGCTGTCCCCCTCCAGCATTGACAACATTTTAAAAACTCAACATTTCTGAGAGCTCCTCCTCTCCAAATACTTACTTCTAATACTTGCAGCCATCTCTTCTTGGGGTGGCAGCATTAGGGCCAATGATTCAAGGAAATGAAACAAACTTTTAAAGGAGACTGGGTGTATGCTGGGGAATACTCTGGAGCTGATTATGCAGAGGAATGTTGCAAAAGCTGCTAAACACGATGGATAACGCACCCTCTGCATTACACAGTGATCAAACCAAAAAGTGTGTTCAGTCAGAGACTTCTTCACCTCTACGGGAACAAAAATCTGGTACAGGAAGGTCATTTCTGCCCACAGCAGGCCATAACTTTATATCAGGGCTACCCAATTCGGTCCCACGAGGCCCACAGACCTGTAGGTTTTAATATTTCCCTACTCCAACACAC
The DNA here is from genome assembly GCA_028567055.1 of Leptatherina wallacei. Taxonomy (NCBI): domain Eukaryota; kingdom Metazoa; phylum Chordata; class Actinopteri; order Atheriniformes; family Atherinidae; genus Leptatherina; species Leptatherina wallacei. The sequence continues at coordinate 18,828,561 of JAOXYM010000016.1, read as the reverse complement.
CAAACTGTGGACTGTGGCCGTCGTGGGACTGAATTAAGTAGCCCTGCTCTACATAATGACTTCTGTATTATCATCAATGAACAGTCAGTGAAAAAAAAGTTCATTGTATGCAACAAAATGTATTTCCTTTTCCAATTATTCAATTCTACCTCCAACATCCAGACATGCCTACTACTAACATTCCATGATGTACCTTATTTTTTACTTTGTTCTTTACATTTTTTAGTAGATTCAGTACTTCATACTTATGGCAAGGTTTCTTATTGCACTCACTTGACAGATGCTGCTGATTTGTAGATGGATTTGCATACAAGCATTTTACTAGTTGATGCTTTAATCAAAAATCAGCTTTGCACCCTTGAATTTCTCAAGCATGGAGTTTACATTAGCTGCAAATTATAAACAAGAGTTTTCTAACCTGTAGTGTAAAGAAGGGAAGCAATAATAGGTACATGGTAGAGATGTCGCACAGTTTGCATTGTAGACTGATCATCTGAAAGGTTTAGTTTCTTTATGCTGCATTTACTGGAAGTGGTGAAGATGACAAACACTGAAATATACATTTTTAAAACTTGTTCCTTATTCTTAAAGTTGTGTAAGAACATTTTTTAAAATTACACATTTGAGTTGCTGTTTTATGGTCAATTAAGAAAACAGACGAGGAGAGGGGAGTAAGAAACCCCTAACCGGGCTAGCTATTAGCTTAGTTATTCTCACAAAATCAAAGTGATGATTTCATCAGACTAATCATAATCATAACTAAAACAACAAAAGATCATTTCTTGAACTTCTTGCCCGGCAGTAAATTCTTGTGGTAAACTCCACTCCTCCTGCAGCTGCCTCGCTCTGCAAAAGAGGAGCCGCAGAACTTGACTGTTTGATAAAGATTTGTGCTTTGATCAAGTTCGTTTATGGTGTTTCGCTGTGGTTCTAAACCCAGAAATCAAAGTTGTTTACTTTAGCTGCCTCAAAAGAAGTCATAAACTTCAAATGTTATTTCAACTAGGGCATGAATACATGCTTCATTATAATTTCAAAATACTACCTTAATTTTAAATATAATTCTAGTATATATGGTTGTAGGCTGGAGGATGTACAAACCCTGTTTCTACATGAACGAAACCACTAAATGAAGCCACTGTGTAAGATGTAAAGCAAAAGTAACAGATATAACATGTCAAATGCTGAAGCTGAGAAATCCAAGAGGTGACAGGTCTGGACTGTAGGCAGGCCAGTTAAGCACCCAGCCTTTTGTACTATGATGTCATGTTTACTTCTGTTCAGAATGTGACTCTTTAAAGGTAAGGGATAATGCCCGAAGAAGCGTCGGACGGTTCACACCTCCGCATCATCCATTATTTTCTGATAATGGACACCGAGTCGGGCATTATCCCGCTTATACCATGGTCACTCATGAAGGAAATAAATATTAAATCAATTATTAATACGTTAATGTTGTTTTCACTGTTAGAATCGTACGTTTTTCACAAGAAGCGGCGGAGCGGACTATTTAACATCTCTAGTTGTGACGTGTTGCCAAGGTAACCGGCACTGGTCACAGCACCTGCAGCTGTCATATTATTGCAAGAAATGGCCATTCATGGTGAAATGTGATAGAGATACTGGCATGTCCATCATAGCATCTGAAGGACGGAGATTTAACATTATTGGACTCTGACCACTGAATCAGAATAGAGTATTCACACAGACCATGGTATAAGTTACTGTAAAACCTGTATGGTGCTAACAATATTAATGTTGCCTTCTTAGACATGCACATTTCCCATGAAATGTCCACTAATGCACAGACCTCAATGCATCATGGATGCAGGCTTTTGAACTGAACTTTTTATCTTAAAATAAGCTGAATGGTCCCTCTCCTCTTTGGCCCTGAAGATGCAGCATCCATGATTTCAAAATAAGATTTTTCAAATTTCTATTTGTTAGACCACGGGATACTTCTCCCCAAATCACTCAAACTCATCAAAGCTGAGTAAATATATGTTATACTGTATACTGAAATACTGTATTTGCTAACAATTCTTTTGAGAAACCTGCCGTTTCAACCACAAAATCAACAAATATTCGCTACAAATATTTTACAGATTTTCAGAAATATACTCCAGATGTCAAAACCCTCCAACTATTTCAAAACTTCGTTGAAGCCCCTTTAGTTCCCAAGTGTTTGCACATTTTACTCATGCAATCCCTAGCACCAAGCCGCCCCTCACCATCTTCACTTTCACTCATGTTTGATTAAAAGTTGCTAACCAACTGTAGTTGTGAAATGTTCCACAACAAAACTTTTGTTGAAACATTTTAATGATCATCTTTTCTTTATTTATAGACAAATATAGGGTTTATATTAATTGTAAATCATTGCATTAGCTTTTAATGATTTTGTACAGGGAGCCAGTTTGTTTCCAAACGAGAGTTTTTTTTAAAAGCCCTCAGTTAAAGAAATAGTCAATTTACCTTGAGGACTTGAGTAGGGGTGTTGCAGTGTCTTTAAGCAATACCTTTCTATGAAGGAAATAATGAACTCCTTCATAGCTAACACAATAGACCAAATAACAGCAAATTCCCCTAATAAACATTTTCTTGTTAGTGCACCTTCATTTCAGCAGCAGCTTTAAGGTCAGCTGCAAAATGAAGCTATAAATACTTTAAAAAGCTAAACGACAGGCTGCTGCAGAAGATCTTCTTCTCCCTCCTGCAGAGGAAACGGGATGCCAGGAGGTGTGGACAGTACTATCAGACATTGTTCTGTCTGTAGTAATATCCATTCACAAAAATATGCACATGGATTCCGCATCTTTGCGTCCAGACGACAAAAACCTCCGTTGATCTTGTGTAACATTACAGTTAGCCTCGCTCTGGCCCAAACAACGCTGTAACAGAAAAGGCTTCAAACCTCGACATCTCCAAAAGTGCCCATGTACTTGATTCAATTCTTAACATTTAGGCCCTGAAATTGTTTCTGAATACACCCCTGCCGCCAGCATTAGCACTGATGTTACTGTACCTCGATTGTTCGCAGATCTCGGAGCAGAAAGGGTTAAGGAGAAAAATGATCTTTCATCCCTCAAAGCCTGAGTCGGTCCATTTTCCTAGTTTTATTTTCGCACCACAGGACGTCGGCTTGCTATCTTGTATTCACCACATCTAATGGTTTCGCTTTAAACGACGATACGACTAAAGACGGATCAGTTAGACGGATTTTTTTATTATCATTTCCCAGCTCCAGCGGTTTGGATAAAGAACGCAGCCATTTTCCATTAAAAATTAATAAGGGAGCACAGTCTGAGCATGCGCAGAGCGGTAAACAGGGGTTGTGGGGTGTATCAGCTTCTTTTCCCCTCAAACCGCTTTCACATACTAACGATGTTTTGATAGTAAAGCAGAGAAAATCGTCATTTGCCTCAACCACATGAATCCATAAATAAAATAAATAAGCTGCTTTATCTTTCAATCCGTCCTTAAATCAAGCCACACTCCAGTTTAATGCTTTCCAAACAACACTGCTCACCACTGATAAATAATATAGAAACCAAAAGCTGTTGAATAATTAACAATATCAGTCCTCACAATAGACAGTTTCTGGACAGATTTTCAAAATACAAAACAACTGTGGACATCAACTATATTTCCGAAACAACACACTGTTTTATTGAGATGAAAAGTAAAAACAGCTCTCATTTGATAGTTTCTTCATGAAAACAATGCTGTTGCTTTACATAAATTTGACCAAAACATAAAAGAAAATAAGCATTATATTCAAAAACATGTCACAGACAGCTCATTGAAGAATTGTGCTGATTTGACAACACTGATAGCTGGTATTTGCAAGTATAAAAATCACGGGACAGACCGGCGAAGCACACAGCGGAAAAATATAAACTAAACTGAGATAATTAATGGGAGCATTATTAAAATATACACTAAGATATTCTTCGGACATATTGGTGAAACTGCAGGGATCACGGGGTGTTGAGTGATAGAAACGCCTCTCTTGAGCCTTGGTTCCTCTTCTACAAAACTTTGTACCGGCCTTTGCTTGTCGGCTGATAAGAATTTTGCTAAGAGAGAAAAAAAAAAGAAATATTTATAAGCTTTGCTCGACAACCAGTCTTTGTCAATTACGTTGCGTCTGAAAAAATACTTACTAATCTGATGAGCTCTTCCTTAATTAGCCGGGTAATCTCTGTTTTGGCTTTCTGCACAGCCAGTTCATTTGCACCTGGAAAACAAACATTAATAATCAGCATATGAAGCTTTATTACAGAAAACACGGCAACTCGACCTTAAAATGAAGAAAAATTGGATATTACATGTATAACAAAAAGCACCCCTGGTTCTAACGCTTAATCTGCAGGATTTGATCTCATTATTAGATTTTATTAGACTTTTTTTCACTAAAGTAAAACCAAAGTCACCCCCACAAGAAACAGTTCATGGATATTATCAATAAAACATTGTGGGAGTGCACCAGCTGGGCATCCAGCATTCATAACAGAGCCGAGGCAAGAAGTAGCAGATGCTGATGGTACCAATATGCTGCAAAGCATGTTCCAGATGCCAGGACAGTAGTAGTTTAGACACAATACTTCTGTGATACATACTTTCAATAGCCAAATAAATCTTGCGTTCTCCTTCTTTGGGCTCTTTGCCTGGAGGGAAATAGGTTCCCCTGATGGTGATGGCGGCTTCAGAGTATTCACCGATCCTTTGCAAAGCCTCTTTAGATGTCACCTTCCATCTGGCCGTCTGTGAGGGAATAAAAAAGGATTTTTTTTTTTGCTGCATGCAGAAAAGTACTCAGGGATAAGTAAGAGCATTGTGTAAATCTTGTCTTAGTACTTAAAAAAATAAAATAAAATCTTACCACCTGTGCTTTTCAGAAAAAGCAAAAGTTAAACATTCAAACTTAATAATGTACGAGGAAAGGCCAGGAGTTTGAGTTTCCCATCAGAAACCTCTTGGATTGTCAAGATCATGCAATAACAACTACGAACTGATCAAAGGAAATCTTTCCTAGCTATAAATTGAATAATTTGTTCCAGATTAATGAATATTTAATATCATGCAGAAATACTTCAACCTATTAAAGAAGAAAAGCTATGATTTGGTTTAAGTTTCATCTACAACAAAGAGATGGGTGTAGTTGCCGACAGCTAAATCTCAATCAGATCAAGGATTTACATTATTTCATGAACATATTTTTATTAAACATGACATTTGAGATTTGGGCAAAATATTTGATGAAAAATGTTTGTCCTGCTCTGCTGTGGAAGTTACGTGACAGCTAAAAAAATACAAAGACAAAAAACAAACATCTGAACGCAGCTGTTAGCCGTGTGCTGCTGACCTGAGGGAAGTCATTGATCTCCAGTTCCTCTTCGTATCTCCTGACTGTCTCGGCCTGTTCAGCTGCCTGCCGCTCTTCCTCCAGCTTCTCCACGGGTGTGTAGTTAAGCTTGGCATTGATCTTCTCAGCCAGCTGCTCTGCAATGGTCTTGGCTGACACAGAAGGTGTCATGATGGGCCCGCCACGCAGGATGGCATTGGTAGCCTGCTGCATCACATCCTGTACATAGAAGGAAAGAAACGTTGTCTAGGTAACTTTCTGAATGTGTGGATTACGTATCTTAAAAACATGAGCCATCAGCTGGAAAGCTTGGCCCATTTTACTGCCAATGAGGAAAATTAAAACTTGGATTCTTATTACTTAAAACACTGAAAACAGAGACAACAGAACCAAGTATGAACTGAAGTACCATCATCAACCTCAAGGTGGCAACAGAGGTTTGGCGTACCTGAGCCTCAGCCCCCAAGTTCTTCTGAGCATTGATCTTGAGAGCCAGCCTTTTGGCCATCTCTAGTTTCTGGATGTTTCCGGCAGATGCAGGTGCGACGCCTGGCATTCCTCCAGGAGCAGCTGCTGTAGCTGCAACAGCTCCGGCTTGACCAGAGGACGCACCAGGAGCAGACAGATCCTTCACCCGCTTCTTTGAATTAAACATGCTTTCGATTTGCTCTTCAATCTAAGGAAGGGAAAAGTTTCAATAAATGTTTGATGACCCTGTAAATATTAATGAAATCATACAACACTTCAAAATGGCAAAGTTAGTGAAGGATTGCCGGATTTTTAAATCTTGTAATCTAGAAAGAAATGAAAAAGTGACTCACATCCAAGGCTCCATCCTCGTCGTCAGAGTCCTGCAATCCCAGAGCAGCTTTCTGCAGCTTCTTTCTCTCATTAGCCAAGGCGTGCTCTGTCTCGTCAAACTTGAAGCCTTTTCCTGAGAAGCCACTGCTACTCTTAATGGTCTTACCCTCCTGCATGGATAGAAGTGCAAATAGGAAGAGAAACAGACAAAATTTTCAGATGGAAAATTCCTAAAATGTAGTACAAGCCTCCCGCTCAATACATTTATAGATCCTTTTGGATTGAACTCGCACTCCGTATTAGGGATGTGCGCATCAATACTTTGGAGTTGATACTTTGATACCAGCCAGTCAAAGTATTGGAATCAATACTTTTTTGAATACCGAGATACCACTCTGCTGTTAAAAAACATGCCATTTGTTTTCAATTATGAGTTTTAAGCAATAAAACGGCATGCAAAGCCCAGCCACTGTGTATTCTTTCAGTCACATGATTATGGCAGCCTATCAGATGTCATGATGATACTGCTACTGTTAGGGATGATGGTTTTATTTTGATATTTTACTGGTTTAATTCAAGTTATTACACATTATGATTTATCATTAGGGGCGGGAGAAAAAGTTTTTAAAAATCTTTTTCAGGGCGGCTGTAGCTCAGGTGGATAGAGCTGTCATCTACTAAACAGGAGGTCGGCAGTTCAATTCCCCTGGCTATATGTCGAAGTGTCCTTGGGCAAGACACTGAACCCTACGTTGCCTCCCGATGTGCCTATCGGGTGTATGAATGCTTAGAGAAGCACCAAGTATGTATAAATATAGGTGCTGTGTGAATGTGTTGTGTGAATGAACATGTACAGTACAGTCCATTTACCATTTTTTTCCTTTTTACATGTCAGGCCTTATAGCAGCAGAATGATGGTGTGGCTACTGTGTTGTGTTTTCCTTATTGAAATTTAAAAAAGAAAAAAAAAAACTTTTTTGTATAATTTTTTGTTTTTACGCCACAAAAATCGTAAATATTGAAGAATCACAAGAATACCAATTTAAATTGAATCGGCACCCAAAAAATCGTGAAAGAATCGAATCGGGAGGAAAGCATATTGTCCCAGCCCTATTATGTGCTTTATTTTCCCTTAAAATTGTGAACAATCTTATATTAATCTGTAATTTCATTATTCTGTCATTTTAAAAATATTTATTTAATATTTAAACCTTATCCTTCAAAGGGCGAAAAAGTATCGGTATCGATGAAAAAGTACCATAATCTAATGGTATCGTATCGACAGGAAAAATGTAGGTATTGTCATCCCTACTCCATATGGCATGTGCTGAGAGCATCATCATAAGAGAACAAAAAACATTTAAAACAAAGCAAGTAGTTAAAGAATTAAAGGTGATGTACAGAGACCCAAGCTAGCAGCAGTAACTGTAAAAAAGACTGAAATATTTTTGTTTCCTAAGACGATATTCAAGTCGGTGCTTTTAAAATATACGGTCACGTTGAGCAGTTTTATCTTACCGCTTTCTGCTGGTCTTTGAAGGATCCCCAGAGCTGTTCCAGTTCTGGAGGGACGGGAGATCCTGACAGCTCCAAAGCTTTGATGATATCGCCAGCGTAGCGAACCTGATCCTCAGTGATGAAGGTGTAAGCGTAGCCCTGGGGAAGGAAGAAGATGGAGACAGTATCCGGCTGGTTAAGTCTTCTATTCCATTTCTAGTTATTCTATAAGCCCAAGAATAACAAAAAACAAAACAGGTTTAATTCAGTCTTACAAGCGATCTACCAAGGGTTTTTATTTCATGCCAACAAAAGACTGATGGACCGACATGGTTTCCTCAAGTGACTGACCTTGTTGCCAGCTCTGCCCGTGCGTCCCGCCCTGTGGACGTAGTCCTCGTAGTGGTTGGGACAGCTGTAGTTAACCACCAGGATCAGCTGCTTCACATCCAGGCCTCTGGCTGCCACAGAGGTGGCCACCATCAGACGACATACTCCGTTCTTGAAATCATTGATGATGCTGTCTCTGTCGTACTGATCAATTCCTAAAAGAAAGACAAAAAAACCTAAAATCTCAAAAGTGGAAAATTATGTCTAATTACAAAATGTTAGTAATACTATGCGAGTGATGGGAGGGAAGTTACATCATCAACTAAACATTAGAAGTGACAGGATACAGGCTAATATTGATAAGATTCTTGATCAGAAGGCACAGCATTTTCTTATTGGTGGATGTTAAAAATGAACCAATTCTACAAAAAAACAATTTAGTGCTTAAGTCATTTTCAGGATTGACTTGGTACCTCCATGTAAAGATAGGCAAGGGTACGATGCTTTCATCAGGTCTTTGAGCAGTCCATCTGCATGCTCCTGCTTATCCACAAAGATTATGACAGACCCCTTCTCTTGGTAGTGACCCAAAATCTCCAGCAGCTTCAGGAACTTTTTATCCTCATCAATCACCAGCTACAAGAAAAAAAGAAAAAGGAGAGGGACAATTTTATTGGGGACAAAAAAGGGACCTTTTTTAAAAAAAGAAAAAAACAAACGCTAAATACAACCGAGTGGATCTAAGTGAACAATGAAACCAAATCAGAGACACAGAGATGAAACAAAGACTATTTACCACATGTTGCTCCACATCAGAACAGACGACGCTGCGGCCTCCCACCTGCACCTCAATGGGTTTCAAAAGGATCCTGCGAGCCAGGGCCTCCATGGCTCTGGGGAAGGTGGCTGAGAACATGACCGTCTGACGGTCAGGACGCACGTTGTCCACAATACGCATCACCTAGTGGAGGAGAAAATGGGAGTTTTTGACACTTTGTTTACTCCCTTTCTGTATCTCTGATATATCGAGATGTTAAATACATGAAGCTTAAAAAGCAAACGCTGCTGTAACCGTTTCAGAGTCTGTGTAAACGGGGGTGACACCAACCTGTGGCTCAAAGCCCATGTCGAACATCCTGTCTGCTTCATCCAACACCACGTATGTAACTCTGCGCAGGTTGGTTACCCGGCCTACACATCGAGGAAGAGGAGCATGAGGAAATCAGTCCTGGTCTAACAAACATTAAACTAATCTGACAAACACAGAAAGCCTTTTTCAGGATAGGACTACATGCGTTTACTTAATATCTGTTTATTTCAAAACATTTCTTTCTTAAGGCCAGGGTCGTTCTTTTTTTCTTTTCTCATTTCATTGCATTATAGACTGTTCATTGCTTTGCTTGGATCTGGTCTTGCGTACCATCTCAGGGACATGAGGGACCTGTAAAAGTCAGAAAACAGCCTCAAGATACAATACAAGAGATGGAGCCCCATCAAGCATTATCTGATCAAACGCCTTTTCACCTACAAGGGAAACATATTACAGATTACCTCGCATGTGTGGAAACAACAGAGAATACCCGTCTTTTATTAAAACTGCTCAGGAAATGACAATACCAGCATATTTAACAGTTTCTGAACACATTTTCCAGCACGTTTTTGTGTAAAAATTTAAAGTCCTAAAATAATAATTACCACAAGACACAAGAGCTCCATCTTAAAAGTGATTAGTGAGACAGATAAACAGCCTAAACACGCTATTCTCATTCACAAAGTATTAACTACAAACCTAACCCGCCTAATCCCTGGTATGATACCATCAAGCATTATGTTCTTGGCTTGGAGAGTGAGGAACGGTGGAAGCAGCACCAGCTTCACCTACCTGTACATGGTTCTTCAGGAAACACCACTGTCTTGTCGTTATGACTGATCCCAAAAGCAGTCAAATAATGTCAACAGTTTAGTAGATGGTACTGATTTGGATCATTATACACATTGTAACATTGAATCCATTTTATCTTTTTCATAAAAAAATAAAATAAAAAAAATAAGGCATCCAAAATGTTAATTTGCATAAAGATCCTATTCAAGAAATTAGACGATTAAGGTGACAGGATGAACTCACCGCTGTTGGCGCCCAACATGTCAATCATTCTTCCTGGAGTGCACACAATGATCTCAGCTCCTCTCTTCAGCTCAGCAATCTGTGATCCAACAATAATAAGGGACAGCATGAATGAAAGGTAAATAACATCATGTCCCATCCCTGCAGGGTTAGCTGCTCCATTTGTATAAGAAATAATTAAATAAGTTGTTGCTTGGTCACTCATATCAGTTTCTGGCATCACCGACAGACGTAATGGCACATCACTGCAGGGTTGTCAAACATTTTTTGATAAAAAAAATTTAAAAAAAGAAACCGATTCTAAGATGCTAATCGATACAAAAATGTATGATTGAGTTACTAATCAATAATCATGGGTATCAATACTTAAATGCAAGGGATGGGAGAGAAAAAAACAAACCGATTTACATAAATATCGTGATTTTTTGTTTCACGGTTTTTAAATCTTTTTTTCTTTAAAAAAACAAATTTCTTCATGAAATCATTGCATTGGATGAATGGCAGTTTTACATGATAAGTCGACAAATCTCAAGGACCGTCAATGTTAGGGGTGGTTTAGCCATGCTTTAGCTATGCTACTATACACTGCTGAGGGACATCTCATGATGCACTGAGTACTACCTTACCTTTTAGTCTCTCTGCTCTTTATTTTCCACGTATAAATCTATGACAGTATTGGCAACATTAATTTGTATCTCTCTCTCTCTCTCTCTCTCCCCCTCTCTCTCATGAACACAATTATTATAAATCCGACTAATGTGTATTTGTTTTAACTAGATCACCGTTTATCCAATAAACATTAGCTTTGATTGAAATTATGTCTGTATTGTGTCTTAAGATGACTGTCATGAATTGGCACGATACAAATAAAGCTCAATTAAATTAAAAGTGAAATAAATTGCATCCTGAATGTGAACAGATGATTTAAGGTTATAAAACAGGATTACTGCGGCTATTCTTACCTGCTCGCTGATGCCTGTACCACCATAAACACAAACCACCCTGAGTCCCAGCGGTTTGGAGAACTTCTTGCACTCCTTGGTGATCTGCAGAGCCAGCTCTCTGGTCGGAGTCATGATTACAGCTAGGACAGTTAAAAAAATAAATAAATAAAACACTTAGTCCACCTCTTATCCCTTTAATGAAAGATACATTATTAATCCCAGTGGAAAACTAGAAAATGCCCTATCATTATTACATACTGACACAGTGGAGTTGCCAGGAGCATCGCTGGGGTTCAATTGACTTTAATGACTCTTAGAACGGCTTATGTCAGGGCTACTTAATTCGGTCCTAAGGCCACCGTTCTGCAGGTTTTCAATGAATTAGTCATTGTGCAGAACTTCGTAGGCTGTTGGATCCATTTCATTTGAGTCAGGTGTGTTGGAGCAGGGAGATCTGCAGGGCTGCGGCCATTGTGGGACCGAATTAAATAGCCCAGGCCGATATGATAGAAGCATTAAAAGTCAATGGCTTGTCATAAACAGGGGAAATTGACTCTTTTAGCATTTAAGACTTTTCATCATTCATATTTCTTATATTAAGTACAAAATGGTCATATCCTCACAGATGGGTCCCTCTGACTCCTCCAGGGGCCTCTGATCCATGATGTGTCGGAACATGGGCAGCAAGAAAGCGATGGTTTTTCCACTTCCGGTCTTAGCGATCCCAATGAGATCTCGGCCTGACATGATGGCAGGGATGGCTTGAGCCTGGATGGGCGTGGGTTTTTCGTAGCTGTGCCTGGTTACATTTTGAGGGGAAAACATAAGTATGTTGTTGTGACCTCAAATCAGAAAGAATCACAAGTCGTATATAAAATAATTGTGTAAATTGGATTATTGATTGACTGGATAAAATGGGCAGACTAAACAGGATATGATTTCTTATGCTTTAACAATGATATGTCTTGAACAGAGCTGCTTTCTTCTTTTTAAATGCAAAAAAAACCCTAAAAAAGCCATATAAACAAAGGCTAAGAGTTTTTACTTTCTTTTACTGAAATGGACCATTTGGTCTCCCACAACAAGGAAGACATAATATCAACTCACTTCTTCATAGCATTGAGGATCTTCATTGACACCCCACACTGCACCCAGGTCTTGATGGGTTTGGGACAACCCTTCCCCTTGACGGTAATGCCTTCCAGTTCAAGTCTGTGTGCATTCACGTCTGTATTCATTTAGAAAATCAGAACACATGAAACAGACTTTAGTTGGGTAATGAAGGAAGACAGAAAAAAGGAATCTGAATGGAACAAGGCTGTTGCTCAAGGTATATACA
>JAOXYM010000016.1:18764071-18794920 GCA_028567055.1 Leptatherina wallacei | reverse complement strand
CAGACAGCTAAGTTAGAAACCACCAACAGAGCCAGAAACCTGGGTGTAGTCATGGACTCAGACCTGAACTTCAGTATTTCAGTTTAACTATGGAAGTTATACCACAAACAGTGAAACATTTAATTTATCATTAATATTTCCAACATGTTTCACCACTTGGACACATTATCGTCAAATAAAAAAGGGACTTCATACAAGTAATCTTTCCTAAAGGCATTTATTGTAGTTTCTAGTTATGAGAGCTCAGATATATTAGTCCTGTGGGAACTGGATTGTTATACATTATCCAAAACACAAAAGCTCCATTTACTTAAGCTCCCCTGACAATAAAAGTTCACCTGGGAAGGAATACATCATTTAAAATACCCGACATACCCGACATGCTTCCATAATGCAGTTTCTAAATTCACCAAATAATATAAAGAATATATTTCCATAAATGAACAAAAGTTTAATTCATTCATCAGCTTGTGCAAATGTTAAAAAACAACACAAAACAAAATGCGACAAAAAAAAAAAAAAGCAGCATGTGGAATAAAGACTGGTCCAATACATTTATTCCCTTAGCTGTAAGCCTTTTCCAAGACACAATTATGGTCTTACAAAGATATTAATAGACATGAAGGCAAAGTCAATCATTTACAAAAATAAGCTGTTCTAATTTTTTACATGTTTTTTATATAATGTGTCTAGTTTCTTCAGAAGCCGAGATAATCAAGTTTTCAGCAAATCTTTCATGACTGGATAATATGGTGTTATCAAGGACTGAATCAGAGCAAATTATACTCCACAGAAAAACAGTCATCCCTTTTGCAATGTAAGAATTGTAAGAATAAATTATCTAATTTCAAGACCCATATGACACATCCTTGTGAAGCCGTATCAACTAACATCTCAGAGCGCGATACGTACCCATACAAGCCAAGAGTCCAGTGATTGCTTGAACATCGGCGCCAGCAAAGATATCCGACAGAGAATTGACAACAGGAAGACACAAAGTGTGCACGCGGATCCTCCTCTCCCCTGTGAAAGACGACTTGTGTTATTCAACACAAAAGGATGAAGACGTAGTTTCTGATTTATGAAATACAAGATGGTTTTCTCCTGCTGAGTGCGTACCTTTGCTGGAAGTATAAAGCAGAGCAGCCTGGAAAGAAACAACCTGCATGTCATCCAGGTTTTCCTCAATGGACATCTGGACTGCAAAGCCAGCGTCTGGGTTGACGTTAGGGAGGGACAACAAGTCTGTTGAGCGCACAAAGAAGTTTCCGTGGAACGTGTGGATGGACAGACCTGCAGGAAGACAGAGAGCCAAACAAGATCAGTTCAACTGGACTCAACAAATAAGACTAAACTGCAAAACAGCACCCAAAATGAAAATATTCCCTAATTCTAAGACATGGTCATAAATATTTTACTCAATAGCTTTAAAAGCTGAACTGTTTATTGGTACTTCCATGAAATATTAAGGGTTTAATCTAGTCTATTTGCACAGAGCTCCAAAGTATAATTTTAGTGTAATTCAGCCTGTTGCGTGACCTATGACCATGCCTATCGTAACTTTATGAGTAATGGGAACTTATTGTGAGCCACACCCAACACTGAAGAAATCAGATACTTATGCAAAGAGAACATGAGAAATAAGGTTTTCCTAATATCTGATATTTATGAAACTTTTGTGCCACAAACCTTTAGTGCAACGTATCCTCATAACAGCCTCAAAGCCAATTTTCCTTGTCAGATATCTCTTCAGATCCTTCTGGAAGCGCTCCACCTGAGCTGGGTTGTGCTGGTGGTGGTAGGAGGGAAAGTAATAAATGCTTCCTGCAGAGTACCTAGATATGCAGCCTGAGAGAGAGAGAGAGAGGGAGAGAGAGAGTGAGAGAGAGAGAGAGAGAGAGAGACACATAGACAGAGAGAGAGAGAGACAAAAAGTATAGACAAAGAATCAGATATACTGACCCCTTATTTTGCAAATTTTCCCCCAAACATTAAGCATTTTTTAAACGGCGGGTCAGACAAAGGCCAGGGTGGTGAGTGCCGTAAAAACTCCATGTTTAACATCGTTCCATATTTTTTCCATCAACAATTATAGAGTTGCAATAATTGGTTGGTTTTTCAAATGCCAAAAATCATAAATGTTGATGAGAGATGTTGGAAGCATTACGTCATAACTCGAGACAAAGACCAATGTGCTTAACATCCTTAGAAACCCATCTGTGGGAGTTCCATCTGATATTTTTGGTTGTATTCTTGCTGTACCACCTTTTGAAATGCTGGTTGGAAGACTTTATACCTCCTCTGTTCTTCCCCAGTTATTACCATCCTCATTTGATTTCATAGCTGCTACTTGGTAACCAGAATGACAACTTATTCTCTACGGAAATTTTTGTTTTAAAAACAGTTTCTAATTTGACAATTCCTCCTTTGCAACTAAGAAAATTTACAATGAAAAAATATGTTTTAGGACGAAAAAAGGGAAATCTTCACTAAATGAAAGTCAACAACAGATAATATATTTTTTTCTATTAACAACACAATTAATTAATCGTTTCACTGTAACTGAAAGTTATAGTGTCCAACATAGATGAATACTGATCTGATGGAAAACCATTACACAGAGATTTGGACAGTTCCCGGTCATTTCAACAATTATATTTTTGTAGACCTCTAGATTGGTGACATCCATATATTCATCTTCGAAATCCAAGACTTAGATTTAGCCCTTGGGAGATGGCATGTCTGCTCCTTTCATACTCAACAGAATTATGAAGACGACAATAGTATCAGCTGCATCGGCTCTCTATTGTCATTGTAGGATGTACACAGAGTATATCCTACGTCATCATGGGATGTAGCAATATGAGCTTGTATTTATGGGCTTGTGTAGAAATCTTAAGGACTGCCATTAGTTTACTCTTTTATTTCTCAGACAAGGCCACATAATTTCCCCTGCTTTCATTAAGTGCCAACAAATAAATTTGGAAGATTCACAGAAAGAGCAAGACAAACTGGCAGGTTTATTGACAAATGTTCCCATTATCACATTGCTATGAAAGAACAATTTTGCAAACCACATACTGAACTTGTAACATGATGGGCATTATCCATACCACATACATTGTTTAACTTGAATATATATTTTTCTCCACCATTTCCTTCTAATCAATGAGCCTGATACTCACCAAGGGAGGCCAGGTCACAGTACTGAGCACTGAGTAGGAACAGATCAACAGCCACCTGCTGGCCAGAGCAGTCCAGAGCCAGCTTCTTGTAGAAGTCTGTCGCAGGCGATAAGTGCTGGATATCCTAAAACGTACACACATCATGGTAAAACTAAAGTTATCAGCTACAAAACAGACTTCAGTAAAGATTCTCAGTTTCTGTAAATAATTCCATACATTGTGAAGTGTTGTCTATTTGCTGGAGTCGAAGCACTGGATGTTTTTCACCCAGTACTGCCAAGTGGAGTTTATTCAATAATACCAGCACTAATGCTGTTGGTGTTAGTTTTACACTTGGCTGGTGTGTGATGTTACTGGCTAACTGTATTCATTCAATTAAAAAGCATAGACCAGTCTCTTCTTTCTGATTTCTACTGATTGGCAAACATCACTTTGTTGGATTACTATCAGCTGGAGCAAACTGTGGATATAGAATTGTATAATTTTTCTTTTCAAAGAGTGCTATGATCTTCAACACACTCCTCATGGATGTCCTAGGAAAAACTCATCCTTGTAACTTGTACCTTGGCAGATGCCCGCTGGTTGGGGTCCTCCCTGGACTGGAGTGCGCCCACACCGAGGTTAGGCAGCTGTGTCTGAAAGACAGACATGCGCCCCCCGGTGGGTGACAACAATTTGAAGGCTGCTTGCAGAGCTGATCCCAGAGCAGACTGAGTTTCCATCGTCTTCTGAAATAAATTCGGCAGGCTCTTCAGCAGGTCCTGCACTAGCTGAAAAATAAGGAAAAGAATACAGTATGAGTCTAAATAAATGAGTCACTGAAGATAGCTGCCATTAAGCCACTCCTAAAGAAAAGGACTACGTCACGAGAAAATAAAAAAGAAACCCATGGCCCCTCCCTCCAGATGCAAAAAAAAAAAGGCAGAACCGCTACCTCTTTGAGAATGATAGACACACCTTGCTGAATCTTTCAGCATGATTTATAAAACTTACAACCAGACTCAGAATGTCTGCAGCTACTTTGAACTTGGTCGATTCAGATCGCAAGCACTGACGGTCGGGTTGCGAGCAGTAGTTAGTGTTTTCAGCCACTGTGGAGCGGGCCAGACCGGTTGCTGCTTCTGCCAACACCAGGCTGGTCGCAGTCGTTGACATCCCCACACCTCGCAGTTTGTGGCATTTTTCAAAGTTTGGCAGTGGGTGGAGTTACACTTTAACTGGTTCAGGTCTTATTTAGAAGGTTGGAGTTACTTTGTTACGATCGGCAGCTATGAATCTGACCGAGTGGCCATGGTTTATGGAGTCCCCCAGGGGTCAGTCCTTGGACCTCTTCTCTTCAATTTGTATATGCTCCCTTTATCACAGTTATGCAGACGATACACAACTTTATGTGTCGTTATCACCAGATAACTGCAGCCCGATAGACTTACTGTGTCAGTGTCTGCAGCAAATAAACATCTGGATGAGAGAGAATTTCCTCCAATTGAAAGAAGATAAAACTGAGATTATTCTGTTAGGTATAAAGAGAAGAGGGTCAGCATCGGTAAACACCTGGGGCCTCATGTACAAAGGGTTCGTAGGAACAAAAACGTGGCGTACGATCATTGTCACGGCAATGTTGAGATGTATCAAGAGTGAAATGACTCTGGAAATGTGTGGAGCCTCACGTTATCTTCATAGCTGGCGTAAAAAACTCAGATGAAGTGAAGATTTGCGTATTCTCTGTTTCTGTATCTGCATGTTGACATTCATAACTGGAGTTTTCGAAAAGTCAATACCTGCGACAAAAAACACTACAGTAGACTGTAGAAGAAAGGTTTACACGCAGAAAAGAGCATGGATGCCTTTGTTGGCATGTCGATTATTCAGGCGCTTTTTGCTTGCTTTTATTTTTTTTATCATATTATTGTTATTACTTTAAAAAACAAACAAAAAAAAACCCTGCTACAACAATAATTTCCCTCTAAGAGGGATAAATAAAGTACATCTCATTTCAATTCATTTCATTTATTCATCGTCCTCCTCATTTTTATGGACGTCAGTGTTTCACTGATCAGACACCGGAAATACTTTTATTGTGAAGCCCTGCAGGTCATCTTACTTCCCTCCAAACTACCGCACAGCTGGAGCAAGTGAGATTTTTCCCCAGCAGCTTGTGTGGTCCAGGAGCAGAGAACAGCTGATACCAGGTAATGTAGATAATTTGTTTCTGCACAACCATGTCCGAATCAAATAAAGCCCCTAAATGGCTAGATAAGGGACTATAGAGAGGTAGCAGTTGTTCAGTGGCAAGTTTAAATGAATATTATGAAAGTTCTTTTTTCATTGCAAATGAAAACTGAGACCAGACAATATGATATTAAATATAAGGAAGAATAAAGAAAATAATGCAAGGAGGGTCGGGGTGTATAAACACGCATGCGTTAACAAGTGGGTCGGGTTGCTAGTTATATATGAACGGGCTGGATCTAGATTTGACTGTAAGATAAGTGGGTGCAGTCGGGTTTGGTAATTAATAAGTTCGGCCGGTGCGGATTTGTAAAGTTGGTCCCCTGCAGGATTCTGCTACACATAAAACATTCTGATTGGATAGGATTTGAGGAACTACTGCAATTATGACTGTACCCAACAACGCACGTATGCGGTAGACACACTTTTTTTCTAAAAACGAGGCATGTGGACTCATGTTTTTTTTCTAGACGGAGGGAGGAGGATATTCAGCATTTGAAAAACCCTACTATGTGTGGACAAGGCCTTAAAGTCTTTACATTTGCCTCCAGTCAGTCATAGAACAGATTTCAAAACTTTTCTGATTGCTTCCTGTGTTTTATTTGTTTCTAGCATTTTTTAAAATTGTTATTAAGGGTTTTATTGTTTTATTGCTTTACCACTATTGTTCCTGTTTTTATTTTGCACTTTATTTTATTTCCATAATGTGTTTAGCACTTTGTTTTAAACTCACGTTGTGTTAAAATGCTTTAGAAAATAAAGTTGAGTTGAGTTTATAAATCTCAGAATGGTTAAAGCCAAGAATACATCTGTGATATGTTCAGAGAATATAAGCCTATAAGAGATCTTAGATCCAAAGACTCAGGTCAGCTAGTCCAGAGCAGAGTCCAGACTAAACATGGAGAAGCAGCTTTTAGCCGTTATGCTGCAAATAAGTGCAACAAACTGCCAGTAGAAATTAAACTTTCACCAAACGTAGACAGTTTTAAATCCAGGTTAAATACATTTCTGTTCTCATGCACCTATGCATGAAATCTGCACGGTAACTTTTAACTTATCTTGCTTTTAATCAATTGAATTTATGATTTTAAAAAGATTTTATGGTTTTGTCATTTTTGCAATTTGTTAATGCCTTTTATTCCTTTTTAATGCTTTTCTTGCACCATCTGTATGTAAAGCACATACAATGGTCCTGTAATGGAAATGTGCTACACAAATAAACTTGTCTTGCCTAAATATTTACTATTTAAATATACAGTGGTAATAAACCATACCATCTACAAAGTGGAAATGGCTAAAATGAAACTAATATTGGGGTACGTATGAATGTCTAATATAATTAAATCAGTCATTAAAAGAAAAGGTATATTTCTTACCTCTTTGCATTCGTTGAGGTTTACTAGAAGGCTGTCTGGTGTTGGTAAAAAGATATCTGTGGAGTGAACAATGTCATATTAAAGAAAAAGGTTATGCATTGATATTGGTATCTGTATTTGGAAAAAGAACTGAAAACCGATGGTCTTAGATAACTCATATGAGTTATAGATTGGTGCAGTCAGTTTGCAGACACAACTGATGCAATAATGAGCGACTGTCCTTCACCGTCAGCTGCGTCTCACCTTCAATGTCAGATACAATGAGCATCTGTGGCTGGGAAAGCCCCTCTTGGAGGTTGTAGAAGTGGATGGTGCTGTCGAAAGTAATGAAGCCTACTTTTGTCCGTGAGTCTCCAGGAAGCCTAGGACACATTACCACACACTCTTTTGTAAAGCTTTAGATTTACATGGCTGGATAATCTTTTTATACTTATACTATATTTATACTGATAGCCATGTTAAAAGCGAAGATCTGAAACCATTTAAAATCAAAAGTTGTACATACGCGTTGATGTTGTCCAGCAGGGACTGACAAAAGACATTCAGATACCCGGTCTCTACTGCATTGTGGGATACGTCCAAAACAAAGAGATAAACAGCAGGCTGTGGGGGCCTCAACTGCACAAAAATCCAGGTAAACATAAGTTACCTCAAGCAAAATGAATAGACAATAACAATCACACAGAGAAATATTTTCTATTAAATGTGTCATTTAAATTATTTACAACATGCAACACCACTGTTACAAAAGTATAGAATAAGTTACGCTGCAAAAACCTACCATGTATTCTGAAGGAGCAATGAATTCAATAGTGGCGTTCTGGACCTCGGGTCTTTTGTGTGGCTCTCCATATGATCTGCTGACTGGGTTGTACATAAACTCCTCTGGAACTACAGAAAAACACAACCACAACATTCAAAAGAGGTTTCCTTATGAAGTTGGGCTTATTTAATCTGCTAAGAAATAAAAGGTGGATAATTAAATTCATCACACTACATGTATTAATTCAGTAGATTTGTTCTACTAGTCTTCTAACAAAGCAGATTAAGTTTATATTCAAATCTCAGATCAAAATCCTCACACAGGATAAAATATGCAGAACAAATCTGAAGTACTATTTAAGAGGCCTAAGACACCAATACTGAGTAAAACATTTACTCTGTAATTTTTGCAACTCATTGCTTGGAATGCATTTTTGTGGCTGAGCTGTATTCATCTGAACCATCGCAAAGTGCCTCCAGTTATCGAACAAACAGCAGCGCTTTCAGATGCTGCCTCCCCTACCCCTTTCTTACCATCGTTGACTCTATAACACAAGTTGCACTTCCACCTTCTCTGGTCCAGGAAAGACACGAAAGGATTGATGTAGGTTCTGCAGGACCGACACCTGACAATGGTGCTGGATGTCACCACAGGAAGTTGCTGCAAGGATAAAACCAGAGAAAAGAAACAATATCTTTCAGAAAAGCAAACTAGTGTTCTTGCTTTTAAAATCATCATAACTGGCATTTCTAAAGCTTTCTTTTTTCTAAATGTACGCATTTCTTGTTTTTATCAAATGATTTTTATCATCTGACGTGTATGTGACCTGGAGATATCTTGGAGGCCTGACCAGACCCACAATCTGATTTACAGGGCTGATTTACCACGCCCCCTGCCACCCGGTGGTGTTTGCAGGAGAGAGTCCCATGTGTGGGACAGCATGAAAGCCCCCTCATTGGTTGATGGTGCCTTTGCCCCGAGTCCAGATCTCCATGGCCTCCTTAATCCAGCGATTTTATTTATTGCTCTCCGATCTGGTTATTTTTGCGTTGTCCCAGTCCATAAAGTGATATTTCTTTTGCAGTGGTCTGATATGGCTGGTTTTAAGTTTGTCTGCTCTGCTTTCTCTTTTTATGATCTTGTTAGTCTTCCTTTTGTTTCTTTTTTCGCATTCTTTTTTATGTAAATTTTGCCTTATGTTAAAAGTTCTCCCTGTCTCTCTTATGTACGTTTATGTTGCATGTTTTGCATGGGGTTTCGTAGATTATGTTACACTTTTTGGTCAGTGCCGATCTTGTCTTTCGGATGTACCAAAAGCCGGCAGAGTTTTGTGTGTGGTTTTACTATTGCGTTGATTTTGTGTTTTTTAATTGTCCTCTGTCTGATAAAAAAGAAATACCTACATTTAAAACTAGAGTAGAGAAAATGAACTTAGAAAACGCTACTTTCTTGTTGCTGTTCAAGTTGTGCAACATCGCTTGTTTGTGTCCTCGAATAATGCAGGAACATGATTGTGTCAGATTTTTTGCCAAGGGGTGTATTCAATCACATCCTATCTACAAAAAAGTGAGGAAAATTTATAATCAGTCCTAATTTAATATGGCCGGTGATAAGAAATGCAAGTCAGGATGAAGCCGAGTTCAATCTTAGATTAAATGTTGAGTTAAAAGTTATCATGCTAAAACTTCTCCTGGCAAAACCTTATATCACATTCATTCCCTCCAAATAGTGCAGACTCAGTCCTATGTACTGCCTATCACCAGGAAACTAACAACAGAAACAAAAAAACTGTTTTAGAGTGCCCTGTTCTAAAAATATCACTTGGCTGTCTGTAGTAAAAGGTGTTCATAATGAACTTTTCAACACTCAAAAACATCTTTTTGAGAATTTGGTCTCCTGAGCTGCTCCTAACAAGTTGAATTTAATGTTAAGAAATGCAGAAAATCTATTTCACTAACTCCTAAGAGAGGAAGATTCAGGAAAACTCAATTAAAAAAAAAAAAAAAAAAAAAAAAAGTTATATTCAGTTGCATCAGGTAAATGGAAAAGAACTGTCCCAAATTTAGTGGAGAACAAGGACAACTTGCTGTGCAACACCGCACACTTTAAATCAGATTTTAAAAAAGATTAACTTGATAAGAGAGGAGATTATGTTAGTCCTATTACATTTTATTCAGTGACATCCACTTAGTCATCATTTTATCACAGATAAGATGCTGAACTTATTATACATTACATGCCTAAATATGTCTTTAGTTGTAACCTGACAGGAACAAAACCGCTACTGAAGATTCTGATCAAAGTAAAAGATAAGACCGTTTATTGTTACTGTTATTGTTCTGCTCATTTAATTAATGAGCAGATAAATAAATCATTAAATAAATGCCTGAATATAGATTTTTTTTTTTTTTTTTTTTTTTTTTTTTAATGGCAGCAGGGGGAGCAAAAAGGAAAACATATCAGGTTTCTCTAAAAAAACAAAAAACAAACAAAAAACCAACAAAAGAGAAACTGTCAGAGCAGGTTAGGTTAGGAGCAACTTACTGCAGTAACTGACCCAACTGACCTTGCTCATTTCAAGGTTAAACTGAGTTTGCACTAAAGCTGCTGCTTAACCAGTTCTGGATATGAGGAAGAAAAGCAAATCCGCGAAGAAAAACTACTCCACCTTCTTCATTTATGAGTTAAAACTATCTGTTAAAAACATGCATTGCAAGAGAAAGGTAGAAGTTTACTATGGTTCTCTTGTTACTTTAAATTAATGTAGTAAAATCTGCTTAATGTTTAAAAAGATAAGCCTGAAATACATTCAAGAAAATTTGTTAATTAAAATGTAAACAGAGTGAGTAAATATGAACTTTAAATATTAACTTGAGTTGTTACCGAGAGGTCTTTGAAGGGGTGGAGCAGCAGGCCCAGCGGCATTTTAGCTTTACTGAGCAGAGACTGGGTCTGAGGGATGCTGGACAGAGTACAACGGAAAACCCTGGTGGCAAACAAACAAAGACTTTGTGTAAACAAACTGAACAAAAGATACCCAATAACAGCAAAACAATTTGTTTTTTTAAGTTCAGTTTTAAATGATAACTGCACGGTCCAAATAAAAACATCTTGTACTAGTTTATCACAACTTACTCAGGGCTGCAGTTGACCTTCTGCAGGTCCTGGGGGAGGCAGGGTGTTGGTGCTGGAACTGGACTTGGTGGCAGTAGGTTCCTCTCCTGCAACAGGTTGACCACTCTCAGGGCTTCTGGGGTGCTGGACTGCAGGCTCATTGCTGCCATTGACGGGCTCAGCTGGGCAGGCCCTGGGCCACCAGGAAGCTAGAGACAGTAAAACAACAAACTGTAACAGTTACAGATTTACCAAAAACTTATGATTTTTGTTTAATCATGTGTGAGAAAACTAATCATGCACAACTTACTGGTGTAAAGGAAAATATAAAACAAATAAAATCACTGAGTTTAAAAAATAAATAAACAAAAAAAAAATCTAACTATGCGAGTCAGGTTTCAATCTTGAGACTTTGCATGTGTGCACATGAGCATTACAAAAGAGTAAACAGTGTATGCAAACTGTTACATTACAATGTCAGTGTGAGGCTGTGACTTTCCTCTAACCTGCTGGTATGGCTGAGGTGCTTGGGTGTAAGGTTGCGTGGCAGCTTGCATCGCAGGGTGCATGGGGGGTGTTGTGTGGGGAGCCGAGGTGTTCTGGTACCCGGGGGGGAGGGAAGGATAGTGACCCAAGTGTCGGCCGGGCGGTCCAGGCTGAGTCAAGCCAGCTGTGAATGAAAAGGGATCATGAATGAGCTTAATTTACATTGAAAATTCAAACACAAGGATTATTACTGTGATTATTGAAAATGAGAAAACCCTTAAAAAAAAAAAGATTTTTAAAAAGAGGGGAGGGTGGGGACGGGACTCCAAGATGGCATCAATCAAACCAGAATTTTGCAGCTTCCCTAATTTCCCTGTGGCTCTGTCTTCAAGGCACCAACTCAATAACACACACAGTGGTTCTAAATTTAATCAAATTTAGCAGCAAAGAACTTTTATGGACTGACTGAAAATAAAAAACAATGGTAGTGTTTTGTGGTAGTAAAGGTACATGTCAGTGCGTTGCTTTGTTTAATAGTTTGGTTATATTTTCTAAAAACAAAAAACAATGGAAGTTTATGGCATTGACAATAACTATTAACGGTGTTTGGTTAATGTTGATTATGTTGTTTTCATGGGTTTTCAAAATGACATCAAAAGCATACAATATGATCCTAGACTTCCCTTTTAAATGTAACATTTGTAGTCAGTTACAACCAGCCAAAACTAATATTCAGGTAGGGTATTTGTTGAAAGTGTACAGACCATAACTAGAACATGACAGCACAGCATGTACAGCTGAAGATTGTACAATAGAAATAAAAACAAAAAGGTACAGTTTAAAAAACTATATTGATGGCTATTTGCCAGCTATTCATCTGTTTTGAAAACCCACATGAACAATGCATGTGGTTGGTATATAAAGAATACTCCTTGTGGCAGAAAGGGCGCTTACCCATTTTGTTGTCAACATGATTATAGTTGTTGGATGCTTGTGGGCCATTGCCAGCTACACCTCCTGTATCAAAGCAAACAAAGACTCAATATAAAAATCTTGGCGAAACTTTGCTATTTGTGACCCAATGTATTAAAAAAATGATAAGAGTGGAGTCGAGTGCACTACAGTGCAAGTCAAAGTACAGATGAACACAAGAGGGGTACTAAGACAAAGCAATACTAATGACAATAGTGTTTCAAGGAAAGATTTGGATTCAAGTGTTTTTACGCTTTCTATTTATATGTCACATGGACAATATGGAGGAGCTAGATGACAAAGAGGTAAAAAAAACTATCAAAATTAAATATCTACAAAAGATGTACAGATACAAAAAACATCCAGAATCACAAGCACAAAATATGGAGTTTAAAGCATGACATCTTGAAATTTGATTCATTTTGTCTTTTTATTTATTGTTCTCTAAAGGAAGAAATAAAAGCTCAGTTTGTGCTGACTCTGCAGAGCTTCAAGTTTGCTGTCACTAATAGATGGGGGAAAAAAGTATGCATCCATGGGTACAATGAAGAACAATACAGGGAGGACAGGATCAGCACCACAAAACAGACAACATCTAACAACTAATGACACCAGACAGCTAATGATTCAGCCACACCTGGACATTCAATATCCCCCTCTTGGCAGTCGGGCTCAGTGAGAGAGAAAGCATTGTTGACAGCCCCCCCACACTGAGCTGGCATGTGTCAGAAGGAGGGGGAGGGAGGGAAACAAACAACAGGAGAACAGAACAAAAATTGTTTGTTGACAGAAGAACACAAAGTTAAAAACGCAGTGATACAATATCATGATCAGCACAGGAGGAGATGTCACTTTGTAATCAGCAAACACAAAATATATGTACATCATGTGATGAATACTTCCTCTGCGGGTGAAGTTCATTTCGAACACCAATGTAACTGTAAAAATGATTCACACAGAGCAACTTATTTCACAATCTTCATTTCCCCATCTGATTCCATAATTTACGCCAGTCCCAAAACTTTACTGATTTAACATCTGTACTTGCTGCCTGAAGAACAATGCTACTTAATCTATTTAAAACTAAATAAATACTCACCATCTCCTTTGGGTGGTGGTGGTGTGGCATTGGCCATTGGGGGTGCAGGGGGAGGGGGCGTGGGTTTCATGGTTGGAGGTGGTCCTGTAGGTGGGGGTCCATAGGCAGGTCTGTTTGGTTGGTATGTGTTGGGAGCCATGGGATTCACTAGTGAAGGTACAGTGCCTGATAAAAGCCAAAAGTATAATAAATTTTGAGTCACTCACGGCTTTATTTTCTGATTAATTTATTACCCATTTTGTATAAAGTGTTCAAAAATAGTGGCCACTCCCTGGGAAATAAAAAAGAACTTTTTACTTTTCAGATTTAGTTTGATAAATGAATTGCTTGTACAATTAGATTTTTAAAAATCTATTTGGTTTCAAGCGACACAATAAAAACCTGGGATTCTCATGAAACAGCACAATGGGACACACTTCAGAAGAATTAACATTAAAATCATGTTCATCTCACTGTGCCATGTAAAACAACTCTACAGCCATGCTGGCTGGTATCCGGTAAGAGAGAGATACGAGACATCACAGAGGTGTTGTAACATAATAAACTGCGAGTACAGGCAACAGCAGCTGGTGGCACTGCTAATCTTCAACCGGTTAATGTCAGAGCTACAACGCCTCCATCTCCACTGGCAAACAGGCTAGTAGAAACTCTAGTGTTTCCTGACAAACCCTGATTAATATAGAGATCAGGACATCAGCAAGTGTGTTCACTTTTGTACAGGATACAGTTAACTAAGCATTCATTGTCTTAAACTTCAGCTTTTCTGGGTGATTATTGTCATGGCCACAACAGAAAAATCTATGGACTTGATAAGTTTTTTTAAGAATCAAGAGTTGGCAGATATGCCCTAACGATGACATTTTTATTATGGAAAATATGCTGGTAACAGATTGAACACATGATCTGCGAAAGTAATCCACTAACAGGGGAAATCTCAGAATTCACTGAAAAACAATCAGACTTTGAGGTCTGAAAAAATTGCAACACCAACATTTATCATGCACATGCTGTGTAATAACTTCCTGTTGCCGTAAAATGTTACCAAGCATTTCTCTTTTGTTTCTAATAATTTAAGGAACTCATGTCATGGCAAGAAACTCACCAACAACCTCAATAGATAAAAATTCACCAATACCTCAGACATAAACTTGTGTGCAATGAGGTTGGCATTATCATTATTTATCTATTAACAACAAAACAAGAACCAAAAACTGAAATCAAAATTTGTGTTTTGTTCTGAAAGTTATGTCATTCCAATGCGTAAAGATTACACAGCAACAATATAGGTCTTATCTGAACTTTGTACAAATCCAGAGCAAATGAGCGTGTGGTTGGGAGGGAGCCAGAGGCTGCAGCAGCCAGCCAACACGTTCAGTGTAAGAGCAGAGAGCAATGTCCAGCTCCAACATATCAGCACTCTAGATATGCATATCCACGGCACATGTCACTGAAAGAAGACAATTACAGGAGGGAAGACGTCACTGCAATGGTGCAAGCAAGTTATAAAAAGAGGATAGTGGTAGATATGTAGTAAAGTAGTGGACAGTCACCAGTAAACTTAATCAACCCCCAGTGTATGGGGAATTCCTTCCAATGTGGGTTTGAATCATTTTTCTAGCAATTGTATGTTTAAAAAGATAAATACAATGATTAATTGTCCAAAGTTTACTGGCCTGTTTTTACTGAAACCTGACAAGTATGATTAATCTTTTTAGTGATTTGACCCATGGACTGCCTGCATCGTTATGGACTCATATGCTATAATCAAGAAATATTGCTTCACTTCCATGTAATCCTCTCTTCATTTCTAAATTAAACAGTGTTGTGCATTTAGTGACTGTTACAATTTTGGCTGTCAGTTGAACCTTTGTGTTCTTACCTGGCTGAGTGTATCCATGCATAGAAGTGGGTGGGATTCCTGGGCCTGAGAGTTGGGTGGTGCTAGGTGGTAGCGGTGCAGAGCTGTAAGCAGCAGATGACGGTGGTAGCGACGCAGCAAAGCTTGCAGCTGGATTCACATGATTTGTCACAGGGCCTCTGGGGTGCGTGCTAATGGAAGTCGCTGGCCCCATTGGTGGGATAGCTGTGTTGTATTGCCATGCTGGAGCCATCGGCTGTTGAGGGTTTGGGTAATAGCCACTAGAGGACACAGCAGGAGGAGGAGGAGTGGCTTGTGCAGGGGGCAGCCTAGGGCCAGGGCTGGGGCTAGCAGACTGAGGAGGGGTATGGGATGGAAGACCTCCCATCAGAGGCCTGGACAACTGAGGCTGCCCTGGAGAGGAAGGGTATGAATTGAGTGGTGGGCCTGGCTGGTAGGAGCTAACAGGAGGAACAGATTGGTATGGCCCCGTGGGGTAGAGTCCAGGGCCAGGGGGTGCAGGAGCTTTGGCCTGCATTGGATTGTAAGGTGGTTGGTGCGTCATACCATAGCCGACAGCTGTTGGCAGCTGTTGCAGGGCAACTGGATTCTGTGATGGACCTGGTGAACAGAGGATGAAAATGCTGGCATATTAGTGAGCAAGAGAAAAAGCAGTACACATGTCTTACCCAAAACAACAGACACAAACACATAAAACAAATACCCAAAAGCAGGTCGGACATGAATACATCTTAAAATTTCTTCTATTTTATAAATAAATAAATCAACTTCATGTTGAACACATGTTGAAAAACACAGTCTGACTCATACATAAGATGCCAATATTAAAGAAAATTGCAGCCATCCAGTTTTGGAACAAAAAAAAAAACCTGTGTTAAAAAATTCAACATGTAAGCCAGAACTTTACCAAACAGATTTACCAAAGTTGCTTACACATTTCATCCTAGGATCTCTCTAAAAAATCAATTCAAGACTGACTCTTCTATAGGCTTTTATATCTTGTAAATTTCCCTTCTAGAGATAAATTAAGTTCTTTTTTATCTTCTAATTCAAGTGTCTAAATCAAAACAATACATTTGAGGTTTAAAGGTGTTCAGAGAGTCCAAAAGTGAAATCAAAACAATAAAAAAAAAAGAACAAACCAGATGGCATCGTACCAATAGTGACAACACCAAATGAAAACCACCCAGATTCACTAAATGACCAATGAACTGACAGCTAAGGGTCTTATCTCTTTACTTGGATTTAATTCAACACGATCTGTCCTCAGTGACAGCGAGTACAGAGCTTTGAGCCAAATCTGACCCAGCCTTTGGTGAACACAGCAGCAGTTAAGGTTGAACTGTTGGAATTGCTTTGACTGAACATTAACCATAAAAATGTCATTTATTTTGCAACTACATAATACAAATGGCTAAAATAGCTGGTGATACAAGATCTTGTCGAGCAGAAAGCAAAAAGAAGATAAAAGAATAAAAATCAGTAGAACTTTATAATAAGAATAAATCAATAAATATTATCCACATAATCTGCCTGAAAACTGTTTAAATTGCTGCTTGCAGCAACTGATTGCGTAATGTAAACATATTCACTACTATCCACTTAGAGCTGCACTCCATAACCAGCAGCAGAGCTAACTCATCAAAGTGAAAAGGGATTAGAAAACAACTTTTCTCAATGAGCCAGGACCAATGAAGAGACATCATAAATGTATACAGAGATTTTAGGACATAATTCTACATGTTGGTCACAGTAAATTAACCTGATGCATAAATAGACAATTCAGCCCAATAATAACACCACCCATTCAAGGATTAAATGCAGAGAAAGTTAGTTTATAAAAGAGCAAATCAGAACTATCAATCCAGATTTAGTTGTGTAAATCAGCTCAACAGTTAAACAAGCAAGCTTTTAAAGAATATCTTATCACTGGAGTAATTTATCAGAGGGACTTATTGTTATTGGCTTCATAATTATCAATAGTGTATTTGTGATTTTTAATGTGTGTGTGTGTGTGTGTGTGTTGGGGGGGGGTGATAAAGTCAATAGAAAACACTGTATTCACTGAACAGTGAATTAACAAGAAGATTTCCTATAGGTGCATTAAATTTTTCTCATGCATGGTTTTTACAGCCATGTTGTGGAATTACTACATGCTTATTTCTTTAGTAAAATCAATATATTTAGCCTGAGGTATGTAAAAACAGAATATGAGCACAATGTTGAATGGATACCATGGTTTTGAAATTAAAATAAAATGTACTGCTCTGCAAATTCCTTGCACCCAGCACTATAGGACACATTTTCATGGATTACATGTTGCTTTCAGACTGACCAAAGCTACAAAAAATAATCTTAGATTGATCATTTCTAAGACGTGTTAAAAACATAGATGGGACACAAGACATTTAACAACTTTAGAAAGCAAGTTGAAGCACTAAGAGAGGTGTGAATACTCTGCACAACAGAAGAAGTTTTTCCACATGTATCGATAAGCTACAGCTTGCTTTAGTCAGCAGTCATCGATTGTGTCAAGACTGTTTTCACTAATTGTTCACGGGAACAAGATAGATAACCTTTAACCAAAACATATGACTGATTCAGACGGCAGAAATCTCTGCTTTTTCAGTTCTGGATCATTCCCAATGTGCCACATGTACATTGAAACAGAAGGCAAACGAGTTAGAGCTGTTCAACCAAACAAAATATCGTATTGCATGAAAGCGAGTGGACCAAAACATACAGTTTAGATTGCTTGCTAGTTTACAGACCACACTGTAAAAAGTCAAGAAACGCCGAAGAAAAAGTCAAGCAAACGCCTGTTGACCGTTATGACAGGAGATGAAAGTTCAAGCTTTCTGGAAAGCTTGAGGAAAAATGTGTGTGGGTTTTATTTTTTTAAATCTATTTCACAGTATATCCCACTACAATCGTTATGTTTTTTTGGTAAAAGCATTGACACACCATCAATTGTCTTAATCGTATTGTGATGTTTGTTGACCACTCGGGCAACCTGTTGGTTTGCCACCTCGGCAAACCAACACAGGCTACGTTAAAGTAGGTAGCAAACCGGTGCAGTTAGCGCACCTTCACAATGACAACTATTTTAGTCATGTTAATTCAGTGCGATAACACAGGTTAACTACAGTTATCCTTGCGTAACCACATCTGACCACTCATCCTTACTTGGCTAACTTACGCTACAGCGTTACTAAGCAAGCCAGTTAGCTAACAGCTAGCAGATAGCTAGAGACACCAATGACTGTCGCTATGCTGTTCTGTGGCTGCTAGCTAATATCAGCTATTTCGCTTTGAGCCAGTTTCATATATTCTAACGGTACTCACCATTTGCGTAAGTCTGTCCCGTCCCAGTCCCATTCTGAGAGTTGAACCCCGCAGTTGACATCTTGAAATAGACACCAGGATCTAATTTAGAGGTGCTTGGTTGGCGAGTAGCTAGCTGAGTCTTTAGCCAGCTAACTGGCTGACAGTCGCGGGGTAACGATTAAACTTATCGCTCTGACGACGTGGCGCTTAGTCAAAGTTGTCTCTGAGGTAAAGTATCCCAGTTTCTTTTAAAAAGTTAATCAGGTGACCTGTCTGAAATCACAAATCCATGACTATAACCAAGAAGCCCGTTCTACTACCTACGGGTGGGTAACGATGGGCCTGGTCAAAGTAATCGTGTGAGACGCTTCTCCGGTTTCACCGGAAGTTGGGATCACCCAGCAGGATCAACGTAAAAATCGCATGCGCAGTGTGTACACGTGGCATTTCCTTCTGTGCTCAAGATTTTACAGTGTACTAGAAACAAGAGGGGAAAAAGTAAGCAAAATCTGTGACGTTAAGTTACACACTTTCTTTTTTGGGAACATCTTCTCATCTTTTGTTTGATTTAACAGAACCCTAAAATATCCGCTAACCTCAGGCCTGATTCCAAACTATCGTCATTGTAATGAGCATCTAGTAGAACTGATATTAAGTGCTCAAGATGATTTGACCAACTGAGTAGAACTCCGTAAGTGTGTACGTTTAATCGACATTTAAAGTCACATAACTGTATAGCCAAAAAGGTCAAAAGTGTAGATTATACAAATTCTATTAGAGTCCATATATTTTAAGACACAATATTAGAAATTATTTGTATACTTTTTTCATTTTTCTATAATTTTCTTAACTTAAAAATATATATTTTCAACAATAATTCCACCCCATTAATCAGTGAAGGGGCTTTTACTTTCTTTCTCAGTAATTCAATGGTAATTACTGAAATTTTTTTTGACTACTCCTCTTTTACAATGACCTCTGTATCTTTGAAGTATGACCATGTTCTTGTCACATTGATTCTCAGCTCCCTTAATATATAATGATTTTCAAGTCTACAATCAAAGTATTGATATTGTTTTTCGTTATACACTTCTTGACCATATTGATTTTTGTATTGTTTTCATGTTGGAAGATGCTATCCTGAACACGACCAAGTTTTTCAGAAGACGTTTCACAATGTTTTCCTCCAGTATATAAATGTCGTTCTTTTCTATAATGATGCCCCAAATGCTTTAACAAATGCCAATCAATAAAGTAACCGATTAATCAGTCAATTCCGATTATCCTGATTGATCTTGGAAATGGTGATACACATCCCAGTATTTAAAAACTCAAATTGGTTTCATCCAGCAATAAAAGTGATGTCCGAGAAACTTGCCCTTTTATTCTATACAAGGCAAACTTTAGTATGCTTGTTTTGGAAAAGTTTTTTCAGCCTTAGTCAACATTTTTACTTCTAAAAGTTGTCCCTTTAAAATTCTAGGGAGAGACCTGAAAATATTTCCAGTGGTCCTTACAAGGAAACAGTGATCTGAAACATACTACCCAAATCAAGAATTAGTACATTAGGTACAATTGAACAATATCAGTGCTCAGAATCCAGACCTAAATTCTACCTAGAAACTTTAAAAGGGACTATGTGATGGTCGGGCTGGTGGTAAAGAAGCCTCTCATTCTCGAAGAGATGAAAATTGTTAGAGAAAAGAAGTCGTCCTATCAGAAGAAACCAATCGTGGGGAGAAAAAAAAGAAGAAACCCTGTTTATAAATAATTTGGTATTATCTCTCTGTTTGTGATATGTCATGAGCCTCTGGGTTTAAATCAGTTCTCCTGTCGGAAAGGTGATTGTGAAACATCAACAGGAAGCGGCTGGGCAGAGGTTTGGGGAGTTGTTGGACAGCCATTGCAGTGTCGTGGCTCAGTAACAAAACACGAAAGAGGCGAAGAAGACCTGGCATCTCGCAGGCTCTCTGTTTTTTGACCCAGAGAATAATTTACATGACTGCAAGAGCAAACACACTCGGAACATCAATCTACACGTAAATAGCGGGTAAGTTTTTGGATAGACTTTCTGAGTTATGAAATAAGGGACATTGCGTGAGCGTTCGGCTTCTCGGCTAGCAAATTATCCCGGCTGCTACTGGTGCTATATTAGCATTGCTAACACCAAGTTGGCTAACTTATATTCCAACTTGCCTCAAACTGGATGCAAACTTAACTCGATCCGCTGTTGTGTGTGCTTTGACAGTTATGCTTCTTATTAAATGAAAAAGGCTTACTAGCGCAAATGTTGGTGTCTGTAGTACACCGACAAACTATTTCTCAAGCTAACTGATGGTTAGCTAAAGCAGCTAGTATGTATCGATGCAACGTCGCCTACTGAATATGACACGTAGCTGCTGGCTTCCTGCTAGCCGGTCCGTTAGCCGGTGTAATTCTGTCATCTATTTTGCGAAACAAATACTGTAAGAATGGACATGATGTCCACTGTTTTGCCACTAGTAACACGTTTTTGTCATACTGTCATCCTATGATGTTGAGTGTTAGCTGAAACGTTGTTCCCTCTTTTTCTAATCTAATCACCAGTTTTGATAGCTGGTACTAAAAATTATGTTATTGTAATATTTGGTGGTGTGAAAGAGGGAGACCGTAGCGTGTGGGTCTTAATTTATAATTCAACTTAAAAACAACGTACCTGACAAAGAAATTATTGTTTCACCATACTGTCTTTAATGTCACAGAACTGGAAGGGCCACAGAGCTCAAGCATCTATAATTGTGAATCTATATAAACTCTGTTGCACCACCTCATCTGGAAACTGTTCTAAATCATATTAGTTAAAAATACTGCGGTTTTTCATCCTTATCAGGTCACAGAATTATAATCATAGCTGTTTCTATTTATATTGTATTCAAGTTACACTTGCCCAGTTTTAAACATGAATATGTTATTATTCAGTTATTATGAGCTTTTTGCATTTTTAGACATTAGATCCACATGGAGGCCAATCATTTATGTGTCAATGGGCATTCATGTAAAACGCAGAGTGCTTAAAATCCTCATTACACGGTGAGGTGATTGTGATAACTGGCTCTGTTGACAGTTCAATCTAGCCACATTGAAAGTCTTTACAATTTTATGGATTCAGTTTCGTCATTACAATTTAATTCACAATACTGATAAGGAACTTGAGTAATTCACAGAGATCTTGTCTCTTCAAAGAAATAAATGTGCCATCCTTTTGTCGTTCATTTTAAAGTCCAATGTTGTAATGTTTAAGTGTGTATAATCCATCAATACCACAGCACTAGGAAACAACAATACTCGATTATACTAGTAGCAAAAATAGTCCTGGAGGTAGATGCTATTACCTAAAATGGCAAACTCTCAAAATATGCTTTTGAGCATTTACATTTTTTTAATTACTTATAAAGTTGCCACTAACTTATCACAGAAATGTCAGTAATAACAGACCTTTTAGTGTTATTGGTACTTCTAGGCATATTCCTGATATGCATCTAAAACCGTCTGTTTTTTTTAACGGTTTGAACATCCTATGTTTTATGTTTGTTTTGCTTTTGCTGCTACATCACGTCACACGTGTGGCTGTCTGCCCGTAATTCCCGGCCAGGGTTGGAACATGTGGGTCTGGAGAGTGACAGCAGCTGACATATGGTCCGACTGTATTCTTCTGTATTTGCCTGATCTTGACCTTTGTCTACTTTACACTTTAGCCCTGGAGTTGTTTGCATGTTACGTAAGTAAGGCTATAGGTCGACACCAGCCTACCTTGTTCTGATGCCTCAGTATCTATCATAGATGAAAGGGTAGGAAATGAGATGAAACTGGAAACAAAGTGCATGTCCTTGTGGGGCATAAGCCTCTCCTTGGTTTATGGCAAAAGGAATTAGTCTCTTTTTTTTTAACTTTTTTTCTGCCCCCTCCCTCGCCCTTCTAACAATTTAATGACTGTGACACAGACAGAATGGATTACATATCAGTTAAAAGGAGAATAAAGACTCCAGTGTGAACATAAGAGCATCTCTTACGAAAAAGAATCTGTTGTACATAGTCAGGGAAAGTTGATTTCACACAGTTATAGAAAATCCTCTCTTGGATTCATTTTTGTTTTGATGAATGTATTGAAATACAGTATTGCTTGCTAGCTTATTTTGAAAGACTCTGGGCTTTGCAGAAGAATCAAGTTGAACAAAACATACACATAGTCTCTTAAGGAACTGTCAAGACGTTATGTGACCATGCCTCTAAATCTCTTTTGTTGTCCAGAGATTCCTGCTACAAAAAGCTAATCACTGACAGTAGAAAGCCACTCATTGTTCTTATCATCAGTCTGTTTGATAGGTTGAGGCAAATGGCATAGTTGGAATTTAGTACCAATCTCTTTCATGTGCTTTGTGGTGATTGGTTCATGTTGTTCTTACTGTCCGTCCTCAGTTTTGTTATTTTGGCTTGTTTTGTATTTTTCCCTCCTAAGCTGTAATTCCATAATTAATCAATATATTATGTCATGCTTTTATCCACCCACGTGACACTGGTAAAAGTATGGTCAGTGAATAGCAGTTACTGATGGCGAATTGTGCTTGTAATTGTATATTCTTCAATGACAATTAGTCATTTTAACAACCCAGCTATGGTCATTGTGAAACCGACTATCGAGGTGTGCCTGGATGTATGTGTTGTGAAAACAATTTTTTCGTACTGGGTTTTCAGAATGAGTTTAAATATTAATCACAGAAGTGTAGTGCTACTAATTTTGCCCTGAAGATGTCAAACAATTAGGTTAATGCTCATCAGCTGCAGCTGATGGCTGAATCAGGGAATGAAGCATAAAATTGTAGCACTGACAGAGGTTGAGTTGTCCAGGGGGTCCCACTCCCCGGAATTAGATGAGGAATTTTTGTCAAGATTAACAGAAATATGTACATTTATGTAAATGCTTTTGAGTACAGACTAAACTACAAAATTAAGATACTTGTGCTTTGCTATACATTCCCGTAATCTTCTGTATTTCAGAAGAATATATCATGCTCTTAGCCTTGCTACATTTTTCCATTTTTGTTACTTTTACAAATATTTTCAGGCACAAAGAATGTATGAAGCTCCTTAGACATAATGCAGAACTGTAAAGAAAAATATTCTAGCCCAGAAAATGTGATGATGCAAACAATACTGTCACTTCGGTCCATTTACATGAGCTTTTGCTGAGAGTGAGCACAATGGTAAAATCTGCTGTTCGTTGCTGTAATTTCTTTTTGTATGAATGTGCAGAATAAACAGGCATAACGTTTTAAAGCTAAGGGAACCTGTCAGACACATTAAATTGATACGTAACAGGGAAGTAGTGCTTCAAAATCTGTTTAAAAAAAGGTAATTTGACCAATCCATAGGAACAAAGCTCTCCAATTGAGACTTATTGAGTCATGAAGCAGAGAAAGACCATGATTCAGATCATTTAACTTTTGCCCAGGGGCACTGATGTTTGTAAAAGTAAGTTAATCTGATTAATATGAAGTAAACAAAGTGTGATGTACACTTAAAATCCATGCAAGTCTTTTTCTCTTTTATTATTGAAATGCAAAGATATGCATCAGCAGGTAACTCACGCTGTATAATAGTTACATGACAACTAAAATAAGAAGAAATTTAACTTAGGTTTTGCATTCATGTTTTCTTACCCTCTGATTTGTCTCTTATTTTTGTTTTTCAGGATTCAACAGCTCCGGATATGTCATTCCTATTTGATTGGATTTATAGCGGTTTCAATAGCGTACTACAGTTTTTAGGTGAGTATTAATGATTCAACTTGTAAACACAATAGCATCAAAAGTGTTAATAAAATTTGCTAGACAGAGTTGGATTTTTTTAAGAGGATTCAGTAAGAATATTGTTTAACTAATCTCTTTTGGATCACAAGAAGAGGTTGAATCATCGCAGATCCTAATCGTTTTGCATTTACGTTGTCTAAGATGTTTGATCTAAGCCTAGAAATCAATGTGTTGTTGTTGAAAAGAAACGGTTTGCCCTGAAGTCTGTTTCACCCTCTTTTGGCCCACACACGTAGCTCGTGTACAAACATAAAAAAATGGCTGAGCCAACAACGTCCACCTATTTTTAAATTATGTATAAACAGTGAAGTCTATCAGAAACACCACATTGTTTAGTTTTTTTCAAATTTGTGATAATGTGTCCTTTTGAAAGCTGGTAGTAATTGTAAAGTGTACCAGCAGCTCTTTTCCCCAGAGTGTGCTGCTCCAGTTTCTGTCTAAGAACTGTATGTAGCAGTTGTTCTTGTTCTTCCTGTTCAGCTGGTTGCTTAGTGTTACTGTGAGTAATGATGACGTTCTGCAGAGCTGACTCAATCAGAAATTTTACAAATCCACTGGGTATCACTGCGCTGACTCAGACTGGTAAACATAAAGCTCATCAAGAAAGTTGAGCAAGGCGTACCCATAGTTGGCAACTCTTATCAGTGTTTAGGTAATCAGTGTGCACCTCTGAGAAAAGTGACAACTAAGTCCTCTTCTCACATGAACTTCAGTGACTTGAGACTAAGGCCATGGTTTACATTGTAAAAAGGTGGAAGGAAGCGACACACATGCAATGAGAGAAACGTACAAAGCAGCACACCTCATCTGCATGCACACACACATGCTGCAAATTCTCAGTTTCTATTCACAAATCTACCCATTCAGACGTTACATGCACTTTGTGCAAGGGAACCAGTAAAGTCTACATAACGTCTGCTCCAACTGATTCAGTCTTCCCTTTTTAGCATTTTTATTATGAGATTAATTGTAAAATTAATTATTTTAAAATTATTATAGATAAACTTAAATTTCTCTGTAGAATCACAAATGTGCTCTTTTAACTTTACCCAACAGAGAACATAAGAAAATACAAAGGTGACTTCACTGTTTTGGCTTTTACATTCACGGTGTGGTATTGAGGATGAAGACTAAGGCATTGGAGCTCAGCCACTTGTGCATATTTGTTTTAATCATACATCAAATATTCGTTTTTTGTGCATGTTCCTGAGAACAAGTCTGAGCTTGGCAAGCCTTGTCAAGTATCCTTTTATATATGCATACATATGATACACATCTTCATAAAGATCTGTAATGTCGAGGCTTGTGTGTCTAAAATGCTTCTGGTTTTTATTTCAGGACTGTACAAGAAATCTGGCAAATTAGTATTTCTTGGCCTGGACAATGCTGGCAAAACAACGCTACTGCACATGCTCAAAGATGACAGATTGGGACAGCATGTACCAACTTTACACCCAAGTGAGTTGTTGTTACTCTGTCACACATGCACATCCACACATGTTCACTCGGTAATGTGCTGAAATACGTTCCATGCAAATAAATTAAGGCAGATTATTTTGTGTATGAACTGGAATTCTAGTGTTAACAATGTAAAATATGGTTTCACTCATGCTTCATGTGTAAACGCTTCCCCTCCAGCCTCAGAAGAGCTGACGATTGCTGGCATGACTTTCACCACCTTTGACCTTGGAGGCCACGCACAAGGTTTGTGTGTTCATATGATTTAATATTTAATTGATCTTCGTTTTTTATTTGATTGACGTATTGTCAGTTAATGTGGCACATACGTTTTGCCTAACATGAGTTGACTGACTGACCATAATGTAAAATTCATTGTATATTTGCGTTGGTTCACTCAGCCCGCAGAGTGTGGAAAAACTACCTCCCTGCCATTAATGGCATCGTCTTCCTTGTGGATTGTGCAGACCTCGTTAGATTGGCCGAATCAAAAGCAGAACTTGATGTAAGTAGCCGCCACATTCTTGGTCCCTGTCATGCCATAGATCAGTTTTTTAATCCATATTAAGAACCACAAAATTTTAGATATTCTTTTTCTTAAATGTACTTATTTATTGATTACTTTTTTTGTTTTTTTGGAATCTAATTGTTGGTGTTAATAGCACACACCGTTGCCTAGAATTAAGACTTCTTTTGAAATAACTATACACAAAAAATGAATTCAAGTATTCACAATAAACTTTTAATAACATTTATATTCAGTAGTTCGCCTCAGTGTGTTTTATATCATGCATATTATATCTGAAATATATGACAAGAGTGACTTGTTTACTGTAGTAAATGTCAGTCCAGCTGGCAGAAACAGCTGTTCAGCTTGAATTGAAGTCTGAAAAGACAAGTTTACTTTAAGACATCTGTCACTGTTTACTTCCACAGCTAAAATGTAGCTGGTACTTTGGTATGAGTCTCTAGCTTGGTTTAACTTGTTGCCGTTACAGAATTTGCTGCATATTCTTCTGCAGAGTGCATCAACTCTGCCCACATAGCAGTGTTTTTGACTTCAGGGAAGTTGGGCTTCTTTTACAGTCGCTTTAAAAACTTGCTGAACCAAAAGCAGCTCTGCCTGTTTGCACAACCAAAAACTAAAGGAAATCTTCAATATATTTGACCAGTACATATTACAACTCTACTTTTATGTCTCATAAGTTATTGCAGTTTAATCTGCTAAATTATTAACAGCAGTTAATCAATCTGCCTAAGGTTATTTTAGGAAAGTTTGCAGCATCCATTTTAGTAAAAGCCAATTACAGCTCTTACAAATTCTCTCACACTAGGTACTAATTAATCTTCAAACATCTCATGATGATTGTGATGGATAACATCATAGTATGAGGGTATCAGGTGTTTTTAAATATTTCAAACACAACTTGTATTTGATCACCTTCCCTAGGCATTAATGACAGACGAGACTATTGGAAACGTGCCTATCCTAATCCTGGGCAACAAGATCGACAGACCAGAAGCCATCAGTGAGGAAAAGCTGAGGGAAATGTTTGGATTGTACGGACAGACGACAGGCAAAGTAAGTACATTCAACACCCTATCAGTTCAGAAGTGTTACAGAAACAGAGCAAACAAAGACTCCAAGAGGAGTTAAATTGAAAACTGCCGAGTCCCTACTCCTTTATAATGACAATAAAAAAGTTAATAATTTAATTTGTGACAAAACACACAGCAGTTCCTGCAGTTCTCTTGAAAGGTTGTACACTTTTTTCTTTTTTTTTTACCATTTAAGGATCATTTTCTCAAAGCATTGGTTTATATCTGCTTTATGCATTGTGTGGGGCATTTTTGCCTTGATCTGAATGTGGAAAGTAAAGTTAGGAAATATGAGAGGGAAGCAGTTGTCATTTAATAGAGGGTCAGCTATACTGGGATTCTGCCACTAAAGACATTGATTATGTGATGTGAACATTTTGCCAGTGTGATGTCACTTCCATGTTAGAGAGAATCTGTTGTGACTTTTTTTCCTGCTCTTCCCTCAGGGCAACATTCCCATGAAGGAGCTGAACACAAGACCACTGGAAGTGTTCATGTGCAGTGTGTTGAAGAGGCAGGGCTACGGCGAGGGCTTCCGCTGGCTCTCCCAGTACATCGACTAAAATGGCCAAGCCCCATAATGCACCGATGTCACCACCACCATCGAGAGGGCGCTTAATCCATCCACTTAAGACGCCCACCATGACCACCAGTACCATCATAATCAGCCCCATCTTCAGTTAATCAAGTCTGCCTCCACCCTCAAAGAAACCAGTACAACTCGATCCCAATAGACTTTTATTGGTCGAACATTTGGTTCCGCACTTAACGAAAACATACCAGTGCGCACACATACACATTCATCATCATCTTTCTTTTTCCTTTCTTCTTTTTTTTTTTTAAAGAGAGCAACATAGCATTGGTTCCACAGCAAGGGTTGTTCACATTCAAACAGATGAATCTTTTCTATATTGTGTCAGTCATTCGCTGTCCTCTGTCCCTCCTTCCCTCCATCTGTTGCGTGTGATGATAGATGCATATAACTGTAAATCTGTATATGATTCTATTGGTATATCAGCAATCCTCAAAGCCTCTTCCCCCTCAACTCATCTTGAGCAAATGACAGAGAGCATCATAGTTGTATACATTGCAGTACACTTTTTTAACAGTAAAGAAATTAATTCAGCATTGTATTTAATCACAGTGTTTTTGGTTTGACCTGTTTTTTCTTTCTTTTCTTTTTGTTTTTTTAATGGTTTCTGTAAATTAAAGATGTGGCCACATATACAGCCCTTCCTACAGATGTACGGCTGTTTCACCCATTTATATGAATGAACCAGTGCATTAATCTTAATATATCATAAATTAGATTAATTTTTTCAGTGAATGCTAAAATACTTTTGTTCCAGGCTTCTGTCTTATAGGCAGAGTAGCTCTGAATGGATACAAATAGTCAGTGGGCTCCCTTTTTAAACAGAAGCGTGGGGTGGTAGTATTACTAATGGGGGGAAGATTTTTTTTTTCCTTTTTTTTTTTTTTTTCAATAGGAAATAATACTGGCTATAACTCTGGCAAGGTTTGATTAAATTGTGTAGATAGCACAATGGTCAGTTAATGCAAAGACAACTATTTAAATTAAATAAAAAACTTTGCAATTAATAGCCTGAAGGTAACATGCTGGATGAGATGATGGGAGGAATAAACAGACGGTTGTAACATCTAGTAGTAGTCAATGTTAGAAGTCCATACTGCAGATGTATTTCCAGCTCAGACCTTTTCAAGGTGAATCTAGTGACCAAGTGAAAACGGAGAACACAGTCCCACAGCGGGAACAGGTAGATAGGCCTAAGACACCTCTAAGAAAGGGACCATATGTATGAAATGTACATGAACATCGTACATGGATTTTGTATTTATAAGTGGTATCCTTTAATCTATGTGCATTACCAGAAACTATTATGCATGCCTTGTTCTTTTGATTTGTTTATTTGTTTTCCTTTTTTTTAAATGACCATAACTCAACAGGAGGTAAGAAGATGCCAAAATTTCCAATGAGAGATGATTGTCATGTTTTTTTTAAAAGGAAACAATGGAATTGCGCATAATACACTTTCTTCTGTCCCTTTGTGTCTCTTTCATTCCCTCATGACTAAGTGATGAGCTGTTCCAACAAGGATGGGACTTGCTGTTGTTTGCATCATTAAAAAAAAATGTAATAAATGTTTGCAATGAATAATGGGCTTTAACAATGATCCCCAGCGCAGACCTGTTTTTTTTCTTCTTTTTCTCACATCTCTTTTTAGTAATGTTCGTGGTAGAATTTCCTTTATTCAACTTAACTTTAACTTTTAATGAGCTTTAAGAAATATTGGAACATCTAAAGCTCAAACAGCTTGGGGATGATTACTTTCTGAGAGCATTACTCCACAGAAGTCTTTTGTCCTTCCCTTTTCCCAAATAGCACCTTGTGCCCTGGTTTAGACTCCTCCATGCTGAAAACGCCTTTACTGCAGACTAGATGGATATTAAAGAAGGTTGAGTGAAATGAGAGTATGTTTAAAGTTTTACAGATTATGCTGTGTTGACTCAGATGAATTCATTTATCACATTCTGCTGTCTGCATATGTGAAACTGTCAATTATGTGGCAAGTAATGGAAGTACATTATCTAAATGTGAGACATACTCTCCTTCACAGTTAAATACATGCAAGTCACCTTCCATGTCTTCGTTAGGGGACATTCAGTTACCTTGATTTAACAGCAAAAGTATCTGATTCAATCCATTTAAGAAGGAATTGCATAAGGTGTATATATTTAATGTTATGTAATCTATCTTCAGCACAAGCCTTTCATAATGAGGCCACTAGTTGGTGCTATTGACATAGAAAAGGTGTATTTTTACAACACTGATGCAAAAGACTGAAAAATCTGAAAATGTTCTTATTGAGGGGGTGAACTTATTTTCAAATTCCTAAACAGATTAAGATGTAACGTGTTAAGTAGTTTTATCTGAGTAAAAGGATGAGTCATGAGGACTCTGGTAACTGATTATATTGTTTGTGTAAATTGTAAGATGTTTCTCTCTCTCAATTATTTATTTTTCACCAACAAAACATGTGAATAGTTGTTAGTGGATAGACACTATCATAGTTTGAGTGCATCACAAAGAGAATGACTGTTTTTCCTGCTCACAGCTCCAGACTGACACAAGTTTAAAGTTGGTAAGATTAAACTTCATGGAAGTGCATCAAAGTCTCAACCCTGATTTTCATATTAAACTAAAGTGAAAAGAGCAT
This sequence comes from Leptatherina wallacei, assembly GCA_028567055.1. Taxonomy (NCBI): domain Eukaryota; kingdom Metazoa; phylum Chordata; class Actinopteri; order Atheriniformes; family Atherinidae; genus Leptatherina; species Leptatherina wallacei. The sequence continues at coordinate 18,764,351 of JAOXYM010000016.1, read as the reverse complement.
AATAAAAAGAAAATTAAACAAGGTGGTTAAGTTAAATTCCAGCTTCATATTAGTGAGCATCTTTACAGACGGTGAATTGTGGGCTTTCTATGGCTCTGTAGAAGTTTGTCAGAAGCTGAGGGGAGAGTCCAGTCTTTTTGAGCTTCATGAGGAAGAAGAGCCTTTGTTGGGCCTTCTTCACTAGGTAAGATGTATGCGTGGATCAAGTGAGGTCAGATGTGATGTGGATGCCCAGGAACTTGATGTTGTTCACCCTCTCCACCTCCTCCCCATGGATGAG